>CM044436.1:11288801-11302350 GCA_024363595.1 Xenopus borealis | reverse complement strand
CCCCCCCCCCCCCCATCTTATATACAGCAATGCTAGTAATAGCTTTTTTTTAGTAGGCTTTACTTCACCTTTAAATTGGCTGATTGCTGAAGGATAGACAATATCCACCAGAACGGATTTTACTCAGTCTGTCTGCCTTGAGTTTTTATGAAGATACTTGCATAGTCGTTAAAATGTTTAATAAAATCTGTTTATAGTTCTATGCGGAAAACATTGCAAGGGAAGTCACATAAGGGCCAGACACAAGAAAGTGTTGCTGAGACACACACTCACAATTTGTAGTGGACTTTAGTGTGAACGACAGTTGGTGCGGGTCAAATCAGGAAACAAAAGTTACTTTCCATTAAAGGGAAACTGTCATGGGAAAACATGACTTCTACACTGAAATCCATTTCTCAAAAGAGCAAACAGATTTTTTTATATTCAGTTTTGAAATCTGACATGGGGCTAGACATTTTGTCAATTTCCCAGCTGTCCCTGGTCATGTGACTTGTGCCAGCACTTTAGGAGGGAACTGCTTTCTGGCAGGCTGTTTTTTTCTTCTCAATGTAACTGAATAGTACGCAGTGGGACATGGGTTTTACTATTGAGTGCTATTCTTAGATCTACCAGGCAGCTGTTATCTTGTGTTAGGGAGCTGTTATCTGGTTACCTTCCCATTGTTCTGTTGTTAGGCTGCTGGGTGGGGGAAAGGGAGGGGGTGATATCACTCCAACTTGCAGTTTAGCAGTAAAGAGTGATTGAAGTTTGTCAGAGCACAAGTCACATGACTTGGGGCAGCTGGGAAATTGACAATATGTCTAGCCCCATGTCAGATTTCAAAATGAAATCTAAAAAAATCTTTTGAGAAATGGATTTCAGTGCAGAATTCTTCTGGAGCAGCACAATTAACTAAAAAAAACATTTTTTTCCCATGATCGTATCCCTTTAAGTTCTCCACGGGCTAAATATAATTAAAATTTTGTTTAAAAATCGAAATATGGAACCTGTTTACCATACGTTTAAAACCTCTTTCGTTTAGGACCTCTGTCCCTTTATCTTTTTCATCTAGCTGATAACATTCTTTAATTAAAAAAAAGTAAAGATTATCCTGTATTTGGATCAATTAAATGTCTAATTTGGGAAATTCCCTTTCTTTCCCATCCCTGTATTATTTGTTCCCACGTTTCTCCTGGGAAAACTACCCAAGGAAAATGGGGAAACAAAAGGGGAAATTAAATTGTTTGATTTAGATATAACTTTCCAAGTTATTATTGTGTCTTTACTAGGGATGCACCGAATCCACTATTTTGGATTTGGCCAAACCCCTGAATCCTTTGTAAAAGATTCGTCCGAATACCGAACCGAATCCTAATTTGCATATGCAGATTAGGCGTGGGAAGGAGAAAACATTTTTTACTTGCTTGTTTTGTAACAAAATATCATGTGATTTCCAGCTCCACCCCTAATTTGCGTATGCAAATTAGGGTTCGGTCCGGAAGAAGGCTTCAGGCGAATCCTGCTGAAAAAGGCTGAATCCTGGATTCGGTGCATCCCTAGTCTTTACATAAAGTGTTATTTTTTATACCAAATCTGACCATTTCTTATGGAGAGAAGAGATGATGATGTGTTTTTAGAGTCGGTTCTTAATTCCATAAGTGAAATTGGTACATTTTTCTTTACCAGATAACCATTCAACTATATATCTTGAGATAATAGAATGCCTTACTGCTTCTCTAAATCAGCCGGCTTCTAATTATTATGCAAAGTCGCTAAATTTATGCAGCACTTAACTCAGAATTAATTTCGACGCAGTGGGAGCTCGCTGATCAGGGAGGTTATGCGTTCTTATAAAGACACCAACTAATGTGGCATCACACGTTGTCCTTGCACACTTCTGTGACTCTGTTTTGTACCATTCAGTACCTTTTTTATTTTATGGTCCTTTGTGTGTATTGTTGCACTGCATGTGATCATTTTGCCCCAGGATCACGGTGGAGACTCGCATCTCTGTACAAGAAACTGCAATGTCATGTGATTAATGGGAGTGCAGCAGCACGGAATTTCATATATTTTTGAACCACTTCTGTTAATGCAATGCAATTAGCCTCTTGCCTGTTGAGCTCTCGGGCTCCTTAGGTGCCAGGAAAAAAATGAGTTGCCCAAGGATGAAGTCGCAATGCTTTTTTAAATTTCTGCTGCTGTGATGAAACCATTAAGCGCTTTCCCAAATCATAGATTATGTTTTAAAGATGAAGGAAAGTGTAGAAATGCTGTATTTTGTATACTAAACATAAACATGAACTTACTGCACAACAAGCCTAATCAAACAAATGATTTATCCTTTCAAAGTTGGCCACAGGGGGCTGTCATCTTGTAACTTTGTTATACATCTTTGTAAGACCAAGACTGTGCACATGCTCAGTGTGATCTGGGCTAAGCTTAGGGATCGTTCTAAATTCTCAAAACAGCACATGTCAAATAATATCTGGCAGACTGATTAATAATCAGAATATGCAGACTACGCTGGGTCCTGTGTAATGATGGGCGAATCTAACCGGTTTCGCTTAGCCAAAAAATTTGCGAATTTCCAGCGAAATTCGCGAATTGGCAAAAAAATTTGCGAAACGAGTTGCGGCAAGTTTTCGACGCGCTTCGCGTCGTTTTTGTCGCATCATAAATGATGCGCAACTCTTTTTCTCGCAAATTTATTCGCCAGCGTCAAATCGCGCAAATTCGCCGCAAATTCGTCCCTGGCGAATAAATTCGCCCATCACTGGTCCTGTGTTGTCATATACTCTAATTTGGACTTTATAGTTTTTGTATTGGTTAATACAAACTTTCTCCAAGAACCAGTGGCTGCAGCAAAATAATCCTCCAAATGTATCTGTTTAAATCTGGCTCCATGATCTTTGTCCCTGCAACTGGAGTTGGAAACGGTATAGGGCATGTAAAGGCAAAAATAAAATCCAGTGCAAATCTCTACAGGGAAACAAAGCTCCTGGAGTTCTGCACGGTTGAGCAGTAAGGCGAGGGCTCCCCCTGCTGTTCATAAGTATGATTGTTTCCCTGAACATCAGTTAGTGACCGTCTGACAATTCCTATCCACAGAAGTAAATGAAGGGAGAATTTCACTGCATACAGTGAGGTGTCTTATAAAAACGGTACACATTAGGTTTCTTTTTTTATTAAAGAAATAAAAAATGGGATTTAATTTTTTTTTTGCCTTTACTTGCCCTTTAAATAGAGCCCTGCAGGGTTATTTGCCTAACAATTCTATACTTTCTGTTTCTTCCAGGCACCACTGCATTGTACCTTTTCCTAGGTATGCATTCGGACCTGAGCAGCAATTACCCCAGCTCCGATACCTTTGAAGAGATCCAGTTTTTCAATGGACAGAATTACCATAAAGGCATCGACTGGTACGAGTTAAGAGATCTATGCAGCTGTCAATCCACAACATATCTGTGGAAGGGTCCGATTTTGGAAGGGCTAAAGTTGTATGTTAAAGGGGCATTTTATTTAATACAACTGTAGATGTAGAGCACACATGTCTTGTATGACTCTGTACTTTCATGTCGGAGAGATGATTAGTTTTAAAGTTATTGGTATGTAAATCAGATGAAATATTCCACCTTTATTTCTGCCATGTTGGGTCCACTATCAGAGCTCACACTAACAGAAGTAAATGCAGATTATTGCAAATAAGGCTTTATAAGCATAATAACTGTGACTACTGAGCATGCAAAGAAAAAGAAAGGGAATGTAAACCCTACTTAAAAATAATGTATAGTCTGCACATAAATATACACAAAAGTACACCACCTATCAGTTGCACAGTACACAATGTCATTCTAAACAAGTTTCTACTATCCATTAAAGGAAATCTAACCCTGAAAAAACAAGTTAAAGGGGTGGTTCAGCTTTAAGTAAAATTTAAGTATGTTCCCCTTGGCTTGAATCACCTGCAACATCAATTTTACAACCTTCTCACTCTCCAGCTCCCCCTCCCTTTCTTCTCTTTCCTAGTGATGGGTGGATTTGTCCCGTTTCGCTGAAAAATATTTGCAAATCTCCCATGAAATGTGTTGCAAGTTCGTGCCTGACAAATAAATTTGCCCGTCGTTACTCTTTTTAAGTATAGTATGTTGTAAAATGATAAATCTTAAAGGAGAAGTAAACCCTTTCTTAATAAAACCCTCCCACCCTGTAGAACCCCCTTCCCCTCTCTCCCCCAGCCTACTTGCCACCTCGGGCAAATGCCCCTAACTTTTTACTCACCCTTCGTGGCAAATTTAGGTGTCTGAGTTCTTCTTTGTGTCTTCTTTCTGCTCTTCGGCGATTCCTGTGAGTTTCCAGAAACGGAAAATTGCTCCAACTGCGCATGCGCCGGAATGCCTTCAATAAACAAAGATTATGGGTTTTTTTTTTTAAATGAAACTTTCATGGGAAAACATGTGCTGCTCCAGTAGACTTCTGCACTAAAATCCATTTATCAAAAGAGCAAACAGATTTTTTTATATTCAGTTTTGAAATCTGACATGGGGTTAGCCATTTTGTCAATTTCCCAGCTGCCCCGGTCATGTGACTTGTGCCAGCACTTTAGGAGGGAACTGCTTTCTGGCAGGCTGTTGTTTTCCTTCTCAATGTAACTGAATAGTACACAGTGGGACATGGGTTTTTACTATTGAGTGCTGTTCTTAGATCTACCAGGCAGCTGTTATCTTGTGTTAGGGAGCTGTTATCTAGTTACCTTCCCATTGTTCTGTTGTTAGGCTGCTGGGTGGTGGAAAGGGAGGGGGTGATATCACTCCAACTTGCAGTACAGCAGTAAAGAGTAATTGAAGTTTATCAGAGCACAAGTCACATGACTGGGGGCAGCTGGGAAATTGACAAAATGTCTAGCCCCATGTCAGATTTCAAAATTAAATATAAAAAAATCTGTGCTCTATTGAGAAATGGATTTCAATGCAGAATTCTGCTGGAGCAGCACTATTAACTGGTGTGTTTTGAAACAATTTTTCCCATGACAGTATCCCTTTAAGAGAGCTAGATTGCACCAAGGCATAAAGCTGGCCATAGACGTAACAATTACGATCTTTCTCGGAAAAGATACTTCCAAGAAAGATCGTTCGTTTCAACACACACGTGTAGAGCTGAATCGTCAAATATACAGGTAGAAACAATAGAATTCTCTTTTGAGAAATGGATTTCAGTGCAGAAGTCTACTGGAACGGCACTATTAACTGATGCGTTTTCCCATGACAGGATCCCTTTAAGGTTAACATATTTTAATGTCAATAGTGATAGGCTGAAAGGAAACCTTATAACCCAAGGACAAGGAAAGTGTAAAATAGAATAAGGCTAGAATTACTGTATTTTGTATACTAAACATAAACATGAACTTACTGCACCACAAGCCTAATCAAACAAATGATTTATGCTTTCAAAGTTGGCCACAGGGGGCTGTCATCTTGTAACTTTGTTATACATCTTTGTCTGACACTGGCACTGCACATGCTCAGTGTGGTCTGCTTGAGTTTTGCATGGCTGGTAAGTAAGGCTGGGGCTCCCCCTGCTGTTCATAAGTGATTGTTTCCCTGCCAGAAGCACTAAATGAAGGGAGAATTTCACTGCATACAGTCAGGTTTCTTATAAAAACGGTAAACATTTTAAAATTAAAGTATATTGGAGATAGATTTCTTTTTCATTAAAGAAAGTAAAAATGGGATTTTATTTATTTGCCTTTCCTTGACCTTTAAAAATTGTGTTTACTACAGGTCATGTCACTGGGTATATAAATAGTATAGTGCACTATACTATAACCTCTGTTGGCCCAGCTGTATGCACCAATATATATAAACAACAAAGCAACAGGAGTTGTAAAGAGTAACAAAGTATTGTATAGATACTACAGCAATATTACAATGAGTGCCTGTGTTGGCTTTATGGTGTGTATAGCGAAGCAAAGACTTATTTCTGCTGTGTCATTTATAGCCCTGTATACTGTTGCGAATGTTCCTAATGAATCTGAACCTGCTAGGCCATGTTCCCTTATGAATCTTTTTAACTGGATCGTACAACAGTAGGGCTGCTATGGAAGCTAATAAAGAATGTACCTCTCTCTGTCAGAGAAATAAGGGAAGTGCAGACACGAGTAAAACTCTGAGCTGAGCCAATAACCCCTTCATAGCACCTTGCCTGTTGAAGCTTTTGGAAAATCCTATATATTTATATATTAATAATTACTTTAGACCAATACAAAGAAATAACCGTAAAACCTAATAAAATTGTGATGCTTTTTTTTTTTTTTATCCTTCTAGGTACATGGAGTTTTTTCCCATACCATCGAACACTACATCTGATTTCTACTATGAAAAGACCGCCAACTACTTTGATTCAGAACTGGCTCCCCGGCGGGTGGCAGCCCTGTTGCCAAAAGCTAAAATAATCACTATTCTCATTAACCCTGCAGACAGAGCCTACTCCTGGTACCAGGTACATGTAGAAGTATATCCTTCTGTGTATATAATATCTACGTATATATACTGTGTATCCAGGCCCGGACTGGCAATCTGTGGGTTAGGGCAAATGCCAGAGGGGCTGCTATAAGGTGCCATAGAAAGTCAGTATTTAGTGGGCTGGTGGGGACTGTTTGGGCCTCTTCTTGGGCTGATTGGGCCTCTGTGTACCTGAAATGCCAGGGCCTATTTTGATTCTCAGTCCAGTCCTGTGTGTATCTACTGTTTCCTGTTGGATCCCAAAATAATGGTATTGTAGAATAGAATTTGCTGATGTCTTCTTGTATTTTAAAGGTAAACAATTTAAAGGAGAAGGAAAGGCTGGAGGCACTTGGGGGTGCCTAACATTGGCATCCTGTCTTCGCTCGGCTGCGCATGCAAAGTAAAACGAAAAGCCAAACTTTAACTAAAAAGTTGGCTTTTTCGTTAAACTGAGCATGCATTAGTCCAGGGAAATCGGAGACAGAAGAAAACTGAGGTAGATCGCTCCATGGTGCTCACTCATATTACCCCGGGCTGGTGCAGATTTCTGCTGATAGGAGCACTGGCCCGGGGTTTCAGGTAGGTAGATACAATGACTTGGGGGTGCCTAATCTTTGGCACCCCAAAATGCCTCCAGCCTTTCCTTCTCCTTTAAAGGCAAATAAAACATTGGTAAATGCCCAAAGCCCCCCCCCCCCCCCCCCCCCAGTCAGCTCCAATCGCAACAAATAGCCCCCCATTTGATCACATTGTCTGGCATCTGGTATGACTAATTTAGCTAGGCAATCCAATGGGGACTATTTGTTCCGACACTGCGAGCCACTAACATGCCCACCGGAAATTCATGATTCTGATCAGCATCCAGTGAGCATGTCCCTCCTCACTGATCACCGCTGAACAGACTGTACTTCTGATGTGATGTGCCCCGAATCAAGTAAGGGAAAAGTTTTAGCAGCTTAACGGAGCGTCCTGGATGCTTCTGAGGAAGTGGCCGGACGCCACGAAACGCGTTGATCGTGGGGGTCACAGGACACACTGTTCTAACATGATTTTAATGGAGAAATAATAAAGAAGATTTTATGGTTTCATTCACCGTGTGCTCCGTTAAGTTGCTAAAACGTTTTCCCCTATGTTTTTTTGCCCGGATCCGGAGGCGTGTATTACGCGCAGCACAGGTATTGTCTGAACTCGTGGCCACAGATTGGGTGAGTGCTCGCAAATTTATGCTCTTTACAGAATCAAGTAAGACAGACAATAAGACTATAAAGCTGGCCATAGATGCAAAGATCCGCTCGTTTGGCGACATCGTTTGGCGAACGGATCTTTCCCCGATATGCCACTAACTGGTAGGGCTATAACGGGGTTTTCTGAACGTTTTGCCATATGAAGTGATGGGCGAATTTATTCGCATGGGGCGAGTTCCCGCGATTCGCCGCTGGCGAATAAATTCAGAAACGACGCAACGCGCGTCGAAAATGACGCGACGCGTCAAAAACGAGGCGCGACTCGTTTCACTAATTTTTTCGCCCATTCGCGAATTTCGCTGGAAATTTGCGAATTTTCCGGCGAAGCGAAACGGGTGAGATTCGCCCATCACTAGCCATATGGTCGAACAATCGGATTACAAAGGGGCTCCGACGGGTCGGTCGCAAGAAAATCCAACCTTCCCAATCGATTTCGTGGCCAGATATTGATCGGGAAGCCCCCAAACACGGGGTTGGTAAATTGGTCTAAACAACCAATATTGTCAGCTTTATCTGCCCGTGTATGGCCAGCATTAGAGCTCCTTTTTTAGGTAAGTACTGGCACAGCCTGGTGACTGCAAAACAGGAGACCACAAGAGAATCATTACAGGGTGCTGTGTAATAAATAACGTGCAAAACGAAACACAATACCATTGCCGTTTAATGATTAACCCTGTGTTTCCCTCTCTCAGCATCAGAGGGCTCACGATGACCCTGTAGCCATGAAATACACTTTTCAGGAGGTGATCACAGCTGGGCCTGAAGCTCCCCAGAGACTCCGAGCCCTTCAGAATAGGTGCCTTGTTCCAGGCTGGTACTCGACCCATATAGAGCGATGGATGAACCACTTTCACACTAACCAGGTGGGGAACACATATGCTTAACCAGCATAAAAGAGAAAAACTTGCCCTAAGTTAAAGCGGGGTTTAGCAACCCCTTGTGTACAATAAATGCACTTTGGGGTATAAAATAAAAAAAAATATTTTTTTAAAGGGAACCTGTCATGGGAAAAAAAAATTTTCTCAAAACATATCAGTTAATAGTGCTGCTCCAGAAGAATTCTGTACTGAAATCCATTTCTCAAAAAGCAAACAGATTTTTTTATATATTTCATTTTGAAATCTGACATGGGGCTAGACATATTGTCAATTTCCCAGCTGCCCCACGTCATGTGACTTGTGCTCTGATAAAATATAATCACTCTTTACCACTGTACTGCAAGTTGGAGTGATATCAACTCCTCCTTTTCCCCCACCCAGCAGCCTAACAACAGAACAATGGGAAGGTAACCAGATAACAGCTCCCTAACACAAGATAACAGCTGCCTGGTAGATCTAAGAACAACACTCAATAGTAAAACCCATGCCCCACTGCGTACTATTCAGTTACATTGAGAAGGAAAAACAACAGCCTGCCAGAAAGCAGTTCCCTCCTAAAGTGCTGGCACAAGTCACATGACCAGGGGCAGCTAGGAAATTGACAAAATGGCTAGCCCCATGTCAGATTTCAAAACTGAATATAAAGAAATCTGTTTGCTCTTTTGATAAATGGATTTCAGTGCAGACGTCTACTGGAGCAGCTCTATTGACTGATGCATTTTTTTTTTTAAAGTGTTTTCCCGTTTCCCTTTAATGTTTTCATGATTTTCTAGTACAATTAAGGTATTCAGATCCAAATTATGGAAAGATCAGTTATCTGGCAAACCCCAGGTTCCGAGCATTCTGGATAACAGGTCCCATACCTTTGGTAGCTCTTTGTCTCCACCAAAACATCCCTGAAGTAGTGTGCTCAGTACTGTGATATAAATAAATTGTCTCAGATATTTTGGTGTCTGGATTGTATGGACTGTGACGAGATGGGTGTTGGTCTGGGGAATCTCTCTCTCCTGTAAAAGCCACAAGTAGGGAGAATTAAGCCTTATGCCGTGGTGCAATCTAGCTCTCTTAAAGGGATACTGTCATGGGAAAAATTTTTGTTTCAAAACACATCAGTTAATAGTGCTGCTCCAGCAGAATTCTGCATTGAAATCCATTTCTCAATAGAGCAAACAGATTTTTTTTATATTTAATTTTGAAATCTGACATGGGGTTAGACATATTGTCAGTCATGTGACTTGTGCTCTGATAAACTTCAGTCACGCTGTACTGCAAGTTGGAGTGATATCACCCCCCTTCCTTTCCCCCGCCTCAACCTCTTCTGCGGGGCGATAATCTCCCTGAACTGCCTTCCGTCTGCTTGAATAAAGAATCGCCTGCGCTAGGGCACTCGCGGCACTTCGATTTCCGAAGTTGCCTCACGTGGAAATTTCAGAAAATGGATGAGCCGCAACGGTTCTTTATTTTAGCAGACAGAAGAGCAGGAAGAAGGCAGTTCGGGGAGATTTTCGCCCTGCAGAAGAGGCAATTATTTGCCAGGTGACTAAATCTCCCCAAATCTGCCCCAACCCTAACAAAGAAACAATGGGAAGGTAACCAGATAACAGCTTCCTAACACAAGATAACAGCTGCCTGGTAGATTTAAAAACAACACTATAGTAAAAGCCAAGTCCCACTGAGACGGATTCAGTTACATTTAGTAGGAGAAATAACAGCCTGCCAGAAAGTAGTTCCATCCAGGCGCATGTCACATGACCTGGGGCAGCTGGGAAACTTACATTATGTCTAGCCCCATGTGAGATTTCAAATTTGAATACTAATAGATCTGTTTGCTCTTTTACGAAGGATTTCAGTGCAGAAGTCTGCTGGAGCAGCACTATTAACTGATGCATTTTGAAAAAAAAACATGTTTTTCCCATGACAGTTTCCCTTTAATGATAGGGGACAATCAAGCCTGTGACTGAAACCAATGCCCAAGTCAGGAGACAGTTTTTCACCAAGAAATGTAAGTAACCATGCAGGAAAATGCCAACATATGACAAATATCTATCTATGCATTTGCACAGATACTAAATACTGAGACTGGACCAGGGAATGTGCATTGATCAATCCCCCCTTATGTTTTTGTACACTCCAATTGTCTCTAAATTGGGTTTTGCAATGTAAAGAAAACCACCTTTGGGCAAGTAGTTGAGACAAAGGAAAGTAGTACAGTGCTTGGGTTAGTGCTGGGGCAGACTGGATTAATTTGACCTAGGGAAGGTTAATAGTGGAGACTGAGAATAGGAGTGAGCAATACACATCTCACAGGCCAGGGATTGGCTCACACACAGTGCCGGTCTTAAGCACATTGGACCAATTTAGCCCAATTGGGCCCTGCGCTTATGGGGGCCCCGCTCCAGTGCAAGCTCTGATTCATATTCCCTTAATCCCCCAATAACTTGATTGCGCCCCACGCTTATGGGGGCCCTGCTCCAGTGCGAGCTCTGATTCCTATTCACTTAATCCCCCAGTAGCTCAGCCTACCCCAGGCCACAGCTGAACCTGATTGGCCCAGCCCACCCCCAAACCCAATTCAACCAGCCCGCCCCAAACCCAATTGGCCCAAAAATCAAGTTAGATGCATTAATGTTGTACAGTATATATAATCCATGGTGCTGCACACACACACAGTTTACAGTGGTGACCAACATTTGCACTTTTTTTGCGCACATAGATTAAACAAAAGGGGGGACATTTTCTCCCAGTTCCCCAGCCTGCCCCCATCCCCAAATGGCAGCCATCACTTGAACAGAGGGGAAAGCAGCCACTATTTGCCCATCCAGCTCTGTGACCCTGTGACAGACAGCAAAGTTCCTTCTAGGGGGGCCCGCAAAAATTTTTCCAATTTCCCCGCACTCTGTACGACTGGCCCTGCTCACACAGGGGCCCATATAGAACTGTTGGCAAAGCACCACATTCACAACCTGACTTAGACCACAGACCAGGGGAAGTCCGACAGTATAAGAATGATTGTTGAACAGAAATTGATCTGGGATCATTTTAAGCAGATACAGGGACCAGCTGGCTCCTAGCTTTGTCAGTCAATGTGGCCAGCTTTAACTGCTCTCTTCCCAATGCTATTGGGTATAAAAACTTTACAAAGATCTGGGCTGCGGTTCATTTTGTGGCACCAATCAAGGCTCTAACCTTTCAATTCATTCCATAGATTTTGGTTTTAGACGGTAAATTGCTGCGCACTGAGCCTGCTAATGTGATGGAGAATGTGCAGAAATTTTTAGGAGTCACAAATGCCATGGACTATCACAAAACTCTGGCGTAAGTACCCTGATTGCTCTTCATTGTCTTGTTTTATTATTTGAGTAGCAGCGAAGCCCCAGCCTAGGGGGCGGGCATGACTGATTCTGTTGTTAAATGTATATTTATATACATATATATATTATATATAGGGAGATTTGAGCTACTAAAGCTGTCTCAGGTTAATTTTCTACATAATATAATGGATATAGGCATAACCTTGCAGCAAAGACTTGACTTTTAACGTGTATTCACATGATATATATTTCCAACCCCAAGGTTAACTAGAACCAGAGAACTAAGAGTCCATTCCCATATAATCCCCAGCAATATTACACACCCTATGTGCTGGAACTGGTCATTACAACAAATATCTCCCCCTAGTTTCTATCACAACTATTCTATCAGATGGATTAGTGGCCCTATACTTACAGTATATTCTACATTTTCCTTTGTGTGCCCCCAGCTAGACCATGAACCCTGGCAGATGCTGACTCATGCAATTAATGCTACATATCACAGTGTTCCATATACAGGCTGAAGTGATTGTTCTGAGCATGGATCCTCCTGTTGCCAACATACTTATCATAAGCATAAGGGATTGGGTATATAGCAAGCAACTCTAATATTACTTTAACATCAGAATTCCTGGTTCCACCCACATGCCAATACAGGCATAAGTACTAACAAATACAGGCATTGGCTTAGCATTGGCTGACTATCAGGGACAGCTCATTTACATTTCTAAAGTGATTGGCTGATTTACATATTAAAGACAGACATAATTTGCATTTTTACCCTTTATAAGGATATCATTTACAAGATGTTCATGGTTTTTGTGTATTATAAGGATATAATTTCAAGGAAACTTGTACTCCCACTGTAATTAGCCTCATTACTTTCAATACACATAGTGAGCTCTGTATAAACAAGTCCCCCCCACTTTATTTGTGTCTGTTTTGGCATTCTAGGAGGAATCTAGTGATATAAATATAGGTTGCAGCACTAGAAGTTGGCCACAAGGTGTCTCTAAGGAGCCACGAAAAACATTTATTACTTTCACATTGCCTAGCTAGCTCATTGTTAATTGGTAAGTAATAATTACTAAAGATAGTTCCTATAGGGCAAATGCTTTTATTTGGCTCCCATGGTAAGCTATACTATCTATATGTAGCTAGAAATCCATTTCCCTGTTACTGGCAAGAAAACAAACTGCAGAATACACATTTCATTGATTCTTGTACATAATGGTTTAAAGGAGAAGGAAAGTCTATTTAAATTTGGAGTGCCAAAAGTTAGGCACCCCCAAGTGGATGTATTGTCTTACCGGACACCCTGGCCGGGCTCCTCTCACCAGAAAACTGCACTGATCCAGGGGTTCTGCCAGTGAGCACCATGGAGCGATTGTCTTAGCTTCTTATTCCTTCAAATTTCCTGGGGCAGACGCATGCGCGGTAGAATGAAATAGCCGCCACGACACGAAAAAAGAAGAAGCAGGAAGATGATCACTTCATGGTGCTCGCTAGAGGAACCCTGGGCCAGTGAAGTTTTCTACTGATACCAGTGTGTCCGTTGGGGATGCCAAGACTTATCTTTAAAGGGCACCTATTGGGGTAAAATGATACCCCCAACCAAAAGTGCGGGCTGATAG
>CM044436.1:11264208-11286119 GCA_024363595.1 Xenopus borealis | reverse complement strand
TTTTTTTTTTTTCTCTTCAGTCAAGATCCTTCCTAATGGACTATTATAGGGACCATAACATCGAGCTCTCCAAACTGCTTTACAAGATGGGCCAGACACTCCCCACCTGGCTGAGGGAGGAGCTGCAGAACACTAGGTAGCTGTCACTGATGAATTAAAGAAGATGGATTTGCCTCTGAGCACGATTCAGTGGAGTCACAATGGCAGTAGAATTACCCCTACACGGTGCATTTGGCAAGTGTAGATGAACTCTGTGGGTCTCTTTTGGAAAGACTTGGAGTGTTCTCCGTCTCCCTTGAAGAGATCAGTCACTGACTGTATCCTGAAAGGCCTGTTTTAGAGGCCTCGTTTATTTTTGTGGGACTCTCTGCTATATAGGGCCCCACATACCTGTCTGACTATTGTTCTTGGACTCAACCACTGATTAAGTATTACAAGATTAGGCCTACTGATCCTAAATGAAACTGGCAATGGGGAATTTTCCGAATGGTGTAGTGACGGTTCCTATGCTGGGCTGGAAGAATGGCGATCCTCGTTCCTTGCTCTGTAGGGAATGGAAGAACCACATGCTAGGAATACTATGTATTTCAAAGTGATGCCCCAGTCTTCCTTAGCCCCAACTGCTGCACCTCCAGCAGCGGTTACAACTCGGTTGGATCCCAATGTTACAAACAAGAAATCTCTTTTTTTTTTTCCTTCAGTCTATGCCTTTTGGGGTTAAAGGCTTTAATGTTGGTGCTAGATAGAAAGTTCAAGGGTATTTGCTACACTTGACGGTTGGCACCGAGTATATTCTTCCCTTAATTAAAAATACTGCCCCCTTTTTAATTGCTGCCGAGATAAAGGTCACTAAGGAGTCATGGCCCCCCTTTTTGGGTGATGCTACAGTGATACAGGCACCTCTAAATGAAGATCAGCAATGGGTTCCTGATATCAATTTACCCCGGATGTTGCGCAGTTGGTTTATCTGTATATTTGAAAGCTTGCTAGAGCTCACTAAAACATACATTTGCTTTCAGATCTCTTTCTTCTGTTCCTTACAGTGTGCTAGCTGAGTGTCATGTCTGTGGTTGGTGGTGAACACTAACATGAGAACTCCTGCTGGAGGGGGTAAATTTAAGTCCCCACACATGACTTGCCACCCCCCCAATGTCTGCACCCTAATTGTTATGACTTTGTTCCTTGCCTTATACAGCCGAGCACTACTCACAGGCAACAGAGATACACAGGCTAACATGTCGGGTCTATGATGAGATAAGTGTAAGGAGTATTTTCAGGTGGATCCAACATTATTTTAGAGGTGTCTGCATCATTTTCAGTGCCTTCTAGCATGAGTTCTCAACAAGGTTCCAATTGGTTCCCGATCAGTGCTGGTCCTATAGGGTCCAGCGCGATTTGTAGTTCAGTTCTGACGTCTACCTTTGGGAACATATGCATTCAAGCAATAAAATGTTGGGATTCTGATATAAAAATTATTCTCATATCACATATTACTCTCCAGGTCTAGAGGCATCTTTATTTAGTGCACCCAGTAACTTTGTGCTGGGAAGCCCCGATACACAATGGTCAGCGCTAGAAAGGTGCAGTCCCACTTAGCCACAGGTTGAGGTTATTGGCTTGTGTAACTAGCCTTTTTTTATTGTTTATCTTAAATTTCCTAGTAGCCAGAAAATAAAGAAGTTTTCCACAATGTCCTTCCAAATGAACTTCACCGCTTTTATTTCATTTTTGGCAGTTTTATTGCACCCTTGTAGCAGTAACGTAACTAGAGGGGGGCGGGCCCTGGTGCGGGACGTGCAGCCAGGCCCCGCCCCCCTCCGTACGCAATTATCTTTCCGGAAATTGCCGAAGCGCAAGGAAATCGGTGGTGCACGAGCTGCCGGGGGGGCCCTGAGGGGGTGCGGGCCCTGGCCCAATTGCACCCCCTGCTCCCCCAGTAGTTCCACCACTGCCTTGTAGGGTTTTTTTCCCCCCATTTGTAAATGGGCTGTATGACTTGATAACAAAGTGTGTAATTGCGAGGATTTAGAACAGTACATTTTATCCGAGTGGAATTGCACCTTTTTACAAGGCTGTGCCTGTGTCACTGTTTTCCCTACTTCATGGGTTGAACTTAAGCAATAAAGTTCTTGTTATACTAGGGAAGGCCCCAGAGTGTTAAAAACCATAGGCCTTTGAATAATTGACCACTACATAACAAACAAGTACTACTCTCGTGTGAACAGACCAGTCACAGTCTCTCATTTTTACCATTTGATCTTCGCTATACTGACACATTCAGTGGATCTGTTAATCAACCGGTTTTGCTACTTTTGTAAAAATCTTTCTACAACTGTGTAAGCATCTTTGCTACCATCTGTTGTAAGGCTAATGCCACACTGGGTGGCGTACTACAGGCAATTGTTGAGTAGAATATTCCCAGGCTTCAGAGTTGCCTCTATAAGTGTGCAACACTTGTGTGACACATTCCTCCACCTGGAATACATAACAAGGCAAGGGCACGTGTGTTTGGAAGGTTTCTCTTGCATGTGGAGTTTAATGAGGAGGAGAGAAGTGAATCCAATCAGCGGTTTCCTGTATCTACACTGCCAGGCATAACATTGGCCTAATTGCGGCTTCATGGAGCTGAGATTGGCCTGAAAAACCCAAAAGCAGCCATTTTCAGGCCAATATCCACTCAATGTAGAGAACACAGGCTTGAAGAGATTCTCGCCTCATTAAAGTTTGAAGGTGGAGAGAAGCCTTTCAAACGCAACATGCCCTTGCCCTAGGTATCAATAGTTTTAGCCTGGACAGCCTACCCTTTTCATGGTAATGTGACCACTGGAGGGCAGGTTTCAACATAGAAGAGGTGCCACGATCGCTCTTAGGGGCAAATCCTGCCTTCAGGGGCAGGCCATGCTGACCAAGCACCCTAGGCAACCCTAACAGCCAGAAAAGGGCCAAGAGCAGCCAACCTAGGAACCAGAGCGCACACGAATATGGACTTGGGGTAGTTAGAGGACCTTTCAGCAGAAACCTGCCCAGTGCCCCCTCATTGTTGTGCCCTAGGCCGGCGCATCTTCTGCCTGCCCCTAGTTCTGGCGCTACCTGCCTTGACTCTGATCAAACAAAACTTCACAGCACCTGCATAAACTCATTTAAAAAAAATCAGGTGAATGTAAACAATCCTTCTGAATATCTAAATAAATATATATGCCTAAATGTGGCATCTATATATTTACATCATGTACTTTTTATTTTGTATTCTAAGCAACGTTACAATCAATTTTTTAAACATTTTCTATTTACCTTTGAATTCCTGTTTGTCTTTCATCCAGAAATTAAATTTTGTAGTTGCTAGGGTCACTGGCTCTGGTTAGTAATCAAAAGGCATGTTCTATGTGAAGCTAGGCTGGCCCTCTCCTGTGTATTGTCTAGTTTGTTAACTCAACCACTAACACTTCACTAGGACACTGACCTTAAAGGGATACTGTCATGGGAAACCACATAAATTAATAGTGCTGCTGCGGAAGAATTCTGCACTGAAATCCATTTTTCAAAAGAGCAAACAGATTTTTTTTTATATTCAATTTTGAAATCGGACATAGGGTTAGACATATTGTCAGTTTCCCAGCTGCCCCTTGTGCGCTGATAAACTTCCTTCTGTGTCGTGACAACTGCGCACACACCTAACAAAAGAACATAGCAGCTCCCTAACACAAGATAACAGCTCCCTGGTAGATCGAAGAACAACACTCAATAGTAAAAGCCAAGTCCCACTGAGACTGATTCAGTTACATTAAGTAGAAGAAATAACAGCCTGCCAGAAAGTAGTTCCATCCCAAAGAGCAGGCACAAGTCACATGATTAAGGGCAGCTCGGAAGCTGACGATATGCCTAGCCCTTTGTCAGGTTTCAAAAATAAAAAAATCTGTTAGCTCCTTTGAGAATTGGATTTCAGTGCAGAAGTCTGCTGGAGTAGCACTATGACTGCATGCCTTTAAAGGAGAAGCAAAGCCTTGCTAATAAAAACCTCTACCCTACATAGACCCCCCCTCCCTGCTTCCTCTACAGCCTTGGTGGTACCTTTTAAATGACCCTAACTTTGGACGAAGCACCGCGTGTGCTTAGCGCAGGTGATTTTTCATTCTGTTTCGTGACAACTGCACATGTGCCGAAAGTCACAGAATTGCTGAAGCACTAGAAGAAGACTGAAGAGCCAGAAGATGGCGCCTGTGAATTCGGATGACCTGAATTTGCACTGAGGGGTAAGTAAAGGGTTAGGGGTATATACCCAGGGTACCACCTAGGCTGGGGGGTGGAGCGGGAGGGGGGTCTATATTGGGTAGGAGGGTAGGGTTTTTATTAGCAAGGTTTTGCTTCTCCTTTACTGAACAACTACTAAACAAATAGAAATAGTACAACAAAGGCTGAATGCAATTGGTTGCTGCCTTAGGCCCTGTAGTTTTGAGAATGGAACCGGAGTTGCATAACTCCTAACATTTTTGTTCAATTTACAACATTTGGCAGGTTATGAAAGTTTGAACATATTTCTGTGATTATATTTCAGTTATTACAGTTTTGCTAATGAAGGTGAATTACCCTTTATGGATAAGGTCACACCTGGCGATTGTGGGAGATTAGTCGCCTCTTCTTTTGGGCAACTAATCTCCCCGAACTGCTTCCCCCTGTCTTGCGCCGCTATAATGAAAAGTCGCCTGCAGCATGACGCCCGCGGTTCTTCCGAAGGGAGGGAGGGGGCATTCATAGGGGAGGGCGTTTTTTTTCACATACAGGTTGAATTCTCCTTTTAAGTTGGTCATAGACGCAACGTTCCGATCGTACGAATCGAGGATTTGTACGATTTTCAGACCATGTGTGGAGAGTCCCGACATTTTTCGTCCTGCGGAGATTGGTCGATTGGACAGGTTAGAAAATTTCTATCGGCTGCAATATCTCTACATGTATTGCCGATTGTACGATTTTCAGTGGGAGACTGTCGCTAGGTTTTGTTGGACACCACTTTCGGACGATCCCTGTAGGGGCAGAACATCGGCTGATCTGTGCTTTTTACTACTTTATTTGATCTGCAGGTCGGGAGACGGGGAAGTCCAATCGTTCAAGGATTCGAACGATCGGATCTCTATGTCTATGGCCAGCTTAAGCTGTGAGCCTAAACCTGGCCATAGACATAAAGATTTTTAAAATATTCGATCTTCATCGTCGTACGGCGATTATCTCGAAACGATTGTATGAATTGTCCATCAACGAAAAAAGGGTAGCTGCCTGCTGGCCAAGCAAACATAGACAAATAGCACTGGGAGCGATAAAGATTTTTTAACCTGCCGATCAATTGTTTGACAGATGTTGGACGAAAAATCGTACGATCGTTCGAATCCCACTAACTGCACGATTGTTGGGACTGCGCTGAAATTGGTCGTCCATCAAAGAAGAATCGTCGCGTCTATGGGGAGCTTTCCCTTTCCCAAGGGACCTCTCATCTCACGTTGTTACAATTATTTATTTGCTTATCTCGAAATTGTTACAAAGTATCTTATCTGAAACTCCAGGCAGTTATAAACTTTGTTTCTTTTTCTGGCTGTTCAAGTACAGAGAAAAACTGGACTTTCCAGTACAACTGAGGAACTGCGGGTTGAGCTCTCAAAAGTTGGAAGGTGTGGAGTTGCCAGTGTGACATTAGCCTTACTGTGCTCTCTTCTGGCCGTGCATCAGATACAAGCTCTAAGTTGAATAATATGGGGTGGGTGTATTTAGAATATTGCTACATGCTACAAATGATTGCACAGGGCACTGCTGATATGTGTCACATAGCCCTGAGGCACCGTCAAATTTGATGTATCGGGTCTGGTGTAAAGCTGTATGCATGCCAAATGTATATGATTTTCTTTCTAGAGCTGAAAGGTCATTTTTTGTTAATCCTCCATATAAAAACCTACAGACTTTTTATGCAAACTGGTACATTCCAGAAAACAATGCGCCAAAATTGTGTAGCCCCCCCCCCATTGTTGTGCTTCAGTCCTACAAAGGGCAACTCCTCTCCTCTGTTATGCTTGCCAGAGTGCCAGAGTTTGTATCGGGAAGCATTTGCCAGCCTTCCTGCAGAAATTACATTTGTTGGTTTAGATTCTTTTTTTTTGTTTTGGGATTCAGCTGAATCCATCATGAAAGGTTCAGCCAAATCCCAAAACCAATTCCATTATTTGCATGTGCAAATGTGTGCCAGGAAGGGCTAAAGGGTGACACTTTCACTTTGTTTTGTGACAAAAAGTCACGATTTCAAGGATTCGTTTTGACTAAATACAAATCCTGCTTCAAAAGGCCGAATCCTGGCCGAACCCTTTATCAAATCCTGGATTCTATGTATCCCTAGTATAAAGAGCCAGGTACTAGTTATTAAACATTATAATATTGATCAGTATAGGTACTAATTGTTAGGGCAATGCCCAGCAGGGAGATTTTAGATTTATATTAATATACTTTTTCCTGGTCAAAAAAAAAATT
Source organism: Xenopus borealis (assembly GCA_024363595.1). Taxonomy (NCBI): domain Eukaryota; kingdom Metazoa; phylum Chordata; class Amphibia; order Anura; family Pipidae; genus Xenopus; species Xenopus borealis. Next base: position 11,279,615 of record CM044436.1, on the reverse strand, counting down.
TGTTGCACCCTATCAATATCTAAAATACCTGGGATGCACATTGACCCAGTAGCAGGTCCAGAACTAGGGGTAGGCAGAGTAGGCACGTGCCTAGGCAGCAAAGCTGGGGGGTGCCAGGCATGTACCTGCTCTGCTGCCTACCACTAGTCTGCTCCACTCTTTCTTGGTTGCTGTAGTTTGCACGCATGCATCCATTTGCGCATGCACGCCGGTGTTGACTTGCACTAGGGTTGCCACCTGTCCAGTTTTGACCCGAACAGCCCGGTTTTAAGAAGGGCTGCCCGGGTCAAAACTTCCTGCACAGTTTTCCAAATAAGGAAAACCAGGCAGTATTCCCGTGATTGACGCAGCGATCGGCCGATCGCCACATCATAGCTCCACCCACTGATGTCATGGGCCTGCCTACTGACATCACTGGCCCGCCCCCCCTGCCCAGTCTCGGCCATCTGGAAAGGTGGCAACCCTAATTTGCACACATGCAAGCTTCCAGCCGGCGCCTCTTAGGTTGCCTAGGGTGCCTGGCCCGGCTCTGCCCAGTAGGTCTTTTCTATGTAGAATTTTAACAATTCCCTCCCCCCCACAGCTGATTTTTGCCCAGAACAAACACATCACACAGGTCACGTGCATATGTATGTGCAAGTCATGACAATAAATGCAATTGTTGCAGAAATCTAATTGAAAAGTCAGTGTTTTTGCTGTGATGTTAGATACATGGTGCATGCCGTTAATGTTTAATGGTTATAGTACTCATGTCCACAAAGTTCTTTGGGTTTTGGTTCTTTTGGGCAATGCCATTTATTTGTGTGTCCTTTTGGCAGCAGAGTATGAAACCACTGCAATGTCTCCTGAAATCGGGCAGGGATGGCACCTGGTATTTATCAGTTTCATAGCTGGCAGCGAGATGCTCCAGAACGAGTGCCAATTAGTGCACATGGCTGGTCTGTTGGTATTTTTATTCAAATTGACAAAAATACCCTGGCGCAAAATAATATACTGAGCAGCAGTGTCCATACAGCACTTACTAATATCTATAAACAATGTGGGGCGTCCTTTAGTAAGATGTAATTATGAAAAAAAGGAAAGACCGTAAAGCCCCAGGGATGATGTGAAACCTCACTATTTTTCCAGCAGGTACTTGTACAACTTGCACGTACTGTCACTATAGCTTTGACTGGTTTAAAGCATAAGATGAGTATAATGAGCACACAGTGATTTCATGCCAAGCCTAAGGGTAATGGAACACTGGCACAAAAAGAGAGAATTTTTTTGTGCAAGCTTATGAGGTCAATGCAAAAGTATTTTGAGAGTTTCTTCTGCACAAATCATGATTTTGCATGCATGGCCAAAATACCGGAGTCCTGTAGCCGTTTCCCTCCTTCTCCAACCAGTAAAAAGTAATAAACATTCCAAGGAGATGAAACAGCACTCCCTAAGAAGCTCGAGGAAACACAGCAAGAAATATATATATATATATATATATATATATATATATATATATATATATATTAGTGCAGTAATTTTTTTACTTTCTCTGTAACACCTTTTTGTGCTTCCCTTTTCATTATTTGTTGAAAATTTAAAAAAATAATGAATATATATATTTTTTATTTCACCACTGTTGAAATAGGTTTAGCTTTCCCTTTAAAACCACTTTAGTTCACTCGTGAATAATGGAATAGGGTTAACTTTCCCTTCAAATCTTTCAAAAACACTCGTACACCAAAGCAGGGTGGGTACTCACAAACGTTCAGATAAATATTTCACTTTTCATCAAAAAAAAATTTAAAATTTTCTAATAGATTGAAAATTGCACTCATTTGAATACGATAAAAAGTGCTTATCCGTAAATCCAGTTCCCAGCGCGCTTCTCTATTCCACTGTACTGGTATCTCAGTATAATGGCAGCAAAGTTTCTTACAGCGTGTCTTCTCTCTGGGCGCTTCCTGGATGATCTCACTTAGCTCTGCCTGACACGTTTCAAAGCATTGATGAAGTCGAAGTGGTGAAACGCGCCAGGCAGAGAGAGAATATTTTGAGTAATTTTTTAATTTTCAGCAAATAATGAAAGGGGAGCACAAAAAGGTGTTACAGAGAAAGTAAGAAAAAGTACTGCACTATTTTTCATGCTGTCTTTGTTTCATCACTTTGGAATATTTACTGTATTAGAAAATACCCAAGTGCCAGATAACCCTAAAGGCCTGTGGGTGGGATTTTCCATACATACCTCCCTACATAAATAAACATTTAGGCCTCGCCCCAGTATTTTCAGACCATGCATAGACACCCTTGATCTGCCACACCCTCATCAATGTCAACCAATATCTTTTTATATTTTGGGGCCAAGGGTCAGGACTTTGCACCAAACTAGGGACAAATTGAAAGTATGTGCCTGCAGGTTGCGGGTAGAAGTTCCGGTACGAGTATAGACACAGGTCGGCGATTCTGCGGGCTTGCGGGTCACGCCGCGGGTCTTTTCAACAGTGATTTTTAATCTTTTTTTCTGATAACACCTACTACTGATGATGTCACTTCCAGTTTACAATGACAGCACTTCCTGATTCTTGATGGTCAGAGGGTTGCGGATTGGGTAGCGGAGAAGGTACTTGTGGGTCGGTTAGTGGGTCCAAGTGGGTAAAAATGCAGGTTGCAGGTCCGGGTCAGGTATGGGTTCCAAAAAATGGACCCGCGCAGGACTCTATGTACTAATTTCTACAAGTACAACTAGGTTAGGGATGCACCGAATCCACTATTTTGGATTCTGCCGAACCCCTGAATCCTTCCCGAAAGATTTGGCCGAATACAAAATCAAACCCTAATTTGCATATGCAAATTATAGGTGGGAAGGGGAAAATGTCCTTGTTTTCTGCCAAAAAGTCATGTGATTTCCCTTCCTGGCCCTAATTTGCATATGCAAATTAGGATTCAGATTTGGTTCTGCCAGGCAGAAGAATTCGGCCGAGTCCGAATCCTGCTGAAAAAGGACAAATCCAGAACCGAATCCTGGATTTGGTGCATCCCTAATCTAGGTATATTTGCCTTCATTACTTGTGTTATACCATGCATCACATCAGAAATGGTGGGTGAGAGGATGCACAATCTGTATCTGTGGCAAAAAACAGCAACAGTTTTCCCAGAGCAAAGTCACAATGTCTGGATATATCTGACTACTTTCTCCCAGTACCTTGTACTTTTTGGTCTAATTAACCATGAATAATAAAAATTTTAAATAATCCTCTGGAACAGTAAGTCTGTAAAATAGATTTTGATGGTTAAAACAATTGTCCAGTTTCCATAACCCAACAAGTCTGTATATGATTAAATGTATAAATCGGGGGTGGGAGAGAGTGTAAGAGAGAGAGAGTAAGCCACTAGTAAGCTACCCGGTCCTGGTTCCTTTTTTATGCTACGTATATATATATTTTTTTTTTACCAGTGCTTGTTTTTTGAGTTCTGTAAACCAAGTTGGATATAATACATTGTGCAAGTCATTACTAATAAACTGGGACATTTTTTCATCTCAGGGCTCCTGTTTCTCTGTACCTTGGTCACAACAAAGATATTCTATATTGTTTCTTCTATATACAGCATTGTCTTCCAGTCTGTCAAGTTTGCTTTGTTACTTTACCTGCTTTCCCACAGCCACACTTCCTTCCCAGAGACTATTATCCCACTGTTACTATCTCTGAAATCTATCTCCAATATACTTTAATTAAAAAATGTGTACAGTTTTTACAAGAAAAGTGACTGTATGCAGTGAAATTATCCCTTCATTTAGTGCTGTGGATAGGAATTGTCAGACGGTCCCTAACTTCTGGCAGGGAAACAATCATACTTATGGACAGCCTTACTTACCAGCCATGCAGAACTCCAGCAGCTTTGTTTTTTGATCATTTATGATGATCCCTAAGAAGCCCGGGCCACACTGAGCATGTGTATGTAGTCTAGTCTTGCAAAGATGTATAACAAAGTTACAAGATGACAGCCCCCTGTGGCCAACTTTGAAAGCATAAATCATTTGTTTGATTAGGCTTGTGGTGCAGTAAGTTCATGTTTATGTTTAGTATACAAAATACAGCATTTCTAGCCTTAGTCTATTTTACACTTTCCTTGCACTTTAAAGGAGAAGGAAGGTGCCAAATGTTAGGCAACTCAAAGTGATTGTATTGACTTACCTGAAACTTAGGGCTGGTGCTCCTATCAGCAGAAAACTGCACCGGCCAGGGGTTCTTCCAGCGAGCATTCCGGAGCGATTCTCTTCCAGCTTCTTCTTTCTTCTCAAAGCTGTGCATGCACAGTAGAGCGAAAAGCAGAACTTTAAGTAAAAAGTTGGTAATTTCATTCTACTGCGCATGCATGTGCCGCGGGAAATTTGAAGATAGAAGGAGCTGGAAGAGGTTGGCTCCATGGTGCTCGCTGGAAGAACCCTGGGCTGGTGCAGTTTTCTCCTGACAGGTGCACCAGCCAGGGGAATCAGGTAAGTAAATGCTATCACTTAGGTGCCTAACATTTGGCACCCCCAAGTGGAAGAAGACTTTCCTTCTCATTTACACGTATTTACAAAGCACCAATATATTCTGCACAGCTGTACAGTAAATGAGCACATATGTTGAACATACAGATTTAGATACAAAGCAACCAATAACTGATAGAAGAGGTAAAGAGGACCTATCCGAGATACCTGATTCTAAGCAACTTTCCAATATACATTTATTTAAAAACTCCAGTGATTTTAAAAAGTTATTTGTAAAAACAAATTCTATTGAAAGCAGCGTTTGCTTAACTGCTGATTGCTACCATTTAAAGGAGAACTAAACCCCTCATTAAGAAAAAAACGTACCCCTCTACCCTACATACACCCTCCTCCCCCCAAGTCTAGCTGCTACCCCGGGCAAATGCCTCTAAAGTTTTACTTACCCCTCGGTAGTGCCGTATTTATATCTAGGTGCCTTAACTATTTATTTATATATCGGGTGCCTTAACTAGTGCTGCGTTTTTTTTTTTTTTAAATTCCATCACCCCCCGCCATGGGTTTCCTATTGAAATCCGGTGATGGAGCTGGGGGGGTGAGGGGTAGAGGGGAGAGTCAGTGCCGAAGTGACGTCACACACACAGCGCGCTGATGTCACTTACACAATGGGGCCAAACTAGGTGAGCGGAAGTGACGTCACACGCACGGTGCCCCGTGATGTAGGGGGCATATTTAGGTCCGATGCCTAGGGCAGCATCGGACCTAAATACAACCCAGTCCCTCGGTGCAGATTCAGGTATCGGAGTTCACAGGCACCATCTTCTGGCTCTTTGCAAATCTTTGGGTCTTCCTCCTTTCCTTCTGCCAACTCCATGACTTCGGCTCAAGCGCAGTTGTTGCAAACAGGAAGATTGCACAAAATGCGCATACGCCGATACGCTGCTCACTTCCCGAAGATTTCCAAAGAGAAGATGGTGCCCTTGAACTCCAATGCTTGAATCTGCACCGAGGGGTAAGTAAAACATTAGGGGCATTTGCCCGGGGTAACAGCTAGGCTGGGGGGTAGGAGGGACGGGGGGGTCTATGCAGGGTCTGGAGATATTATTATTATTATTATTATTAACATGTATTTCTATAGCGCCAAATTATTTCGTAGCGTTGTAGGGGAACTATCGCGAAAATTAACATTTATCATACACTTGGGCATACTGAAAAAAAGATTTTTCTGAATCTCATCAATTAAAAATTCTGCATTGTTTCTGAAATAATCAAGTTTATCTTCATTATCCCTCTCTCAGCACCTGTTTTGTTTCTCTTCATTCTGTCTTCATGCAGGAGTTGTGTGTCAGATATTCACTGACAGTTAGATCCAATATATCTTATAGGGGGGCTCCTTTTGCCTAGAAGATGTATTAGAGCTCACTCTATTAAATTCACCAGATATCATGTCTCTCTACATGCAGGATTTGTGCAAAAGGCAGTTATTTTGTTAGACTTTGTTTGTACTGGAATCAGTTATTTGAGTGAATTCTAATACATCTTCTAGGCAAAAAGAGCCCCTGTAAGAAATATTGGATCTAACTGTCAATGAATATCTGACACCCAACTGCTGCATGAAGACATAATGAAGCTAAACAGATGCTGAGAGAGGGATAGTGAAGATAAACTTGATTATTTCAGAAACAATACAGAATACTGAACTGATTTTATTTAAAAAGTTTCTTATTTAAGTATGATGAAGCTTATATTACATTTTCATTTCCCCTTTAATTAAGGGTTGAATTCTCCTTTAAACAATGTTGCAAAATTCTTAGGGGCTGTCGCTAACAAACATTCACCAGAACTTCAATCTGCAGAGAGATCGCCAATTTATTAAAGGAGACATATGGGATAAATAAATAAAAAACCTAATTTTGTAGGCAATTATAAGTAATATATGGTGTTGCTTTTACATGGTGCTAAAAATTTATATTATCTTTAAAAATAGCCCCTTTATTAGAGCTCCCTATAGTTCTCTGGTCCCTGTTTGTGTTTCAAATGAGGGGTGGGCGTCTCCTAACGGTCCTTGCCAGAAGCACAGTAGGAGGGGGACAGCCAATCACAGCCCTGCACAAGCACAGACGGGCTTCAGTTCCCTATCAGGTCCTGCTAGCTGCAGGACCTGATAGGGGGAAGGGAAAGGAGGGATTATTAGGGTTTTTGCAGAAATATTCAATAAATCAGCTTGAATTACTACTTTTTAAAGCACAATTCTTCTATATCTAAATGAGTCTAATGCATTAGAGTACATTGCTAATGAATTGTCGAGCCCTCCCACCAGGCAAATTTTCACTCAGGCGTCACTCCGCATACTCTGCATAAGTGCGAATATTGCATTACGTTACCTCTTTCGCCAGAGTTTCCTTCCGCCAACTCAGACCAGGCCAACTGATAAGATGAAGCTCCACCCTCCTCAATCCTATGTCAGTGACATCATAGCCTGTGTGCTGAAAAGTCATAAAAATTATAAACAACGCTGGTGTTTTTTCATGTTTTAATACAAGTCTTTAAAAATTTTCATTTTAACATTTTGTTACCTTTTGAGGGACATGTCGCATTTGTTTTAGGGTGGGCTCATCATGTCTAGACATTAGATTAAAGGATCTCTTTTGCCTTTATTTTGCTGCTTTGAACATTTTTAATAATAAGTGGCCACTTCAAGCATTTGCACCAACATTTCTAATAAAGTCATATATATGACCTACATCAGGGGTCCCCAACCTTTTTTGCTCGTGAGCCACATTTAAATTTAAAAAAGAGTTGGAGAGCAACACAAGAAAAAGTCCATGTGGATGTCAAATAAGAGCTCTGATTGGCTTTTTGGTAGTCCCTATATGGACTGGCAGCCTACAGGAGAGAATGTTTGGCAGGACATCTGTTTTTTATACAACTAAAACTTGCCTCTAAGCCTGTAATTCAAAAATAAGCACCTGCTTTGAGGCCACTGGGAGCAACATCCAAGGGGTTGGAGAGCAACATGTTGCTCGCGAGCTACTGGTTGGGGATCACTGACCTACATGTATACCTATTCAAAATGACGCAAGTGTACTTAAGTTTCGCTAGGCAGAAACAAACGTTGGCGAAAGTTGGCTATGAAATGCTTGTGCTGACAAATTAACGCTAGCCCCAGTGATTGGCTGCCATGACGTAACTTTGCATTTGAGTGAATAATAAGCGTAATGGTAGCAAATTTGCACCTGGTGAAGTGGTGCTGTGTGGCAAACCCTTTGCAGGTGAAAATTTTAGCACAGAAGCAATATTGTAACCCTACACATATCTACAATTACATTATAAATATAATAATAATGCAATTTAGAAATAAAAACTACACCATAAAAATCATAAAGTCATGTAGTATGGCTAATTCTAAGCAACTTTTTAGCTGGCCCTCATTTTTTCAACTCTATAGTTTTTTAATTATTTGCCTTTCTCTTCTAGCTTTTTCCAATGGCGGGTCACTGACCCCATATAAAAAACAAATGCTCACGCGACGGACCAAAGCTACATTTACAGCGAAGGGCCAAGGGCTTTTGTTAAGAGTATGACAAATTACCGGCGAAACTACATTGCCGGTAAATTTGTAATACCGGCCCCAGGCCTTGGCTAGGCTCGTAAACAGTGTACTTTAGAAATTAAAACTACATCATAAAAATCATGACAGAATCCCTTGAATTTCAATGAGAACAATCCCTTTAATGTAACATTTTAATTCTATTGTATAAGTGGTACAGTCAAACTTTAATAAAGCAGACAAGATCTTATATTATTAATTAATAAATGTTCAAGCTTTCGATGTTACAGCATACCTCCCAACATTTTGGAAATAAAAAGAGGGACAAAAAAATGTATTGTGAGTAGAGTGGTGATTTTTAGACCACACCCACTTATGACCACACCTCCTAATTACCATGTTCATTATACAAAATTTGGCAGGTTATGAATGTTTGAACATATTTCTGTGTTTTTTTTTCTCCAGTTATTACAGTTTTGCTAATGAAGGTGAATTGCCCTTTGAGTCTAACTTTTCCCAAGATACCTCCTTATCTAAACTGTTACAATTAATGATATTCTTATCTAAAAATTGTTACAAAGTATCTTATTTGCACCTGTTAGCTTTTCTGGGCTCTCTGTCAAAAGTCAATTAAGTTACTAACTTTGTTTCTTTTTCTGGCTGTTCAGTGCAGAGAAAAAAAGAGGGATTTTCCAGTACAAATGAGGGACTGCAGGTTGAGCTGTCAAAAGAGGGACTGACCCTATGAAAAAGGGACACGTTTTACTTCCAACGTTTTGGAAGTAAAAAGAGGGACCAAAAAAAAATATCACGGCTACATTTTTTGAGCACGCCCGTTTTGTGGACATACCCACTAATTACCATGTTCTTTTTACAAAATGTGGCAGATTATGAAAGTTTGAAAATATTTCTCCTGTTACAATTACTTATTTTCTTATCTCAGAAACGGTAAAAATTATCTTATTTGCACCTGTTAGCTGTTCTGAGCTCTCTGCTAAAAGCCAATTAAAGGGCACCTATTGCAAAAAAAGTTACCCCCAACCAAAGGTGCGGGCTGATAGACCCCGCATTCCGGTTGGGGATAACAGTACTTTTAAAAAAAAAAAGCCCCCCCCCCCCCGCGTGCGCTAGCAAACTCCCTCCCAGCGCGAGCCACCATGACAGTGGAAGCGCAATATGAAAATTGGCTCCGAAATTGTGGCAGCTTTTCACTATGCGCATGCGCGTGACGTAGAGTTGCCACCTTTTCTTGAAAAAAATACTGGCCTTCCTATATATTTACCTTTTTTCCTATTAATACCATTGGGCTCAACCATCACGCTTCCACTGTCATGGCGGCTCCCGGTGCGAGTTTGCTGGCACATATGGGGGGCTTTTTTTTTTTTTTTTTTTTAAACTAGGGTTGCCACCTGGCCAGTATTTAACCAGCCTGACCGGTAAAAATGATGCTTGACCCCAATGTTATTAATAGGGAAAAAATCTAAATATATAGGAAGGCCGGTGTTTTTTTGCCAAAAAAGGTGGCAACCCTACCCACAACCGGAATGCGGACTATATCAGCATGCATCTTTGGTTGGGGGTAACCTTTTTTTGCAATAGGTGGCCTTTAAGTTAGAAACTTTGTTTCTTTTTCTGGCTGTTCAGTGCAGAGAAAAGAGGGACTTTCCAGTACAAATGAGGGACTGCAGGTTGAGCTGTCAAAAGAGGGGCTTGTCCCTCTGAAAAAAGGAGACTTCAGATGTATGCTCTTTGCAACTGTTTGTCAACTATCATTACCGTGGCAAAATGGTTTGAGAAGGGAAACCTTCAAGTGCCGACAAAACTCGGGAACATCAAACTTGTGCATTTGGCGCCATATTTGTTGTGGGAAAACAATTTCAACTTTAATCAAGCACGGACACTTCGCTACTAACTCCGAAAAATAATCGCGCGGCAGTTAAAAATGCACCAAACAAGGTAAAACCGTGGTAACAGCGTCTCCTAAAACTCCTTACAGACGCGAGGCAATGTTTATTATTAAGGTACCGTGTGACTGAAGGTTCGGGCATCACTTCCGGCAGAGACAGCGACCTATGCCCCTTCTGCGCATGCTCCTTCCTTTCCTGTAGCGGCTCCACGAGAAGAGGCAGAAGTAGGTGAGGGCCTCCGTTATGAATCTGTTGTAATCCTTCCCAAGTTTGACACCGTGCTGGCCCGCGCTCCTCTCCGGTGTATAGGAGGGTTTCTACTGGCGGGGGAGCGGCGTTTGGGTCTCTGGATATTTACAGATTAGGTGGAAGGTGATGTTATATTTGATTCGGAGGATTGGGGTCGGGCCTTGCGCGCAGTAGTCGGGAAGTATATAGTTCGGTATATGCGTAGTGCTGTTACCCTATATTGGGGGTCATTTATCAACACTGGGCAAATTTGCCCATGGGCAGTTACCCATAGCAACCAATCAGATTGCTGCATTCATTATTCTACTTGTAGTTGGCTTCAGAAAACTAATCATTGATTGGTTGCTATAGGTAACTGCCCATGGGCAAATTTGCCCAGTATTGATAAATGAGCCCCAATTGCTTTGCAGTGTGATTGTGTGACGCTATTGGGAGCGCAAACCGCAATTTGTTTTATTGCCAGGCTTTTTGCCAGGTTTAGTGGGATTATCCCCGGTGGACGTCCTTGTTTCAAGTCTTGACTGTATATTAATAATGGCATAAAAATACAACAGTGGAAGTCTTGCGTCTTAAAGGAACAGTCACACATTATAGTTTATATAAACAATTTTAAAACACACTAGTTTTACCAATGCACAGCAATAGTATTTCCATGATTTGGTGTTATTGTTTAATTGTGTTGGTGAAGGGTGTTGTAGTTCAGCTGGGCGACTGATCTCCCCTGGAATCTTAGGGCAGAGACATACCCTCGGGTTTGGGAAGATTTAGTCGCCCAGTGAATAATCTTCTAATAAATTCTTTGGGCGACCAATCTCCCCGAACTTCTTCCCAGCCACTTAGAATCAATTGGCACTCGGAGTGGTTCATTTTCCAAGGTTTCCTTGTGAGGCAACTTCGGAAAACGAAGTGCTCCGAGTGCCATCCCACCGGTGATTTTGATTCTAGCCGACAGGGCGGCAGTTCAGGGGCCACCTTAAAGGGCACCTATTGTACAAAACTCTTACCCCAACCAAATGTGTGGGCTGATAGAGCCCGCATTCCGGTTGGGGGTACTAGTAATTTTTTTATTTTTTTTTTAAATGCCCAGCGCCAGCGTGGTTGCACCGGGAAGGAGCTCCTTGCTGAAACTGCAGAGCTGCAGAATAAAAAGCTAAATAACTCAAAAACCACAAATAATAAAAAAAATTAAAACCAATTGCAAATTCTCAGAATATCACTCTCTACATTATGATAAAAGTTCAAATCTCAAAGGTTGAACAACCCCTTTAAACCATTTTGTTCCTTATTTAAACCTGTATGACCTATAAACGGGTGGTTAGGATCTGTTTAGAGGCGCTGCTTATACTTGTCCCTAAAATTTTTTTTTTTTTCTTCCAGAAATGGCTCCACGTAAGGGTAAGGAAAAGAAGGAAGAACAGGTCATCAGTTTGGGGCCTCAAGTGGCTGAAGGTGAAAATGTGTTTGGAGTTTGCCACATCTTTGCCTCCTTCAATGACACCTTTGTCCATGTGACTGACCTGTCTGGCAAGTAAGTGAAGCCGCCCGGGCAAATTGTGTATTCGGTATTGGCTTGTGAGTAAAGGTGGCCATACACGGGCCGACAAAAGCTGCCGATAGACCAAGTTTGCAGCTTATTGGCCCGTGTATGGGGCCCTCTGACGGGCTTCACCGCCGAAAGTCGTCCAGATGTTAATCGGGTGGGACTATCTTTTTGTCCCGCGATCCGACCGCCCATGTGGCCTCCGTTATGATCCGATTGTTGGGCCTTAGGGCCCACGATCAGATCAGCCCAATAACGCCCGCTCATGGTGGGCATATCGGGGAGAGATACGCTTGTTTGGCGACATCACTCTCTACATGTATGGCCACCTTTAGACTGAGTTTTATTACCTTTGTATATCTCAAGTTGTAATGTTTTAGGCCTTCAATTCATTGTACTGGCTGGTTTCAACCGATTTAGTGAAGGACGTGGTATTTTTTTGCAACTAACCATAACTTGCCTCTGTTTCAGAGAAACCATCTGCCGTGTTACCGGTGGCATGAAGGTGAAGGCCGACAGAGATGAGTCCTCTCCATATGCCGCCATGTTGGCTGCACAAGATGTTGCCCAGAGGTGCAAGGAGTTGGGCATCACAGCCCTTCATATCAAGCTGCGTGCTACTGGTGGAAACAGGTATAATGGAGCGTGTTGGGCTTCTGCTTGGAAACACTTGCTTAAGGCTGTATTGTTTGATACAAAAAAATCCCTTGGTAAATTCTTAGAACCCTTGAAGCCAAGGCCTGACCCACGTGTGATTTTGATCAGATTTTTATCACCACTGCGTGTCTGCCCCCTGCCCCGACACAATGGTTCTGGATGCAGGCTAAACAGAAGTCTAATGCCAGCATAGAGGCTCATAATTGTCCTGCTGATTTGCAACCCCCTTCGGCATTGGCCTTATGGATAAAAACTAAATTGATATGCTCATGCATTTAAATAAAAAACTCAATTTATTGAGACATATTAAAATCCATTAGACCCCACAAAAAAGCCTAAAGGTGGCCATACACTGAGAGATCTGCTCGTATGGTGAGGTCACCAAACAAGAGGCTCTCCGCCCGATATGCCTACCCTGAAGTGGGCAGTATCTGGCTGATCCGATTGTGGGCCCAACAATCAAATCATTACAAAGGTAATGATCATGGGACTGCATCAACAAACACCTCTTTTTAATCCTGCCCGATCCACATGTGGCAACTTTCGCTGGATATTGATTGGAGCAGCCTGTTGGAAGGCCCAATACACAGACTAATAAGCTGCTGGCTTTACACATTTCATGATTACCCAGCACTTAATCATAGACAGTGTATAAGCATGAAACGCGTCAGGCTTTTTTTGTTGGGTCTAATGGATTTTAATATGTGCTATTAAATACATATTATTATTTAAATGCATGAGTATATCAATTTAGTTTTTCTATATCTGCCTCTTTTGGTCACTAGAGGTCACTCATGCATTGATCTGTCGCTATATATAAAATAGGTCTGCTGATTGTCTGCACTGTTAGTTTTTTATTAGCTTTATGGTGTTTACATGCAGTGTAAAGCTTTTATGGACTTGCACATCAACATTTTCAGGTTTTTGTTTTTTTTTTACCTGAGGATCTGTTTCTGACTTGTTGAATAAGATCAGTTGGTCCAACAAATTCTTGGATTTGTTTAGGTTGGTGATGCACCAGAGCAAAATGTTTTTTTTTTTTTTGTCCATGTGTAGATTTGTTCACAGGACCTTTCCTGTTTTCAACATTTCAAACTTATTGCTGCCGACTGTTTGTTCAGTTTTCTGTGTAATTTGTCAATTATTGGCTTTGTGCCGCATCCTTATTCAGATGAGCTCTAAATTATCTTCTGCTTCATTCTTAACCTTGTGCTGTCCTTAGGGCCCGTACACACGGGCGTTTTGGACCTGCGTTGCGTTTGGCTGCGTTCAGCCGCAGGGAAGCGCAGGTCTAGACGCACCTCATTCTTTTCAATGACGTTGTACCCTCGAGACGCGTGTAAGCGCCGAACGCAGGTTCAAACGCAACATGCTGCATTTTTCCTGCGTTTTAGCACCTACATGCGTTCGTGTGAGTACAGCCCCATTGAAAATAATCAAGTGCTTCTATACCCGCACTCCCCTGCGGCTGAACGCAGCAAAACGGAACGCAGGTAAAAACGCCCGTGTGTAAGAGCCCTTAAACCGAATGGGTGAAATGGGAATTGAGGGAACTGCCACATATTATTATTTATTATTATAAGAACTTCTTGTTTATAGATGTGTGCTGTGTAACATTGCAATTCTAGAAGAGCCTGGGAGGCTGTAGTATATCTTGGGTGTATTCAATATGGATACAAGTAAATGGAATATTATCAACCTCTATATAGTGGCTGTATGTACTGCATTTTTATTCTCATTTGTGCCTGCCCCAGTAGCGATTCAAATCTAAGGGTGAAGGATACAGTGAATAGGCACCGTGGCAGTATATTTCTGGGCTAATGACCTATAACCGCTGTGAATGTTTGGTTCCAAACAGGGCAGTGAGTGTGACCTTCTGATTGATTTCTAGAGATGGAACACATTTCACTTTGCTTTTTGTATGCAATGCAGAAATGTCGATATATAATCTCAAGTTTTTATTTCTAGCTGCAATACACCCGTGACCATTCACAACAGGGTTGTTTGCACATTCATCTCTTTTAAAATACTCCCAAATATATCTTCCTTGGAGCGCAATATTGTTTAAATGCCCAGTATCAACACCCCAATTCCCAGTATGGAGAGAGAATGCTTTTTTTTTTTTCTCTTTGGATTAGGGATGCACCGAATCCACTATTTTGGATTCGGCCGAACCCCCGAATCCTTCCCGAAAGATTTGGCCGAACCGAATCCGAACCCTAATTTGCATATGCAAATTATGGGTGGGAAGGGGGAAACATTTTTTACTTCCTTGTTTTGTGCCAAAAAGTCACGTGATTTAGCTCCCTGGCCCTAATTTGCATATGCAAATTTGGATTCGGTTCGGCCAGGCAGAAGGATTCGGCCGAATCCGAATCCTGCTGATAACGGCCGAATCCTGGATTCGGTGCATCCCTACTTTGGATCAGAACCATACTACAAAAGGTTTCCTTCATCTCATTGGATTTTTCCTGAAACTTCCATATTATTTTACCAGTTTACTGTACCCGTTTTGTAACTTGAATTTTCCTCAATGACTTCTCTTGTAGGACCAAAACACCAGGGCCTGGCGCCCAGTCTGCTCTCAGAGCTCTAGCACGTTCAGGCATGAAAATTGGTCGCATTGGTAAGTTGATATTTTTTTGCTAAAAATATTTAGTTGCATAACACCCGTGAAACCAGATGTATTTTTGTTTTTAAGATGCATTCACATAAGGAAAGTTTGATGTTGCTTATTAGTATTCCCACACCTTATGCCTCTGCCAGTGTTGATAGCATTGGGGTCTTCACTTGCTCAGTTTAATTTGTTCCAAATTCATGCTATTTGTTGCACCCAGAGCAACACCAATTTAATCTTTTTGTCTGCGTCAGACTGAAGTAGAACAGCTGTATATTTTGTCTGCCTATGGTTCTTTCAACTATTGATGCCTAGGCAACCAAACTCAGCTGCTTTGTCCTTAAAGGAGACAAAAGCAGCTGGGGCTGGGCTTCACTCTGCACCAGGAAGAAGGGGAAACAAGCTGCTGATAACACAGA
>CM044436.1:11241443-11260921 GCA_024363595.1 Xenopus borealis | reverse complement strand
CCAGTCCATATAGGGGCTACCAAAAAGCCAATCAGAGCTCTTATTTGACATACACATGGATTTTCTCATGCTTGTGTTGCTCTCCAACTCTTTTTTTTTTTTAATATTTAAATGTGGCTCACGAGCAAAAAAGGTTGGGGACCCTGCTGTAGGGAATGGTATTCTTACACTGATTGCAGCTGGACTTCGATTGCACATGCGAAGTTAAAATAAAGTGTGGACTAGAGTCCTGCACTGGGTCGGGTACCTGTGGGTTACCCGCACAATCCTGCGGTACCCTGCGGGTTGCTCGTAGAGTTTCTGGGTGCGGGTATGGGTTTTTACTCCTTTTTCTGAGCATTTCTACTACTGATGATGTCATTTCCGGTTTAGAATGACAGCACTTCTGATTCTTGATGGTCAGTGGGTACGGGTCGGGTTGCGGGTACGGGTCCCAAAAAATGGACCCGCGCAGGACTCTAGTGTGGACTTCACTCCCTAATCCGACATAGGGCTAATCTGCTAGCTGGCCCACTCCTTTTGGCTTATAACATTTTTGAGAGTCTCCTCAAGTGCAGACATTTCCTCCAAACCCAATGTACCTACAGGTGTGCTCATAAGTTTACACACCCTGGCAGAATTTGACTTCTTATTCATATTCTCTGAAAAATGGTTAACAAAAACTTTCCTTTCTCTCATGTTTAGTGTTTGGCTGAAGCTATTTATTGTCGAACTGTTTACTCTTTTTAAATCATCACTACATAAATCTCCAAAATGACCCTGATCAAAAATGTACATAGCCCAGTTGTAGCCAATGACCGATCAACCTGGCCTTGTGTTTTGGATCATTGTCATGTTGGAATGGCCAACAACATCCCATGCGCAGCTTCTGGGCTGATAAGTGCAAATTTTCCTCCAGTATTTTTTGATAACTTACTGCTTTAATTTTGCCATCAATTCTGACCAAATTTCCCCTGTGCCTTTGTAGCTTAAATGTCCCCAAAACATCAGCGATCCACCACCATGTTTCACAGTAGGAATGGTGTACCCCTCATCATAGGCCTTGTTGTCTCCTCTCAGAATGTAGTGTTTATGGTTGTGGCCAAAGTAAAATTTTAGTCTCATCACTCCAAATGACTTTGTGCCAGGAGGTTTGAGGCTTGTCTCTGTGCTGTTTGTAAGTGGGATACTTTGTGGCATTTGTGTAGTAATGGCTTTCTTCTGGCAACTCCACCATGCAGCCCATCTTTCTTCAAGTGCCTCCTTATTGTGAATCTTGAAACAGCCACACCACATTTTTTCATAGTCCTGTATTTCACCTGAAGTTGTTGGTTTTTCTTGCATCCCAAACTATATTTTTTCTGGCAGTTGTGGCTGAATTTTTATTTGGTTTGGTTTCAACAGCTCCCCTAATATTCCACTTCTTAATTAGAGTTTGAACACTGCTGATTGGCATTCTCAGTTCCTTTGATAATTTCTTATATCCCTTTCCTGTTTTATAGAGTTCAACCTTTCCCCGCAGATCCTTTGACGATTGTTTTGCTTTCCCCATGACTTAGAATCCAAACAACATTGGTTTTACTAAACATCACCATCTGTGTAGCTTTAGTATTGTGCGGGCCAATACTATTAAAGGGGTTGTTCACCTTTGAGTTAACGTTTAGTATAATGTAGAGAGTGAAATTCTGAGACAATTTGCATTTGGTTTTCATTGTTTGTGGTTTTATAAATATTTAGCTTTTTATTCAGCAGCTCTTTATTTTGCAGTGTCAGCAATTTGGTTTCTATGGTACAAATTACCCTAGCAACCCTGCATTGATTTGAATAAGAGACTGGAATATGAATAGGAGAGGGACTGAATAGAATGATAAGTAATAAAAAGTAACAATAACAATACATTTGTAGCCTTACAGAGCATTTGTTTTTAGATGGTGTCAGTGACCCCCATTTGAAAGCTGCAAAGAAACAGAAGAAAATTGCAAATCATTAAAAAAAATATGAAAAATAAATAATGAAGACCAAAAAGTTTCTTAGAATTGGCCCTTCCAGTGTCGGACTGGCCCACCATAATACCAGGAAAACTCCCGGTGGGCCAAGGTGTCAGTGGGCCCTCATGCTGCTAAACTTAGCCTATTTCATGGCCATTTCCTATTTCTATGAAAGGCTAAATAGATGGAATAATTGATTATAGTATGTAAAGAAAACAAACTAAGAGAATAGAGGTTTATTGAGGAGATGAAGAATATTAGTACTGAGAGTGGGCCCCTGGTCTAAGGTTATATGGTG
Source organism: Xenopus borealis (assembly GCA_024363595.1). Taxonomy (NCBI): domain Eukaryota; kingdom Metazoa; phylum Chordata; class Amphibia; order Anura; family Pipidae; genus Xenopus; species Xenopus borealis. Next base: position 11,258,656 of record CM044436.1, on the reverse strand, counting down.
GGCCCCTGGGTTAAGGTTTTGGGTGGGCCCCTGGTGTCCCAGTCCGACACTGGGCCCTTCTACAATATACTTAGTTAATTTGAAGGTGAACCACCCCTTTAAAGACGTTTAAGACCCTTAAAACATTTTGGTGGTGCATTTCTAGTTGTGATACCCAAATGACTGCAATAAGTCACACATTCCGGTTCCCCTCATCTTTCACCACCCACCTATACATTTATTCCTGTATACATTGGGATTGGTGGGGGTTAATCACAACCCACATTACTCGCATGTTACCCTGTGCATTAGACGGGTACCAAGGCTTCATGGCTGCTGCCATTTACACTGATTAACAAGACCTACCAGATCGCCCGGTTCACATTGTTCAGTCTCACATTTGCATGACTGGAAGAATGTTGCTTTTACAGATTTTTGATACTTTTATTTTTTACTCAGTGGCTCAGCTTGTCTATTATTCTTGTATAGGGGTGCATATCTATCATGGTGCTTGTCTTGCTTGATAAACTCCTATGTGGTCATTACTATCAATGTTTGCTCAAAGAACTCGAAATGGCCATGTTGCCATTGTAACATAGTGGGACTTATCCTATCTACAATATTAGCCCCTTTCACAGTATGTACCTTATTATAAATTGTCCTTCTGTCTGACCTGTGATAATATAGCCAGTAGTAGAATGCTGCTGCTTGATGTAAGGCCACACCTCGAGTGTCCTCAATAACCGTTGTCTAGAGAAAACCTTTAGGTGGAAACTGAATAAAGACCATAGTTAAGTAAGGTATAAGGGAAAAATAATTGAATGTCTGGTCCTGTTGTCCATACTCTAAGCCAGTGGTCCCCAACCAGTAGCTTGCGAGAAACATGTTGCTCTCCAACCCCTTGGATGTTGCTCCCAGTGGCCTCAAATCAGGTGCTTATTTTAGAATTTCTGGCTAGAAGGCAAGAAAAAAAATAGATGTACTGCCAAACATTCTCTCCTGTAGGCTGCCAGTCCCCATAGGGGCAACCAAACAGCCAATCACAGCCCTTTTTTGGCACCCAGTGGACTTTTTCATGCTTGTGTTGCTCTGCAAGTCTTTTTACATTTAAATGTGGCTCACGAGTGAAAAAGGTTGGGGACCTCTGCTCTAAGCACTCCTTGGTTACTCATCTCTCCAAATCCCTTCTCCATCCGCTCTCATTCGGTCTGGCTGGTATTTTTGATGGTCGATCTCAATGTTAATAGGAAAAAAAGATTAATATAAATGTAGGGACCCTGAGATTTGGGTGTAGTTTACTCAGGCAGTCTCCCCTCCATATTTGGACACCTAAGGGTCCTTAATTAACTCAGGCAGCTATGTTCCTTTTCCTGGGTCCATATTAGTTCTTGGGGATTGTCCACTAGATGGCACTGTGTAACAATATAAAAGTATATTAAATAGAGTTAAAGTGTGCTCCAAAAGTGGATCAGGCTCCTTGCAGCCCCGGGTGCAGGCCGTACCCCCTGCCAGGGTCAAGTACACATGTAGAAAATAAAGCAGCAGCACTCCGGTATATTTGAAAATTGTGAAAAACTTTACTCACATGCCATAGGCAACGTTTCGGGCTACACAGGCCCTTTGTCAAGCCATGAAAAAGTATATAAAAGTATATAGCACCATGTGCTCAGGGTCTTATTCCTGGGACCGTGCCTCCCAGAGAGGTGCTACAGGACTAGGGCTCTGGTTCCTTGAAAGATAAGTTTAGCCAGTGGTAGTAGTACTGTGATAGTCACTCTAGGAGTGAAAGGCAGCTCAGGGTAGCTAGCGAGCAGCTGTGGCTCCACCAAGGAGAAATAGTGGAGTTAGGACCCTGTGGTATGTACACCACTAGATCAGGGATTACAGTGGGTGAGTTGAGGACCAGATAGGGTGCCAAGACCCCAGGCTGAATACAGTGGTTGAGGTGAGGACCAAATTGGGTGCCAAGAAACAAGACCCCTGGCTGTAAAGTTCAGGATCTAGTGCTATCCACCGGGTCTCTCACATTCCACAAATCCACAGCTAAAGCTACACCTACGGGTGCGCTACATATAGAAAGGCCGTCTTTTTTTTTTTTTTTCCCAAGAAAAGGTGGCAAACCTAGGGCAAGGGTAGAGGAGAAGGTGGAATCATGGCTAGGGATTAGGAGGGTGAGTGCAAGGGGAGGTGGGTGGGCACAAGAGTAGAGGGGTGGGTGCAAGGTTAAGGGGATGGGATGATGGGGGCAAGAGTAGAGAGGTGAGTGCAAGGATAGGGGATTGGAGGGTGGATGCAAGGGTATGGTAGGTGGGAGGATGTGTGCAAGTGTAGGAGGGTGGATGGGTGCAATGGTAGGGAGGGTGCAAGAGTAGGTGGGGTGAGTGCAAGAGTAGGTGGGGTGAGTGCAAGGGTATGTGGGGTGAGTGCAAGGGTATGTGGGGTGAGTGCAAGGGTATGTGGGGTGAGTGCAAGGGTATGTGGGGAGAGAGGATGTAAGGGTAGGTGGGGTGGGAAGGTGCAAGGGTAGGTCAGTGGAAGGGTGGTTGTTGAGCAAGTTTTTACTCCAGCCACGGATTTGCAGCAAAATGAGCCATCTGCAAATTATTTCACATAACTGGCAAAAATCCTAGGTGAAAAATGTCCCCGGAACAAAAAAAGTCGCCAAGCAAAATTGTCACTGAGACAAAAAAGTCGGCTTGACCTGGGTCTAAATAACCAAACTTGTAAAGTATCAGCCACTTGCATATACTGTAATTTGGCCTCTTGAGATATGGCATTGTGATGTTGGAGACTCAATAACCTGTATACATATTTTTATATTTTATTTTTTTTTTAAACGGTTCATGTTTTTAATACCAGAGGATCATTGGTATCAATATAATTATTATTAGGTATACACTTGAACAGATTCTGCTGTGCCAAATCATCAGCTGGTGATCAGCGTTGTGTACTGATGTTGCTGCTTATGGTTACTGTATGATATTGGAATAAAACTTATTTCTAAGTAAATCCATCATAAACTGGCATACAATTCTGTACTCCTGACTAACGCGCTATAGCTGAGATACTGATTTGGTTATGCCACAGTGCTTTTTATCATCACAAGACTCTGTATCACTTATGTGCACTGCTGATAATCCTAGTGCTTTATATAGGCAGCAAAGAACTGGTTTTATTTAATGTAACAGCGGATGAGGAAAAAAAAAAAATATTTTCTCAGCATAACAGATGATACTTTCTAATATTATCTATTCAAGCTATGAAGTGAGATGTAGCAGGGCAAGGTGCAGGCGCACAGTATATAAAAGTGTTCATTAAAACATTAGCCAGAGGCAAACGTGCATAACTGATAGCAATTAAAATGCTCTGGTACAATGCTCCTCCTTCATCCAAGTTCTTTTAAAGGGAAACTGTCATGGGAAAACATGTTTTTTTTTTTTTAAACGCATCAGTTAATAGTGCTGCTCAAGTAGACTTCGACACTGAAATCCATTTCTCAAAAGAGCAAACAGATTTTTTTATATACAGTTTTGAAATCTGACATGGGGCTAGACATTTTGTCAATTTCCCAGCTGCCCCAGTCATGCGACTTGTGCCAGCACTTTAGGAGGGAACTGCTTTCTGGCAGGCTGTTGTTTTTCCTTCTCAATGTAACTGAAGGAGTCTCAGTGGGACATTGGTTTTTACTATTGAGTGCTGTTCTTAGATCTACCAGTCAGCTGTTATCTTGTGTTAGGGAGCTGTTATCTGGTTACCCTCCCATTGTTCTGTTGGCGTGGGCGAAAGGGAGGGTGTCTATCACTCCAATTTGCAGTACAGCAGTAAAGAGTGATTGAAGTTTATCAGAGCACACGTCACATGACTTGGGGCAGCTGGGAAATTGACAAAATGTCTAGCCCTATGTCAGATTTCAAAATGAAATATAACAAAATCTGTTTGCTCTTTTGAGAAATGGATTTCAGTGCAAAATTCTCCTGGAACAGCACTATTAACGGATACATTTTGAAAATAACATTTTTCCCCATGACAGGATCCCTTTAAAGTCCTTCTCTCAGTGCCACTGGCACATGCCTTTTTGTAGTACTGGTTTTACATCAGCTTTTAATGACATATCATATGTAACTGACCTGCAAACACATCCTTATATATTCACTTGCACATATATCTATGTTGCTTTGTGGTGATTCTTCCACAAAAAATAATTTGTTTACCAGTCCCAACTTTTCACTTGTTTGTGCACCTAATAGGTCCTCAGTGCCGCTGTCCATTACTGCATTTAGTTTGCTTTAAAGGGAAACTGTCACGGGAAAACATGTTTTTTTCAAAACACATCAGTTAATAGTGCTGCTCCAGCAGACTTCTGCACTGAAATCCATTTCTCAAAAAAGCAAACAGATTTTTTTATATACAGTTTTGAAATCTGACATGGGGCTAGACATTTTGTCAATTTCCCAGCTGTCCAAACGAGTTGAATTCTCCTTTAAGTCTGAATATGTTCTGTACCAACCAAAGCCATAATACTTACTGTGAGAGGCAAACCTCTTGTCTTTCCCATAGGCTTCTATTACAATTCGGTAGGTTCAATCTGGCGAAGTAGGCATCCGAACAATTTTAAAATTTTGATTCCTTCGATCATCGAATGATCAAATTATCGAATATCCGATCATTCCATCTATTCGATAATTCAGTATTCGATGATCGAAGAGGCCAAATTAGAATATACGAAAAATTTGTACGATCGAACTTCGATCATTTCACTTGAATTTTGTAAATTTCCCCCACAGTGTCAAGTTTGGAGGAGGGGGACCCCTGTTATAAATGGCGCGTTCTGACGTCAGATTGCACCATTTATAAGGATTTCCCATAGGGAAATGACCAAGCATGTGATGGTAGTTTTAAAACTCTTACTAGCATTCCATATTTCATAAAGATAGCGGCATACTCCTTTTGGAACTATGAGGAAGGTGGAACTGCTCAAATAAACAATGACGAAAGAAAATATTCAGTGGAAAAGTCCCACTCATGGAAATACCCATGAAACAATGCTTTCCTCCAGAACTTTTTTTTAGATTTTTAAAGGAGAAGTAGTGTAACGTTTGTCATCACAAGCACTCCAAATCATTTCTATAAGTCAAACTAAAGGTCATGCCTTTCAAAACACCCCCTTTTTTGTTCTAAAAAAAAAAATACAAATAAATTGGTAAATAGAAATCCATGAACCCTTATTAAAGGGGCAGTTCACTTCAAAAGTTACTTTTAGTATAGTATAGACATAAAGCTAAGATAAATTATAACAATATATTATAACCATATATAAATGTGTTAATTTTTAATATTTTTTATTCTGCTGACCCTAGGCTTGCTGTCGTTTGTCACCCCTATTTAGGGTTGCCACCTTTTCTTGAAAAAAATACCGGCCTTCCTATATATTTAGCTTTTTTTCCTATTAATAACATTGGGATCAGCCATTAAAAATACCGGCCCGGTGGCAACCCTACCCCTGTTCCCTCCATTTTTTTTTTTTTTGCTGAAATTTTCATAATCGGGAAGGGGGAATAGGAATTGGCACACGGGAAATTTACATTTCTGAACCAATGTGGGCATGGTTAGGCAGCATACCGCCCCCTAAGATCCTGCCGCCCTAGGCTGGGGCCTAGGTGGCCTCCCCACAAATCCAGGCCTGCTAGTTAGGGTTGCCACCCGGCCGGTACACCCGCCAAGGCCGGGGCCAGTATTACAAATTTACCGGCAATGTAGCTGCCGGTAAATTTGTAATACCCTTAAAAAGACCCATCGGCCAGCCCCCAATCCCCTTTACACTTACCTTTTGTGATGTCATTGGCGGGACAACGCGGGTCTGTAAAAGGTACCTGGAAGTCGGACATGGGCAGGGTTAGTTTAACTTTTCCTTTACACTCTCACTATTTTACAATTTGTGATTTCCTGTCATTGCTCCACCCCCTTGTTATACTATTAAACACAGCACACAGTGTGAAATTTTAGGCTTGATAAAGGGCCCAGTAGGGTCCGAAACGTTGCCAGTTATTGTCTACCTTGAGGAGATAAATCACTTTTTCACAAATTGAACATTGGATCGGTGTGCTGCGGTTTTCTTGGATTTTTATGTGGAAACGCTATGACTCTGAGCAGGGAGTCTAACTGACTGCACAGCACCTGACACCCGAGAGGCAATCAGTAACAGGTGAGCACTCTAATCTCGTGTGGATCTGTCATGTGTGATAAGGGGAGGTCATATTTATTAAGTCTTTGTAAATAATTTTCCAATAAAAAATGTAGGCCCCCAAATAATCTTATTTAAAGCATAACACACTTAACATCATTGCAGATGGGCAGGCCCAAAACCAGTTGTCACAATACACATGTACGGGCTTCTCTTGTAGGGAAACTCCCTGACCCGGAAGCAAAACCAGTGCCAGTGAACCCCTCAGTGATTGCCATTAAAATGGGCTCCACTTAGGGTTGCCACCTTTTCTGGAAAAAAATACTGACCTTCCTATAGTCTTGCTGTTTTTTCCTATTAATACCATTGGCATCGATCATCATTTTTACCGGCCAAGCTGATAAAATATCGACCAGGTGGCATCCATAGCTCCACCTGATTTACACATACCTCCCAAGTGTCCCTTTTTCAGAGGGACAGTCCCTCTTTTGAGAGCTCAACCTGCAGTCCCTCATTTGTACTGGAAAGTCCCTGTTTTCTCTGCACTGAACAGCCAGAAAAAGAAACAAAGTTTCTAACTTAATTGGCTTTGGGCAGAGAGCCCATAATAGCTAACAGGTGCAAATAAGATACTTTTGTAACAATTTGATAATGAGATAAGAAAATAAGTAATTATAACAATTTAGATAAGGAGAAATATTTTCAAACTTTCATAACCTGCCAAATTTTGTAAAATGAACATGGTAATTAGGGGGTGTGGCCACAAAAATGGGTATGTCAAAAAGTCACCGTGCTACGCACACCAAATTTTTTTGTCCCTCTTTTCACTTCCAAAATGTTGGGAGGTATGATTTACCCACGAGGCCTAAAAGCAAAATTCAGTGCCAGATAGGTTGCCACCTTTTCCTAAACGTTTTACCTACTTGTGGGGCGTGGGACCAAAAGGGGTGGGATGTGATGTCAAAAGGGGCAGGACCATGATGTGTTATGGGGCGTGGCCATGTCGCAGAGCTTTCAAGACGGGGGACAAAAACTAAGTTTATAGGGGATTGGGTCTGGCCAATGGGTCTTTTTAAGGGCATTACACATTTACTGGCAGCTACATTGCAGGTAAATTTGTAATAACGGCCCTGGCCTTGGCAGGTGTTTTACCAGCCAAGGTGGCAACCCTAGTTCTAGGTGGATTCCCATTGGTTGCTGTGCACAGTTCCAGGGCCTGCCAATCTGTGGGTTCTGGCAAATGCCAGAGGGGCTGCTATAAGGTCCCATAGAAAGTCAGTATTTAGTGGGCTGGTGGGGACTGTTTGGGCCTCTTTGTGGTCTGATTGGGCCTCTGTGTACCTGAAATGCCAGGGCCTATTTTGATTCTCAGTCCAGTCCTGCTGCCAAGCGACACATGGGGCCCACATTGCCTCTGCACCATTGCATAATGGGTCGGCATTCCCATGTAAGGGATAACTTTGCACAGTTACCATTTGCCAGACAAATTTCTAGCTACAATATTTACCAATCCAAAGCTCCTCAGCTCAGCCACACCCCCTCAATGGCACAATCCCGCCCCTGTGACATCACTGTCCTGCCCATTAATTTCACATTCCTCCACCTTGGCCGTTAAGCCAAAAAGGTGGCAACCCTTGCTTTGCCTGCTTTACCCACAAGGCCAGAAAGCAGGAACAGTGCCAGGTGGATTCCCAGTAGTTGCCCCACAAAATTCCAGGGCCTGCCAACCACCACATAGGACCAGCAATTCTCCACAGATTCTCAGTTTCTATAATTGTCAATCCTAGAAAAACTTAGCGAGGGAGGGTGGGAGAAAATCACATTTTAGTAATGATACCACTTTAAGTAATCTAGTTATCCTAGTCCCACCCACAGATTTTCCTGCCTAGCAGTCTATTGTTTTCCAACAGAAACCCCACCAGACTGGATTCACTACTTTTTCCAGCAGCCAGACCATTGCTTACAAACAAGAGACTAATTTCATTGCATTTTGCCAGCAGCCCATTGTTTCCACAAAACCACTCAGACTGGTGTCGTCTGACATGTTACTACACTTGTCGTCACTGCCTCTTATTTCCCAGCAGATATTTGCTTTGCCGTGTTTAAAGGGTTTGTTTTGCTTTTGAGTTCGCAACGTCAGCAATCTGGTTGCCAGGGTTCCAATGACCCAAGAAACCCCTCATCAATATGAATAAGGGACTGGAATATGAATAGGAGAGGGCTGGATTAGCGTTATAAAAATCCTACATCATACAAATCCTCATTTCGTACGGATCGTTGCGTCTACGGCCCGCATTACAGAGCATTAGATTGCAGATGGTAGAAGAGGCAAATAATACAGAAATTATAAAAAAAATGTAAATAATGAAGGCCAATTGAATTGTTGCTTAGTATTGGTCACTATATAACATACTAAAAGTTGGGAATGGAAAAAAAAATTTTCACATCAGTTAATAGTGCTGCTCCAGTAGACTTCTGCACTGAAATCCATTTCTCAAAAGAGCAAACAGATTTTTTTTTTATATTCAGTTTTGAAATCTGACATGGGGCTAGCCATTTTGGCAATTTCCCAGAAAATATCATGTGATATGTGCCAGCACTTTAGGAGGGAACTGCTTTCTGGCAGGCTGTTGTTTTTCCTTCTCAATGTAACTGAATAGTACGCAGTGGTACATGGGTTTTACTATTGAGTGCTGTTCTTAGATCTACCAGGCAGCTGTTATCTTGTGTTAGGGAGCTGTTATCTGGTTACCTTCTCATTGTTCTGTTGTTAGGCTGCTGGGTGGGGGAAAGGGAGGGGGTGATATCACTCCAACTTGCAGTACAGCAGTAAAGAGTGATTGAAGTTCATCAGAGCACAAGTCACATGACTTGGGACAGCTGGGAAATTGACAATATGTGTAGCCCCATGTCAGATTTAAAAATGAAATATAAAAAAATCTGTTTGCTCTTTTGAGAAATGGATTTCAATTCAGAATTCTGCTGGGGCAGCACTATTAAAGGGGTTGTTCACCTTCCGAACACTTTTTTCTGTTCAGTGGTTTTCAGATTGTTCTCCACAAGTAAAGACTTTTTTCAATTACTTTCCATTATTTATTTTTTTACTGTTATTCCAAAATCTAAGTTTAAAGTTGAATGTTGGTGTCTCTGGTGTTTGAGTCTGGCAGCTTAGTAATTCAGGTGCAGACTCTAAACTGATACAATTTTGCAACATTTAGTTGATACATTTCACAGCAGCATCTCTGGAGTATTAGCAACTATTGTATCAATTCTAACAGCTGCCTGTAATGAAACCCAGAGATTCTGCTCAGCAGAGCTGCTTTAGAAGGTGAAAAATTACACTTTACACTTCAATATTAGAAAAAAGGTTACAAATAGAAAATAGACATTATTTCTGGTGATCTATCTGAAAACAACTAGTTGTTTGAAGGTGGTTTAACTGCTGCATTTTGAAAAAAACCAGCCCTTTAAGTTGCAGGGCAACTTGGACAGACGTCACGTGAATGATAATGAATGTTTGAATGTACAGCAGCCGATGCCATATACAATTAAAGGAAAAGTAAATGTTTTTCTTTTTCTTTCTGTAAATTTGCTCTAAATAGCCTCCCAGATTAATGTACCTTAGTCCCTGCTGCAAGTCTGCTCTGGTTTCTGTGTGAAACAAGCTGCTGATAACACAGAAACCAGAGCAGACTTGCAGCAGGGACTAAGGTACATTAATCTGGGGGGCTGTTTAGAGCAAATTTAGAGATAGAAAAAAAAAAGGTTTACTTGTTCTTTAAATGATATTGAAATCGTTAGTATTGCTGGTGCTATAGCTCAGCCGTCTTTGAGATATTGTGTTTTCATCTGGACAAAAAGGTGTTGCAGATATTATTTCCATATACCTGGTGTCAACTGACCCACTGAGATACCAGGAAAACTCCCGGGGGGCCCAGGTGTCAGTGGTCCCTCATGCTGCTAAACATTCAGCCTATATGATGGCCATTCCCTATTTCTATGAGAACAAAGAGGCTAAATATATGAAATAATAGCTTATATTATGTAAATGAAAGGGACTAGGAGAATAGAGGTTGAGTGTGGGCCCCTGGTCTAAGGTTTTTGGGTGGACCCCTGGTGTCCCAGTCCGACACCGCATACCAACCATAAGGACTTAAAATTATAAAACCAGGCATTAGGGATGCCACTTTTGCTGGTGGTTAAACCCAAACAATATTGGGTGGGACAGATAGCAGTAATTTTGGGGTGAGCTTGATGGCATGAGGCAGGCACAATGATGTAGTGGAGCTATGATCCTGGGTCAGGGTTATTACATCAAAAATCTTATAGAGAGGCAGGGTCGGACTGGTTCCGGTGGGACACTGGGAAAAAACCCGGTGGGCCCCGACCCTCACGTACCCCTGCCGGGCCAGACCCCCCTCTCCCAATCCCCCCTCAATTTGAAAATAAAAACTTTTGCTGAATCGCACTGCCGGCTGCTCATGCGCAGTGCTGGCCAGCTACCCCACTACATGTGCACCCGGCAACAATAGGACGGGGAGGTGGGGATAGGGTTGCCACCCAGCCGGTATTTTACGGGCCTAGCTGTTAAAAAATACCTGCAAGGGCCATGGCCGGTATTACAAATTTACCGGCAATGTAGTTGCCGATAATTTGTAATACCCTTACAAAAAGCCCTCGGCCCTTCACTTTAAACTTATTTGTTCCCCGACGCTGCGGTGGCTCCGCCCCCTTAAGCGTCATTGCCCTGGCCATTTTCCATGACTCTGCCCCCTTTACAGCGTTCCCGCCCCTTTTACGTCGCTCCCCGACCCTTTTTTTCGCCCCCTCCAGCACTAGCCGGTATTTTTTTTTTTTTTTTAAAAGGTGGCAACCCTAGGTGGGGAGGAGGGACAAGGGGAAGGGAGGCAAACCGAGGGGCCCTGGATGGTCGGAGGGGGGGCCCTGGACTGCAGTCCCAGTGGGCCCCCAGTGGGACCCTGTAGAGCTATTCAGTGTCAAGTGCAGTAAACGTTGGGGTTCATTTACCTAAAAATAATGGGGGTCCAGGTGCTCGAGCCCCAGACCTTCAGCTCAGAGAGGAAAATAATACAAATAGATAATAAAAAAGGCTGGCACATACCAGACTGCACTCCGTAGATTGATGTGGTAAAAAAAGTATTTATTTAAGCAAAACGCTTTGCTGTGATATTTTTGCTTGAATAAAAACTTTTTTACTACATCAGTCTACAGAGTGCGGTCGGTATGTGCCAGCCCTTCATTATCTATTTGCAGGGTTATTACATCACTTATGTGCAAATGGCTGGATGTCTGTCCAGCTGTCACAATTGTTTTTAATGGGACAACCAAGTTTTTTTTTTAACAGAAACCGAGATGTCCAGCTGAAACCCACACGGCTGGAAACCCTACCTCTATCTATTTTGCCTGATGAGTAACCCTTTAACTACAGGTGTGGGATCTATTATACAGAAATTAGTTATCCAGAAAGCTCTGAAATACAGCAATGCTTGTTTAGAAAAACTATTTCTTATTTTTTATTGATTTGCTTATTTCTCTTTCTTTAATAACAAGAGATTAACTGCACTTCATAATAATCACCTTTGTCAAGGTGAGTATCTGGGTATTTAATTGGTTTTTATTTATCGTCCAGATTATTGTTTGAGTTTCAAAAGGCTGAAAACCAAACAGAACGTTGAGACCTGAACAGGTCTTAGAAAAACCGACTGTTCGGGTCAGAACCACACAGGGGGCAACCCTTACCCCTTACTGAGTAAGGTCTAAGGTTTTTGGGTGGGCTCTTGGTGTCCCGACACTGCATATACCAACCATAAGGACTTAAAATGATGAAATGATGAACCCTTTGTTGGCATGGTATACAGTGAAACCCCCGATTTTAAGTTCCCTGATTTTAAGTTTTCCCGCATTTTACATTTTTTTTTTTGTGGTCCCACCAGTTTATAATGCATTTCAATGGCTGCATTTCCCTGATTATCAGTAATGTTTTCCCTGATTTTACATCACAATTCTTGTCCTGATTTTCCCGAAAACTACTTTTTTCCCTCTATGAATGTTATTATTTGTGAAATAAAGAGGTTTAAAATACTAACAGATGTATATTTTGCCATGGTTCTGCCTGTAAATGGTTAATTCCAAAGAGTCTGCCCCTTATACAGTCCTGCACCAATCACTTATTGCTTTAGGTTGTGTATGTGACAGAGAGGCCTTGCACATAGGGTTGCCACTTTTTCTGGAAAAAATACCAGTCTTCCTATATATTTAGCTTTTTTTCCTATTGATGACACTGTGATCAACCATCTTTTATCCCAGGCAGGACTGTAAAATACCGGCCAGGTGGCAACGCTACTCACACTTGCCCCCCATAGTGTAACATGAATGCTGCAATCAATGCCGGGCCAAGGGGTAGGTAGGCAGAGTAGGCACGTGCCTAGGGCGCAAAGCTGAATGGACGCCAGGCATACACCTACCCCATGTCCATGCAAAATACCAGCCAGGTGGCAACCCTACCACCAGGTTTCCTAGGGTGCCTGGCTGGCATTACCAGGTCCTGGCTGCAATGCTGAACCCTTGTTATTAAAACAGTAAATATTGTATCTCAAAGTAAAAAGGACTCCTGTGCTTACATCCTTTTAGAAAAAGTTACTTTAACAAATTTCCCGGATTTTACATATTTTTTTCCTGGTTCCCTGAAAAACGGACTGGTCCAGAGGGACTCCGGGAAGAAACCCGGTGGGCTCCGACCCTCATGGGCCCCCGCCAGGCCAGACCCCCCCCTCCCAATCTTGATGTGTGTAAATATATATATATATATATATACATATATACATATATATATATATAAAAACCCTGTCATGCCAACGTTGTGTATGTGCAACCCAAGGGGACCCTGGACAGCAGCCCCCAGTCCGACCCTGGTTCTACAAAGTCCCACAGTAAATGCATCTGCCTGAGCAACATCTCCACCGAGCCTCGCAGCTCTGCTCCTGCATAGAAACAGGTGATGCAGCAGAGCGTCCAATAGGAAAATGATATTTGTTCTTCATTCAAGCACAGCCGACTTGCTTCTTGTTAGGCAGTGGGGGGTTTCCTATGAGGTTATTGCAGGGAGCTATTCTGATAACTTTCACTTCTCAGTAAGCTCTGATTGGTCTGTTGGACAGCTTAATATTTTTTTTTCCTTTTTCACTGTCTTTTCAAGTGAATTCCTCAGTAGCCTGAATTCAGATCAGCACCCAGCAAGTCCCTGCGCAGTGTTCTCAGGTGTGCACCCCCCAAACAGCAAGACATGGATGAATCCCACCAGAACTTGGTCCCGGAGCATGTGCCCGGAGAAAGCGTGGTCGACGTGGGAAACAGGGAGCCAAGGTATTACAATATAATTTCATTTTTGCCTTGCTCAGAAATAACAAAATCGACATCTGTGGTACTTTGTAACTCAATTCTGTAACTATGATATCATTTACTAAAGCTTATAGACTATGGTCTCTTTATTGTCAGGGACTATTTAAATTTATGTTTATTTTTATTTATTTTTAGCATGGGGCATTAGGCAAAGTGATCCACACTGGGCATTTTATTTATAAAACACGTAGAAGTTCTCAAGTAGTTGTTTAACTATAGCTCTCTGCATTTCCTGACAGCTGTTGGAGGATGTCGGGAGTTTTACTCAGAAAAGATGGAAAGCGTATTCTGAATTGCTCTGTCCTTTGTTAACTGTACACACAGGGCCGGTTTTAAGCACATTGGACCAATTTGGCCCAATTGGGCCCCGCACTTATGGGGGCCCCGCTCCAGTGCAAGCTCTGATTCCTATTCCCTTAATTCCCCAGTTGCCCAGCCTACCCCCATCCCCAACTGGCAGCCATCACTTGGACAGAGGGGAAAGCAGCCACTATTTGCCCATCCAGTTCTGTGACCCTGTGACAGACAGCAAAGTTCCTTCTTGGGGGCCCCACCAAAATGATTCCAATTGGGCCCCACACTTGGTACGGCCGTCCCTGTGTACACACTGTCATATCAATCTCAGGACAATAACTTGCTTTACGGCACATACACACACTTGTAGTCCTTTCTCTTTGTACATCTTGCCTTATTCTGAGCTTTTCAAAGTAACTGCTCAGTTACTGACCCTTTCCCTGTAACCTTCTTACCTTACTGTACACACTATCTCTCAGTTACTTACCTTACTATACACACCACCCCACAGTTACGGACCCTCTCCCTGTAACCTTCTTACCTTACTGTACACACTATCTCTCAGTTACTTACCTTACTGTACACACTATCTCTTAGTTACTTACCTTACTGTACACACTATCCCACAGTTACGGCCCCTTTCCCTGTAACCATCTTACCTAACTGTACACACTATCTCTGTTACTTACCTTACTATACACACTACCCCTACCCCAGAGTTACGGACTGTGTCCCTGTAACATCTTACTTTACTGTACACACTACCACTCACTTACCTTACTATACACACTACCCCAGCGTTACGGCCCCTTTCCCTGTAACATCTTACCTAACTGTACACACTACCACTCAGTCACTTACCTTACTATACACACTACCCCACAGTTATACACACTACTATACACACTACCATGCTGTGTATATATATATATATATATATATATATATATATATATATATATCATTGAAAGTAGGTAGCCGCACTCACAGGTCTTATGTAGAAAAAGTTGCTTTATTGCAGATAAAGCACTGATGTTTCTTTTTGAAAAAGGCTGTGGAGTCAGCCGAAACGTCAGTGTTTTATCTGCAATAAAGCAACTTTTTCTACATAAGACCTGTGAGTGCGGCTACCTACTTTCGATGATGGACATTATTTGTGGATTTGCACCCAGACAACGCAGTGGACTTTAATCGTGAGTGCCGTTTGCTTCAACTTTCTAATATATATATATATATATATATATATATATATACACCCCACAGTTATACACACTACCTTGCCCTGTAACCATCTTACCTAACTGTACACACTGCCACTCAGTCACTTACCTTACTATACACACTACCCCACAGTTACGGACCCTTGCCCTGTAGCATCTTACCTTACTGTGCACACTATCTCTCAGTCACTTTCCTTACTATACACACCACCCCACAGTTACGGACCCTTTCCCTGTAACATTTTGCTTTATTGTACACACTACCACTCAGTTACAGACACTTTCCATTTAACCATCTTACCAGCTCCAGTCCCTTGCATTGACTCCCTCTTGCTTTATTATACACATAATACCATTGTAATATCCCATTCCTCTTGCTTCCACTCATCTGTACTGATGCTCATGGTACGTTCCCCGGCATCTCCAAGCCACACTTACAGTGAAGATTAACTGCTGCCATGATTTAGAGAGTGGTATTCGGAGAGAATTTGCAGTTTTCATTATTTCTTTAGGCGTTTGAGTAATTTTGCTTTTTATTCAGCAGCTCTCCACTTTGCGACTTCAGCAATCTGGTTGCTAGGGTCCGAATTACCCTAGCAACCATGCACTGATTTGAAAGGGAGACTGGAATATAAGTAGAAGAGGGCCTGCATAGAAAGATGAGTAATACAAGGGAATTATAATAAATCTGTAGCCTTACAGAGCAGATGGGGTCAGTGACCCCCATTTGACCAGTTGAAATGTTGCTTAGAATTAGCCGTTCTACAACAAACTAAACGTTAACTTGAAGTTAAACCACTCCTTTAAGCAGCTTACCTGTAAATGCTACCTGATCATTTATTACATTGCAGACTGTACAAATGCCCACAAATGTGCAATGGGCCGTTATCCATAACAGCAATCATATGTGCAATATTATAAGCAGATATTATGCATGCCCAGACCAGAGATCCAGAAGGTGGCACCCATGAGCTCCGCTGCACTGATACGAGAGCAAACTCTTAGGGCAAATTTCAGGGGTAACTAACTATGCGAGGGGGAAGCAGGGAGGGGGGACTACAACTTGCAGTACAGCAGTAAAGAGTGACTCAAGTGTATCAGAGCACAAGTCACATGACTTGGGGCAACTGGGAAATTGACAATATGTCTAGCCCTGTGTCAGGAAATACAAAAAAATCTGTTTGCTCTTTTGAGAAATGGATTTCAATGCAGGATTCTGCTTGAGCAGCACTATTAACTGATGCATTTTGAAAAAAAAAAAATTTTTTTTCCCATGACAGCTTTTTGCAGCTGTCACTCCTGCAACTGTCATGGGGAAATATTATCTGAAATACGGCTGTGAGATTATGCTGTGTGCACTCGGGCCAAATTTCTAGAGGCTAAATAGATGTAATAATAGATTATAGTATGTAAAGAAAATACATTAGGCGAATAGAGGTTGAATGAGTAGAGGAAGAATAATAGTACTGAGATTGGGCCCCTGGTCTAATTTTTTTTTGGTGGGCCCCTGATGTCCCAGTCCGACACTGCCTAGAAGGGAAATAATTACTTTAAACAATCTTAATGTATAGTTACAGAGTTATGGTATATTATTAAGGCGTAGCTCAGCTTCGACAATCATTGTCTGACAATAGGACAATTACACGCTAAACCAATATTATCTTTCATCTCTACACAACCTTGTTTTAAACTCTTGAAAACACGGGTATCCAAAAAGAAACATTTTCTTTATAAGAGCCAATCGGATTCACAGGAATTGATGACATCACTTGTTGATAGGAAGGCAGTATGTCAAGATTTGTTTTATTAATCCTAACTGATTTTTTTCCCCTTAAAGGGGTTGTCCACCTTTCGTTTAACTTTTAGTATGACTTAGAGAGTGATATTCTGAGACCATTTGCAATTAGTTTTTATTTTTTATCATTTGTGGGTTTTGGGTTATTTAGCTTTTAATTCAGCAGCTCTCCAGTTTGCAATTTCAGCAATCTGGTTGCTAGGGTCCAAATTACTGTAGCAACCATGCACTGATTTTAATAAGAGCCCACCCATCACTAATGGGGGGTAGGGTTGCCACCTTTTCTTGAAAAAAATACCGGCCTTCCTATATATTTATAATTTTT
>CM044436.1:11205949-11241132 GCA_024363595.1 Xenopus borealis | reverse complement strand
GGGGGTTAGACTGGTTTTTCAGACTATTTGTTTCCCCCATCTTGGTACTGAGAAAATATTTTTAGGTGCTAGTTGATATACCCTTTAACTATAGACAGAATTTACAGAAAGCCAGCAACAGAAGTGACATCAGCAGTTGCTAGGTAAAGCTACATTTAACAAGGCTCTCAGCAAATTGTGTGCGGGTTAAGCATTAGTGATACTGACATTTGTGAAACAGGAACTCAAGCTAATTTTATGGTTAAAAGTGAAACGGGAATTAATCAGATTAAACTGATTAATTTAATCCTGTAACAAAATTTTTTTTTGTATATAACGAAAAAAAAAAAAACCCCACCAAGACATATTTAACCATAAAGGTCTTTATTAAGAAATAACTTACAGATACTCCGCTTGCGCTGCTCTTCAGAAAAGGCGATTGGGTGATCCGCACGATTTCCGCACGATGGATCGTAGACATGTCTCCTTTTCTTAATAAAGACTTTGCAATTTTAAAATTAAATATGTCTTGGCGTTTTTTTTTTCTTTCTATACAAACACATTAAAAAAAAAAAATTCATGTTACTGGTCCTTTGAGGGGGAGGGTATAGCTAAAAAAAAGTAGATACACATTATAATATAGGGGTCACTGACCCCAGCTAAACAACCAATACTCTGTAAGACTACAAATGTATTGTTATTGTTACTTTTATTACTCCTCTTTCTATTCAGGCCGCTTCTATTCCAGTCTCTTTTTCAAATCAGTGCATGGTTTCTAGGGTCATTTGGTCCCTAGCAACCATATTCTTGAAAATGCAAGCTGCTGAATAAAAAGCTAAATAACTAATATAGCACAAATAATCAGGCACAGATTCACTAGGCCATCTCCGACATCGCCCCCCTATGCCTCCCCCATCAGGCTAGAAATGCTGTATTTTGTATATTAAACATAAACATGAACTCACCTGCACCCCATCCTAATCAAACAAATGATTTCAAAGTTGGCCACAGGGGGCTGTCATCTTATAACTTTGTTATACATCTTTGCAAGACCAAGACTGGGCACATGCTCAGTGTGATCTGGGCTAAGCTTAGGGATCATCATAAATGATCAAAACAGCAACAGCACAAGTTGTATTGTTTAATACAAACTTTCTCCAACTCTGCAGAACCAGTGGCTGCAGCAAAATAATGCTCCAAATAGAATCCCAGTTTATCTGTTTAAATCTGGCTCCATGATCTTTGTCCCTGCAGCTGGAGGAACAAGAAACAGTAAAGGGGATGTCAAGGCAAAAATAAAATCCAATACAAATCTTTACACAGTCGCCGACTGCTCTACAGGGAATCAAACAAAGCTGCTGGAGTTCTGCATGGCTGGGAAGTAAGGCTGGGGCTCCCCCTGCTGTTCATAAGTATGATTGTTTCCCTGCAAAGAAGTTAGGGACCGTCTGACAATTCCTATCCAAAGAAGTAAATGAATCACAGAATGTGATTTTGGCGAGTTACTCTTTGAGTTATGCAGCCAATTTGTCTTTAATCTTTGAAAAAAGCATTTTGTGCTTTGCATTTGGAACTTAGAAGGCTTATTTCTTTTTTTTTCTATTTTTCCCAGCAGGATGTCCTGTAACAAAGGGAGCCTGGTGACCGCTTTAACGGTCCTTGTAGCCGTGCTGGTTGCCGGACAAGCTGTTATGGCCTTTTTCATCACTCAGCAAAATTCCAAGATTCAGGACCTTGACAGAAACACCAAACACCTCCAGCTGCAAGCGATGATAAAGACACTTCCAGGATCACGTAAGTGACATTAAATGGTCCTCATAGCGCATGGTAACAACCTGCATTTGTTTACTACTAGCACAGTAGAAACTACAATGTGTCATGTTTAATTTGCTTCCGTGATGGGGCTATTTAAAAGGCTCTGGGCACTTTGGCCAAATCACACTCTTGCCATTTACTAGAGACACTCGACTGGTAAGAGCACCTTATAGAGCAGGGGTCCCCAACTGATTTTTTTTTACCCGTGAGCCACATTCAAATATAAAAAGCAACACAAACAAGAAGACGTTCCTGGGGGTGCCAAATAAAGGCTGTGATTGGCTACAGTGTAGGGCTGGCCCTCCAGGATACCAGGAAAACTCCAGGTGGGCCTCTTTCTTCTAACAATTTGGCCTTTTTCTTGGTCATTCCCTATTCAGCCTGGGCCCCCCAGTCTGATGCTGTTCAGGAGACCCAGGCAGGGCCCGCCGGGTGCCCTAGGCCAGTGATTTTCAACCTTGTGCCTCCAGCTGTTAAGGAACTACAAGTCCCACAATGCAATGAAGGAGTCTGACAGCCACAGTCAGGCAAATGTATTGTGGGACTTGTAGTTTCTTAACAGCTGGAGGCACAAGGTTGAAAATCACTGCCCTAGGCAATCTGTCCTGTAAACCACGCCCCCAGTCGACAAGCCCCTCCCTCGTTATGCACGAGCAACGGAGAAAGAAGATACAGATGGGAAGGGAGAGTGACAAATTGGACAGCAGTGAAGGGGAGGGAGGGAGTGACAAGAGAGGGGAGGGTGTCAAGAGGGAAAAAGAAAAACTAGGACTAGAGGTAGGCAGAAGATCGTTTTAGAGGCAGTTGCCCAGCACCCCCCTATTATTGCGCTCTAGGCAGCTGCCTCTTCTACCAACCCCTAGTTCCGGCCCTGGACCCAGGCAAGATACTTTCCCCTCCATCACAGCCAGTAGTGCTAGTTTAGTGCCTAGGTTCCAGCTCCTGTCTACCATGAAAGGTTATATTTTGGCTGTGACTCTCACCATAGCAGCCAATTTATTTGTGCCTTAAAGGAAAAGTAAATGTTTTTCTTTTTCTTTCTGTAAATTTGCTCTAAACAGCCCCCCAGATTAATGTACCTTAGTCCCTGCTGCAAGTCTGCTCTGGTTTCTGTGTTATCAGCAGCTTGTTTCCCCTTCTTCCTGGTGCAGAGTGAAGCCCAGCCCCTTAGTTTACTGAGCAGTCCATTTGCTGCTGTTCCACAATAGAGAGGAAGAGGGAGCCAGTGTGTGCATTAGTAAGCTAGTTTCCCCAAGCAAAAGGTGCTAAACACACTGGTCTCTGCTATGTCATAGTATGCAAATGATCTCCAGGACTAGTCCAAGAGATAAGGTCAGCTCAGAAAGCTAAGGGGCGGGGCTTCACTCTGCACCAGGAAGAAGCGGAAACAAGCTGCTGATAACACAGAAACCAGAGCAGACTTGCAGCAGGGACTAAGGTACATTAATCTGGGGGGCTGTTTAGAGCAAATTTACAGATAGAAAAAAAAAAGGTTTACTTGTTCTTTAATGAGCTCACCTTTAGATGAATCACCCTGTAAAGGGGACATAAAGCCAACCAAACAACCTAACGTAAAATTATCAAAATGCTGCTCTGAGCACTTTTGCAGTTTATATTATTTTTTGTTTTGAGGATATTACTACATGGGGGCCTTACAGCTGTCACCATACAAATATCTTGTGCACCAAAAGCTTTAAGGTTTTGTACAGAAGGGACTTTATAAAGCAGGTGCAGTCTGGGCATATGTAGGCGTAGTGATCACCACTAATTCTCCAGAGTTGGAGATTGTTTGTATTAAACAATCAATGGTCTGAGTTACCAGCCTCCTGCTTGCACTGGAATTATCTATAAATAATGATGGTATTTATTTTCCTTCTCTCTCCACCTTTCAGCTCCTGCCCAAAGCAAACAAAAGATGCAGATGAGAACCTTCAATATCCCCATGGCTTTGAAACTTTATGATGGCTCAGAAATGAATATGAATGTAAGTCTGCCTGAACCTTTTCAGTAATGATGGCCTCTCCAATAGATTTGCTGCAACGTTGCAAGCTAGAATGCTATATTTATTCTGTAGAATGTTTCGCCATACCTGATCAAAAAGCTCTACAAGCTCTCTGTTTGTTTAGGATAGCAGCTGCAGTATTAGCTTGGTGTGACATCACTTCCTGCCTGAGTCTCTCCCTGCTCTGGGCTCAGATTACAGCAGAGAAGGGAGGGGGGAAGAGGAGCAAACTGAGCATGCTACTTTGAGGGTTTACTGGTATATTTAGGTGGACCTTTCTAATAAAGCTTACTTACTTTTAACCTTTCCTTCTCCTTTAATTTGGAAATATCTAAACTGTACTGCCCGTTATCCACCTAGACTCGTCTACCTGTATTCCTACCTCCCCTGGCTATTAAATTCCCAAATCTAATCGCAGGTTTTCTTGTGATGTTTCTGTTCTGCAAAATGTAAAAGTCATGAAATTATTGCTTTCACAACCTGCGGTTTTGACAATTAGAGTTATATATTGCATATGCAAATTAAGGCTCAGATTTGGTCCCAGTAGGAAGACATTGTTATTTCGATTATTCAAACAAAAAATTATTATACAGTTAATAAACGGATTCTTTAAATCTACAGGACCTGGAGCAAATGGCAAACACCGGTAACAAAGTGGAAGATGCTGCAAAATACATGTTGTTGGTGAGTATTGTCACAGTTATGGGCGCACAGGTCGACTGCACCACAGCTCTTTCTTTCTCCCGCAGAACATAAAAATGACAGTTTAACATGATTATACTTTTTTTTTTTTACCCTATTTCCTTAGCAACATACTTCAACTCCTCCCAGCCACGGTTCTATCCTAACTCCTTTAGTTGTGTCAGTTTTAGTATGGGATCTGTTATCCTGAAACCCATATCCAGAAAGCTCCGAATTAGGTAGTCATCTCCCATAGAGTCAATTTTACCAAATAATTCTCCCAATAAGCAGCCTGCTCAGGGTTGGACTGGGGGGGCCTGGGGCCCACCGGCACTACTGTCTCAGGGGGTCCCTGTTCATTGGCAAAAGTAGGTAACAAATTGCCATCTCCTAATTGTGTGTAACCCAGCTGTCTGTGAAATGCATTGCAAATGCCATCATGTGCCCGTTAGATTTGTCCGAGAACCTTCTTGCAGTGCTAGAGACATTTGCTTTTTGTGAAAACCCTTATGAGCTAGAAAGAAATTCCATCATACTCATGTAATTTAGGTTTACTGCATGCCATGAAAGTTGGAGGAACCAATCAGAAGATCTCCTTGTAAAGCTCTGACAAAGGCCCATCAACCTTTTTCAAAGGCTTATATGGCACCTACTGCTAAGTTTGTAGCTCTTTGTTGAGAGAGTGGAACCTAGTGGTTCTAGACAACATTGTTTGCTTTTCAGAAAATTCTAGGTTTGTTTGTAAAATACACATTAATCTTCTTCCCAGAGAGGAAACCCTCTAAGAAAGTACCCATCACTGAATGGCACCATCCTGGAAAACCTGAGAGAGCTGAAGAAGACCTTGACTGACCAGGAATGGATGGTAGGTACCATAGGAGTCATTCTTAATGAATGGGATTGACAATGACTTCTGCTTTTCTTCTGAACCTAACATCTCTTGTTGCCCTCAATCCTCACTCCATTATTTCAGGCTGGCAGATATGGCAATATGTCATTACCCAAGAATCACTGCCAAGATTTGGCTGGGTTATTATAGCAAACCATGGGATCCCCTTCTACCAGTCCTGTATTTGTACATATTACAGAATGCAATCTGTTATTATTCTTACAGACCTTTGATGCATGGATGCAGCAGTGGTATCTCTTCTTCTTGGTGCAAAACACTGAAAAGCCAGCTAAACCTCTCTCACCAAGCAAGAATACGGAAGTCACAGGTATTTTAAAACTCTATGGCATAGTCACATAATGGAAATCACAAATGAATTTGGCAACCATTAAAAAAGCACAGACCCAGAAAACTGCCTTACATTCTCTGGGGCTCAAAAGTCCACTATGACAAATAGATGTTCTCCGGTATCATATTACAATATAAAGACTGCGGGCCTATACAGAGATAAAGAGTTCATTTTTTTTTATATATTTTCATGTATATATTGTATTCAATATAGATGAGACAAGGGAAATTCTGCCATAGATGATTTATTACACACAATTGTATGGATCAGTTGCATGGTTCAGCAATACCAACATACTGCTAATCCAAAACACATCTTTAAAGGTGGCCATACACAGAGAGATCCACTCATTTGGCGATGATGCCAAACGAGTGTCTCTCTCCCCGATATGTCCAAATTGAGATGGGCGATATCGGGCTGATCTGATCGTAGGCCCTAGGGCCCAACGATCAGATCACAATACAGTAAATACTGGCGGTCCATATGGGCCAATAAGCTGCTGGCAGCTTTTATCAGCCCGTGTATGGCCACCTTAAGACATACATTTGCACATGCTAGTGAATATGCATACCTTAGGAATGTGCTTAGGTCAAAGGGCCAAGGAGGTATAGGGGACCTATGAGGTCCTAATTCATACAGCTTCAATAAATACTGCTAAAACAAGTCAACGTTTAAACATTTTGGGGGCCTGAAAAATAATTTGCTGCGGGGCCCAGTAATAGTTACGCCACTGCAATTACGGTCTTTCCTGAAAAAGATCTTTCCAAGAATTCGTGCACACATGTTGAGCTGAATCTTCAGATATACAGGTAGAAAAACTATAATTGTACTAGTATCTGATGATTCAGCTCTAAAGGTGACCATAGAAGTTACAATTACACACGTGTAGAACAATAGCATTCGACCTGTATCTGACAATTCAGCACTAACTTTTCCACCATCCGTATTATCTACTCCCTCACCTGAAGGTCTGGGACTGTGGACCCAACCTGGAGCCTAAAAGTGGCCATACAGGCTACAATCACTGTCTTTCCTGAAAAAGATCTTTCCAAGACAGATTGTTTGTTCGTACACACGTAGAACTGAATAATCAGATATACAGGTACAAACAATAGAATTCTACCAGTATCTGACGATTCAGCACTGATACAATGGCCGATGACTTGTGCCTTCAAAAGGAACCCAATCAAAATCTAATTGATGAGCCAACCAATATCCAAGCCTTCCGCTGATATCGATCTGCTCGTCTCCCACCATATTCACACACTGAATATCTTACGGAAATTTGTTTTGTACAATAATATTGGTGCGTGTATGGGCACCTTAACTGAATACTGAAATTAGTGCATCCTCACTAAAATATGGTTGTGTGATTGGTATGATATCTTCCAGGCGCACCCCTGATGACTGAGTGCCAGACATTATCTAGGATCCACACCTTGACTGGCGCTTACAAGCCTCAGTGCGAGCAAAATGGTGACTTTAAGCCGGTTCAGTGCTGGCCAAGCACTGGCTACTGTTGGTGTGTTTACCATAATGGAACTGAGATCCCTGAAACCAGAACTCGGTCAAGACTTGACTGCAGTAGTAAGAGAAATTTTTTCTGCACTGTTTGGGGGGTGGGGGTGATGGCTGCATGTCACCTAATCAATAAATAGGGGAACAGACTTACCAAATGCCTAATGCTAACTCTCTATCCAGGTGCTAATAAAAGGAAGTGGGACAGAAAGCTAAATAACTGGATTCTCCAATGAGAGTGATTTTTATTAGTGCTATCATTTACTGTGCAATAATCTGTGGTATGTTGCTTTAACAATCCATCTCTGGTTCCAGTCATGTAATATGCTGGATTTTATACTGCAGTACATTGCTATGGAGGGTACAGTACCCATTATGTACAGTATGTTCGTGGCTGTGAAAGGAACCTGACACATTTTAGTTCTGGGTGAAGGGGGAGGCATACTTGTAGAATCCATCTGTCAGTATATTATCAGTATATTATAACAAAAGTAAAGCTCCCTAGAGAAAATTATTTTAAAGGGATCCTGTCATGGGATTTTTTTCCCCAAAATGTATCAGTTAATAGTGCTGCTCCAGAAGACTTCGGCACTGAAATCCATTTCTCAAAAGAGCAAACAGATTTTTTTATATTTAATTTTGAAATCTGAGATGGGGCTAGCCATTTTGTCAATTTCCCAGCTGCCCCAAGTCATGTGACTTTTGCTCTGATAGACTTCAATCACTCTTTACTGCTGTACTGCAAGTTGGAGTGATATCATCCCCTCCCTTTCCCCCACCCAGCAGCCTAACAACAGAACAATGGGAAGGTAACCAGATAATAGCTCCCTAACACAAGATAACAGCTGCCTGGTAGATCTAAGAACAACACTCAATAGTAAAAACCCATGTACCACTGAGTTCTATTCAGTTACATTGAGAAGGGAAAAACAACAGCCTGCCAGAAAGCAGTTCCCTCCTAAAGTGCTGGCACAAGTCACATGACCAGGGGCAGCTGGGAAACTGACAATATGTCTAGCCCCATGTCAGATTTCAAAACTGAATATAAAAAAATCTGTTTTTTTTTTTGAGAAATGGATTTCAGTGCAGAAGTCTAGTGGAGCAGCACTATTAACTGATGTGTTTAAAAAAAAACATGTTTTCCCATGACAGTTTCCCTTTAACCTGCCCCAAACATAGAAAGATCCAGAACCCTATAGTTTGGCAACAACCTACATTACTGGGGTTTGACTTTGCCCCTCTAGCCAGTGGCTAATAGGAAGATGGAGCACAAAGGTATCAGTTGTGTAATAGACATTTTTTAAATTAAACCCCCTAGGGGAACTAGGTCAAAATCTTCCTTATTTTAAATTCTAGGGCTCCTGTAGTGACAATGTTTTCATCCCTGGGTTTGGGCCAGGGTTGTGGTGTGTTTAGATTAAAAAAATAGCTTTTAATGGAATTATGGATGAATAATTGTAGAAAGCAGAACATTGTAAGGCCAGACAGCTCTGTGGAGAGGGGACAGAAGGATAGAAGGATATTCTAGTATAAAAAGCCAATTTCAAGGGTTTCTTAACCTCCAGATAATTTCCATGATGTAGTAAACTAGGGACATGTAACTCAGCAAGCAGAAGGTGGTGGTCCATGAGTAAAGTGGAAGGAAATGCTGTCAGTGTAGGGTCCGGTGCAGTAACAGAGAAAGGTGTATTTGGAACAAATCTAATCATCTACTCTACAGCATCTCAGAATAGACATTCATGTTCTATAAACGTATTGCTCTTTATCAGTGTGTAAAAACAATGATTATTTTGACTTCACAGGTCAGCCAGACGACATGTTTTGGGAATCAACATCCAGCAGTGATGCTAACCTTGGGCCCCTTGGTAAATATTATTTGCTATTAAAGAAAAAACAAACAACCCTCCCTTAATAATGCCCCCCGTCTCCTTCCCTACCCCATGCTCCTCACCTGTCTGAAAACCATAGCCTTGGCCTTCACTAACTGGAATGCCGAGTCTTCTACTCAGAGATGACTTCTAGATGGACGTTGGTTGAGACAAGACCAAACATGGTGGCTTTCATCACTGATACACAATTCTGTATCGACAGATCAGTTATAGTGGGGGCTGTGCAGTTGGGGAGGGGGCATGAGGCTCAAAGTCTGGAGTTTTAATTTTACTTTAAACGCCATTCATTGATGACGTGTCGCATTATTCTAATTATAGAGAAAGATGCTTTACCCTATAGGACTCACCTGTAGTTCATATTATTCATGAATCAATTATAGGAATTGTAGCATGCACCTATAAATAAACTTCATACACTGAGGGGCAGATTTATTAAAGGGAAACTGTCATGGGAAAACATGTTTTTTTTTCCAAAACGCATCAGTTAACAATGCTGCTCTAGCAGATTTCTGCATTGAAATCCATTTCTCAAAAGAGCAAACAGATTTTTTTTATATTCAATTTTTAAATCTGAAATGGGGCTAGACGTTTTTTCAATTTCCCAGCTGCCCCTGGTCATGTGACTAGACTGCTTTCTGGCAGGCTGTTGTTTTTCCTTCTCATTGTAACTGAAGGAGTCACAGTGGGACATGGGTTTTTTTTTTTTTGAGTGTTGTCAGTGCCGGGCCAAATGGAGCTGGCGGCCCAGGCGCCACAGCACTCACCCCGCCCCCACCTCCATGCACGCACGTGCTGTGCGCGATGTATGCACACTCTGCATGCATGTCCCCGGAGCTCTTCCCCCAGAAGAGATTGTGGGTAAGCGAGTGACAGGGGAGAGAGTGCCGGCGGGGGGAGGACGTCCAAGAGCAGCGACCATGGGGTAGGCAGAAGACAGGTACCTGCCCAGCGCCCCCCTTTGGTTGCGCCCTAGCAGGTTCCTCTTCTGCCTACCCCTAGTTCCGGACCTAAGTGCTGTTCGGGCCCTTCGGGAAATTGCCCGAGTCTGTATATTATCAGTCCTGGCCTGGTCCAGGGATAGCCTTTAGCTACAGATTGGCTCTAGTATGTGGCTGTTTGGGAAAATAAATCCCAATCCTTGTCAGTATGAAATAATATACGCTGTGTGTAAGATCATTTTACTATGGAAAATGAGCAATAGGTTCACCCCTTGGTGAATTCTGCTGGATTATCATTTTTTTGCTCAGTAGAATTTTCATTAGTGAATAGTTTATAATTAAATTGATAGAAAATCAGAGGTGCAACTTTGCTGCTAAAATAAGAAAAACAGGAGATTAAAGGAGAAGTCAACCCCTTTGGCGCTAAAATCCCTCCCCTGTGTTGTTGCCCCCCCCCGGGAAAATTCAAACTTTTCCTGTGCTGTCTTCATTGTGGATCCATCAGCGTTTGACGGCGCATGAGCAGTAGGCCCATTTGCCGGTTCAATTCTACTGCGCATTCGCCAAAAGTCACAAAGTTTCAGAAAAAAGACATTGAAAAATTTTGTGACCTTCGGCGCATGCGCAGTAGAGCTGAACCGGCAAATGCCCCTACTGTGCACCTCCAAACGCCGATGGATCCATGAAGAAGGCCGCATGGAAGAAGATGGCGCCTGTGAACTCCATGGACAGGACCTGCGACTGGAGGGTAAGAAGCAACTAAAGGTGGCCATACACGGGCAGATAAAAGCTGCCGACAGACTGTGTCGGCAGCTTATCTGCCCGTGTGGGGGGCCCTCCGACAGGCTTTCCTGATCGATATCTGGCCGAAAGTCGATCGGACAGGATTAAAAATCCCGTCGCATTTGTTCGTTGATGCGGTCCCGCGATCCGACCGCCCGTACTGATCCGAACGTTGGGCCCTAGGGCCCACGATCGGATCAGCCCGATATCGCCCACCTCAAGGTGGGCATATCGGGGAGAGATCCGCTCGTTTGGCAACATCGCCAAACGAGCGGATCTCTACGTGTATGGCCACCTTTAGGGGGATAGGCCAGGGGGCAACACAGGGGAGGGATTTTAGTGCCGAAGGGGTTGACTTCTTTATCCAACCATAAACCTCATCTACTTTGTTACAATGTATGGTGGGCATTGTACATATACTACTACTTCCAGTAGCCTTGTAGTACAAACTGAACAGTCACAGGACAGAATTCCTGTCAAAAAGTTAGGGGTGGATTCATCAAAGAGTGAAGTTCCGCCACTAGAGGGAAATTCTGCAGCTCTCAATTCATTCCTATGGGATTTTGAAGTGAAAGTTGAGTGAAGTGAAATTTCACCCTTTGACGAATACGCCTTTAAAAACCCCATAGAAATGAAAGGAGAGCGGCGGAATTTCACTCTTAACTTCACTCTTTGATGAATCTACCCCTTAGAGAGAACTATAGTAAAAAAATAAACATTTAATACAAGCTTCATCTCATGGAAACAAGAAGCTTCCTAGACAGAATGAATGAAACATTAACTAGAAAGGGAATGAGACACCCGCAATGAACTTACCACTCCTCGTGTTTCTTTGCAGACTGAAGCATCGGGGGAGCGCGTGACCCTCTCTGCATTATCTAACCTGATTCATAGAAAGAAGGAGAGGATTCCTATTAATCTGACTTTCATGTTGTTACTAATTGCAATGGCATTCCGGCCTCAAGGTTTCTCATTTAGGCTTAAGGTAGCGTTTACCACTTTTGTTTTCAATTTCATTTAATTTTGTGTAAAAAAAAAAAAGGAATAATGGATGATATGGCGCCATTCGACTACTTGGAAGACATTGTTCCCACAGATCCTGGCGCTTGTAATATAACCCTACCCACCACTTACTTGTGCCAAAATGGCAATGACAAGCACCAGAGCGGTCAGACAATCTAGTACAGGTATCTGGAAACCCGTTATCCAGAAAGCTCCGAATTACGGAAAGCCCGTCTCCCATAGACTCCATTATAATCAAATAATCCTGTTTTCTTTTTATCTTTAATAATAAAACAGTAGCTTATTAATTCTTATTGGAAGCTTAAACCAGCCTATTGGGTTTATTTAATGTCCGCATGATTTTCTAGTAGACTTCCGGTATAAAGATCTAAAAGACCCCTTATCCAGAAGCCCCCAGGTCCCGAGTATTCTGGATAACAGATCCCATACCTGTACTTCTGAAAAGTGGCTTGTTCATGTCTTTATACCATGGACAAGTCCTCCGCCTCTAGCGACTACTAAGTCATTAATTATTTTCTATATGTTAAAGGCCAAAGCATCACAAGGGAACGCAAGTCAATTGACAATTCTGCAGGTAGAAATGGGGCTCTGATTAAATTGGGTTTGTTCTTTCATCTCTTATTGGGTATGAGCTACAATACAAAGAGGGCTGTCATTTTCATGTGTTTTCCTTTTTCCTGCTGTTAATTGCTGCTTCTGTCACATTTGCAGGTGCTTGCGCCTTTTGTATAATGTACACCTGTATTTCATGCCTAATAAACGAGTGGTTACACTTTTGCATCCCGAGTTTTATTGTCAGAGAAAACGACTTTGTATGCTACTTCCCATGTAGCCTGAAAACCAACACAGGCAGTTTCTTTCAACTAAATCCTTGTGATTGAGAAATAGATCACAATACGATCCCTATTTTCCTATCCATGCCACATTCATCTCAGCTTTACTCAGCAAGACTGATTAATAAACACAATATAGAGACTGCAATGGGTCCTGTGTGTCATGTAATCTAACGTGGATTTTAGTAGGGATGCACCGAATACACTATTTTGGATTCGGACGAACCCCCAAATCCTTCCAGAAAGCTTAGGCCAAATACCGAACCCTAATTTGCATATGCAAATTAGGGGTGGAAGGGGAAAAATGTTTTACTTCCTTGTTTTGTGCCAAAAAGTCATGTGATTTCCCTCCCTGGCCCTAATTTGCATATGCAGATTCAGTTCGGCCAGGCAGAAGGATTCTGCCAAATTCGAATCCTGCTGAAAAAGGCAGAATCAAATCCTGGATTCGGTGCATCCCTAGATTGTAAGGAAGCACCAAATCCACTATTTTGGATTCGGCCAAACCCCTGAATCCTTCCTGAAAGATTCGTCCAAACCGAATCTGAAAGGGGAAAATTTTTTTTACTTCCTTGTTTTGTGCCAAAAAGTCATGTGATTTCCCTCCCTGGCCATAATTTGCATATGCAAATTAGGATTTGGTCCGGCCAGGCAGAAGGATTTGGCCGAATCCTGCTGAAAAAGGCAGAATCCCGAACCGAATCCACTATTTTGGATTTGGCCAAACCCCCCCTATCCTTCCCGAAAGATCCGTGCGAATACCGAAACGAATCCGAACGCATATGCACATGCAAATTATGGGTGGGAAGGGGAAACATTTTTTACTCTCTTGTTTTGTGCCAAAAAGTTATAGGATTTCCCTCCCAGGATCTAATTTGCATATGCAAACTAGCATTCGGTTCAGCGAGGAACAAGGATTCAGCTGAATCCTGCTGAAAAAGGCCGAATCCCGGATTCGGTGCATCCCTAGTGGATTTTATAGTTTTTGTATTGTTTAATACAAACTTTCTCCAACTCTGCAGAACCAGTGGCTGCAGCAAAATAATCCTCCAAATAGAATCCCAGTTTATCTGTTTAAATGATTTTGTCCCTGCAGCTGGAGTTCTGCAAAAGAAACCTATATCCAATAATACGTTTGTAAAAAAAAAAAAAAAACCTGCCTGTATGCAGTGAAATTCCTCCTTCATTTACTTGTTCTGACTGCTGAGCAGTGGCGTAACTACTCCCTGGTGGGCCTTGTACAGGATAGGCACCTGGGACCCCCTTACCTCTATAAATCCCATGCTGGAGTGTTGATGGCATGTGTGCTGTAAAATCTCCCCCTAGATAACAGCCTGTCATAACCATTTTTTGGCTCCGATGGGCCCCAAGGGGGTGGGGACCCTGGTGCAATTGCACCCCTGATAGTTACGCCACTGCTGCGGAGGATATCTCTACACAGTTGCCGGCTGCTCTACAGGGAAACAAACAAAGCTCAGCTGGGAAGGTGGGAGGGGCTCCCCCTGCCATTTGTAAGTATTTAAGTAAGTATTTTACTGCACAGCAGTTAGGGACCGTCTCCCCATCCTATCCTCGGCAGTCAGAGCAAATAAATATTCCTGCATACAGTCAGGTTTCTGTAAACATGTTTTAATTAAAGTATATTGGAGATAGCTTTCTTTTTCATTAAAGAAAGTAAAAATGGGATTTTAAATCTTTTGCCATTACATTCCCTTTAAATCCAAGGCAATACTTCTTGGACCCCCACATTCATTAGCACATGAACACCCAACCCCGTAGAGAGGATATTTAGAGGACAAGGAACGTATAAAATAAAATAAGGCTAGAAATGCTTCTTAGGGGTCGTCATAAATTATCAAAAAACAAAGCTGCTTGAGTTCTGCATGGCTGGTAAGTAAGGCAGGGGCTCCCCCTGTTGTTCATAAGTATGATTGTTTCCCTGCCAGCAGTTAGGTACCGTCTGACGATTCCTATCCACAGCAGTAAATGAAGGGAGAATTTCACTGCATACAGTCAGGTTTCTTATAAAAACGGTACACATTTTTTAATTAAAGTATATTGGAGATAGATTTCTTTTTCATTAAAGAATGTAAAAATGGGATTTTATTTCTTTGCCCATAGCAAGCCAAAATACATGCAACCTACCTCCCACAGGTACAGTTGTGTTCAGAATTATAGCAGTCCAACATCACTAACTAATCAATCACCGTGTTTGGTAGAAATTATATTTCTAAATTTAGAAATAGATTAAGGAACGAAGGCAGCTATTTTCTATATTGGTTATCCAGAATGCTTGGGACCTGGGATTGTCCAGATAAGGGATATTTCTGTAATTTGGATCTTCATACCTCAAGTCTACTTGAAAATCTTTTAAACATTAAATAAACCTGATAGGCGGTGTTTGCTTCCAATAAGGATTAGTTATATCTTAGTTGGGATCAAATACAAGCTACTGTTTTATTATTACACAAAAAAAGGAAATTCATTTAAAAAATCTGGATTATTTGATTATAATGGAGTCTATGGAAGATGGCCTTTCCGTAATCGGAGCTTTCAGGATAATGGGTTTCTGGATAGCGGATGCCTGTAGTGCATTTTTCTCTGAAAGAGTAAAATGGTTGTTTCTAGGGCTGCCACCTTTTCTGGAAAAAAATACCGGCCTTCCTATATATTTATTTATCTTTTTGCCCTATTAATAACATTGGGATCAACCATGGAAAAATACCGGCCAGGCTGATAAAATACCGGCCAGGTGGCAACCCTAGTTGTTTCAGACATTGTTCAGAATAACCGCGTACTTTGATTAAAAAGTGCAGAAACTGATAGGCTGCTTAGTTAAAATGATCTCAAACACTTTAAAATGGTAAACAAAAGCTGAAAGACTTTGAAAAAATGGAAAACTACCATTTAACTGGATAGAAGAATAGCCAAAATGGCAAAGAACCAGCCAATAACCAGCTCCAGGAAGATGAAAGATCTAACGTGACCTGTAAGTAGTTACAATTAGTAGGTGACTATGGGAAGCCAAGCTATCGGCAAGAAGCCCCCACAAAGTCCCATTGTTGAAAAAAAAAAAAAAAGATGTGCTAAAGAGCTTACAATTTGCCAAAGAACACATTGACTGGCGTAAAGAGAATTGGTGCAATATTTTGTGGATTGATGAAAGCAAGAGATTGTTCTTTTTGGGTTTAGGGGCCGCAGACACTGAATTCAAGTCACAGTACACTGGTTCTGCAGGTTGGTGGGTTGAGGGTCGGGGTCTATTTATAAAGTCCAAAGAAAGAAAGAAATCCAACAGCACACAGGATCTGTTACAAACAACTGCTTTGCGTGTTTATTGCATGTGCAACATTTCGGGGTCACGCCCCTTTCTCAAGCATTGCACATGCAATAAACACGCAAAGCAGTTGCTTGTAACAGATCCTGTGTGCTGTTTGGATTTCTTTCTTTGGACTTTATATGCGAGGTTGCCGAGCTTTTACCTTCGTGCACCAGGCAGCTTTCAATTATACTTGTAAGAGGGTGTGCGGGAGCCCGTGTGGATTCTGTTGGGCCTATTTATCTCATACCAAGGATCATGGATCAGTTTCAGTACATTGGAGGTCAATGTTGCTGAATAGGAAATGCCCTTTAACAGAGGCGGGCCTAGCTGGCGGAGCACCCTAGGCACCCGACCGGACAGCTCGCCCCACATTCCTGTTTTCTGCACATTGGCAGCGTTCGCGTGCACATGCGCATTATCGTGTCGTCAGCAGCGTCCATGTGCAAACATGCATAAATCTAGTACCAGCTCCGGTCTAGGCGTAGGTAGTAGAGGTAGCTGCCCAGCGCCCCCCCCCCAATCTTTGTGCCCTAGGCAACGGCCTCTTCTGCCTACCCTTAGTGCCGTCCCTGCCCTTGAAATGGGGGTTTCAAAAAGACAATGACCCAAAACACACCAGTAAATGAGCAACATCTTGGTTCTAGACCAACAAGATTGATGTTATGGAGTGGCCAGCCTAACCCCCAGACCTTAATCCAATAGAAAACTTGAGGGGTGACATAAAAAATGCTGTTTCTGAGGCAAACCCAAGAAATGCAGAATAATTGTGAAATGTAACAGGTGCCAGAAGTTGGCGAAGTCCATGCAACACAAATGTGCAGCAGTTCACTGCTTACACAGGTATAGGACCTGTTATACGGAAAAGGTGCCAAGCATTCTGGATAACACATCTTTCCGTTATTTGGATCTTCATAACTTAAGTCTACAAGAAAATCATTTAATCATTAAATAAAATACCAAAAGCTTTAATTATATCTTAGTTTGGCTCAAGTACAAGCTACTGTTTTATTATTACACAGAAAAAAAAGATAATTAGTAAAAATTGTAGGGAAATAAAAGCTTTTATAAGGATTTTGAGCTTTATTCACTCGTTTAATCACACTGCTACTTCTCTGAACACAACTTTATATTAAATATATAGTCATATTTTAGGAATTAATTAGAGAGGGTCTTCACTTTAAAATCGACTCTTAGCATGATGTAGACAGTGATATTCTCAGACACTTTTTAATCCGTCTTCATTTTTTTATTTATGATTTAGCTCATTGTTCAGCAGCTCTACAGTTTGGAAGTTCAGCGCATATCTGGTTGCTAGACGCTAAATTACCCTAGTAACCAGGCAGCGGAGTGACCGAGAGACAGCATTATGTATAGTAGAGGGAATGAATATATTAGTAATAAAAAGTAACCATATTAATGGTCCAAGTTCCCGTAATTTGGATCTCCATACCTTAAGTCTACTAAAATGAATGAACCCAAAAGGATTGTTTTGCCAACAATAACGATTAATTATATCTTAAGATGAAGCATAATGCAGGGTTTCATTATTATAAAGAAAACAGAAAATCACACACTATATTCCATCGTTAGTTCAGCAACTGAACTCACATTATGCCAAAGAACATTTTCCATGTGGAATTCTTCTGTATAAGTTGCCACCATGTTGTCCTGATCTGTAAAGGGAATAGGAGTAGTTAGTACTCTATGAACAGGGTTCCTCTAGGTTTCACTGGTGGAACATGGGCAATATCAGTGTAGGATGCTAGTTTGGCCCATTGTCTGATTGTTAGAGAATGAGTTTGAAATGGTTTTTTTAAAGGGAAACTGTCATGGGAAAACATGTTTTTTTTTAAACGCATCAGTTAATAGTGCTGCTCCAGTAGACTTCTGCACTGAAATACATTTCTCAAAAGAGCAAACAGATTTTTTTATATTCAGTTTTGAAATCTGACATGGGGTTAGCCATTTTGTCAATTTCTCAGCTACCCCTGGTCATGTGACTTGTGCCAGCACTTTAGGAGGGAACTGCTTTCTGGCAGGCTGTTGTTTTTCCTTCTCAATGTAACTAAATAGTACGCAGTGGGACATGGGTTTTTACTATTGAGTGTTGTTCTTACATCTACCAGGCAGCTGTTATCTTGTGTTAGGGAGCTGTTAACTGGTTACCTTCTCATTGTTCTGTTGGTGCAGACAGGGAGATTCAGGGAGTTTCTGTCGCCTGGCGATTCTGCAAAGCGACAATCTCCCCGAATTGCCTTCTCCCTGTCCGCTGCCTGTTTAAGTCAAAAAGCGCAAGCGCCAATGCACACGCGGCGCGGCAATTTCCGGAATTGCGCGAAGTTGCTTAGTGAGGAAACTTCGGGTGATTCCGGAAATCACTGCACCGCGTGTGCATTGGCGCTGGCACTTTTTGATTTAAACAGGCGGCTGACAGGGAGAAGGCAGTTTGGGGAGATTGTCGCCTCGATTAATTGCCAGGCAAAAGAATCACCCCGAATCTCCCTGTCTGCACCAGCCCTTAGACTGCTTGGGGGGGAGGGAGGGGTGATATCACTCATACTTGCAGTACAGCAGTAAAGAGTGATTGAAGTTTAGCAGAGCACAAGTCACATGACTTTGTGCAGCTGCGAAATTGACAAAATGTCTAGTCCCATGTCAGATTTAAAAATTAAATATTAAAAAAATATGTTTGCTCTTTTGAGAAATTGATTTCAATGCAGAAGTCTACTGGAGCATCACTATTAACTGATGCATTTTAAAAAAAAAAAAAGAAAAAACGAAAAACTTTTTTCCCATGACAGTATCCCTTTAAACTAAAGCTCAGTCTGGATTAAAGCATGCATACCATACAGGATTTGGCTAGATTCCAGCACTTTTTAAAGGGTTCGACATACATAGGCCACATAAAGCTGGCAACTCCGCTTCTTCAGACCAAATCAGCAACGTATGGGCCAGTGTGTGGGACCCTCAGAAAGGCCTGCCAATATCAAGCATCCCATTGGATGAGGACTGAATACAGGTATGGGATTTAGTACCTAGAATGGCATTTTCCAGGTAAAAGATTTATACCTTAAACATGCTAAAAATAACCAACATTAAAAAACACTAAGTTATTTTGTCCCCAATATGGATTCATGCAGCTGCGTTAGGATCAAATAAAAAAGGTACCATTTTATTATTACAGAGACAAAAGGAAATCATTTTTTTTAAAAATTACACTGGGCGACATAGTGGGTGGCCTTTTCCATAATTTCATAACAGGTTTTTAGCCATAAGGGATCTCTGGAATAATCTGTAGCAATAATAAGCTAGTGAATAATAAATGGTCAAAATGACACATTCCAATGCCCAGATCACATCACCGATATACAGTATTAAAAAAAAACCAAAAAAGGATTTTTAAGTGAAAGTTTACACAAGAAAAAAGCCCTAACGTTCACGTTTCATACGGCAGATGCAGCAACCTGCGCACATTTATAAATATATAGAATTTTTCTCTTGTGAAAGGTCCATAAAATAATTCAAGTCACAGTTAATAAAAAAAAGCAGCCGTCATTTCAGAATGATTCCACACTGTTAAAAATTCTATATAGTTGTCGGAGATGGGAGACGTTTAAAAAAAAAAAAAAAAATGAAAATATATCCACTTTATTTGCAGGTTCTTATTTCTTCTGGCATTTCCATCCGTATGTACACACATAGAAAGATCGTGGCTTGTAAACCTTTTTGAATTCGGCAGGCAGATATCAGGCCCTGGTGGAGAGAAAGCAAAGTATTAGAACAAACATGTTATTTTGATTTTTATTTCCTGGTAATTAATTGAAATCACTTTTGACATGTATAAATAATTGTGTAGCCCTGCTCATAGGAAACGAGCCTCTTCTTCCTCTCCTGTGGGCGTCCTCGGTCAGTCCTCTGCCCAGATAATGGCAACGCAGAACCTCAGACTAATGCATTTTTTTTTGAAGAAGAAGAAGAAGAGAGGAACCAGCCTGGGGTAACAGGCAAGCAACCAAAATTACTAGAAACTGGCAACACCTTTAACTTACAAAGTCGAATCAACCAATACATATTTATAGGATTTGCTAAGCTTTGTGCATATTTGGGGATTCCATATCATATTGCTACTACTTTATATGGAAACATAAGGGGGAGTCAATATTTCCCATGTCAAATACTGACTGCCCCCCTATCCAGGCCTGGACTGGCAATCTGTGAGTTCAGGCAAATGCCAAAGGGGCTGCTGTAAAGGTGGCCATACACTGAGAGACATCACCAAACGAGCGGATCTCTCCCTGATATGCCCACCTTGAGGTGGGCGATATCGGGCTGCTCTGATCGTGGGCCCTAGGGCCCAACGATCGGATCATAACAGAGGCCATATGGGCAGTCGGGTCGCGGGACCGCATCAACAGAGGCGGCCGCGATCCGAAGGGATTTTTTAGTCCCGCCCGATCGACATCTGGCCGACTCTCTTCCAGATATCGATCGGGAAAGCCCGTCGGAGGGCCGCATACAGGGCATACCGGTGTATGGCCACCTTAAGATGCCAGACAGTCACTATTTATTGGGCTTGTGGAGGGCTGCTCGGGCTTCTTTGTACTTGAAATGCCAGGGCCTATTCTGAACCTCAGTCTGGACTAAACGGGAAACCCCAGAGGTAAAGTAGTCAGTAAAATGTCCACTTTTCCCTGGCACCCTATTACAATCTGAAACAGGACCACGTTTGGACTGCCGTTATCCTCTACAAAAAAATACAATAAAGGCATTTTAATTTAAACCTGCAATGTGGTGCTGTTTTAATTTGCAATTACGAATTCATGATGGTGGAATCACTGGCAAGTCCCCTCATCCTACGTCACATACATGATGGGCTTGTTATGTGCAGAGTTAGACTAGGGGGGTCTGGGCCCACCTGCTCTGCCACATCTGCCCCCCCCCCTTGCCAGCACGTACTTTCTTACATGTCCATGAGGGAGGCCAGAGCAGGAGCAGTCAGCTGTAGGAAGCAGATCTGGAGTCCAACTCTGCCCCAATATAGCTGTCCATCCTGGAATCTCCCACTCTGGGTGATGTGGAGCTTGCAACGAGGGTTTTTCTTTACAAAATACTATTGTTTCCAGTTTCACCAAATAACAATGCAGCCTCTATGAGCCGGACGTTCCAGTGTGGGGAAAAACCCTTTGCGTGATGGGTGCACTTTAATATCAGGCAAAATGTTGTAGATAGAAGTGATCTCAATATATTTATGGTAATTCAAGTTCAGTAAGTTCAGTAGGGAGGGTGAATTTTTAAGGCAGCACCCAGTGGATCTGCACCACGGGCCAGTGCCGATGTTTTCTCTTAAAAAGGCACCGGCTAAGGATTCTTGTCAGTAGTGCCTCCATCTTTTTCTATATTCCCAGTGTTTCCCAGTGTTTCATTGCTCCAGCATTATTATCATATACACCCCTGGCTGGTGCTTTTCTAAAGAAGAGCTGCGTCAGCTCGTGGTACAAGCTTAGCTGTTAGATACACTTGAGATGTCTAATAAATCCCCCCCCCTCCCCAATGAAATGGCCTTCTATTGTCCTTTAAATGAGAGTCTTTCAAGGGAAAAGCCACGCAGATGAAAATCTAACAAATCTAATTTAAGGTGACACAAGCAATACAGAGAATAGCCATACCTCCTGACTTGTGGTTCTCAGTCAACTTTATCCGCTTTAATCTTCTTCTAT
This sequence comes from Xenopus borealis, assembly GCA_024363595.1. Classification (NCBI taxonomy): domain Eukaryota; kingdom Metazoa; phylum Chordata; class Amphibia; order Anura; family Pipidae; genus Xenopus; species Xenopus borealis. Next base: position 11,219,394 of record CM044436.1, on the reverse strand, counting down.
GAAATAAATAAGGAAAGGGAACGTCAGCAACAAATTCAAACATGTAAAACATCCAATTCTACTTCCACATTACTGAATTCGCAGACAACCATAAGAAGAAGAAAGGCGTTGGTGAAGTTGGTTCTGCCCATTATGACAGCTCTGATATTAAAGGGCAAACAATAGCTACATAGCTTCTTTGTGTAGCATGGACAACTCAACTCTTTATTGCCTTGCATTGATCCACCACAATTGTGCACCATATTAACAATATACAACATACATTATTTTACAAATGTGAATAACTAGGCTGCTTTGTGTGTGCCGCCTTCAACAGAACAGGAGGACTACAAACATATTTAGATGTTCTGCTTCCTAGAAATAGATGTTTTGCATTAGCTAAACACAATGTTGGACTAGGATACCAAGGTGCAAAAATCACTAAAGTGCGAAGCGTCCAATGCTAGCGCTAATTCGCAAGCGTGACGTCAATTCACAACTTTGACAGTGTCCCTGGCGAAAATTCGCTAGCGAATTAGATAGACTTGTGCAACTCCGCACCCTTACGCCAGGCGAAGTTGCGCACTGACGAAGGGACGTAACTACGCTAATTCACATTTTTCTGAACGTTACATCTTACGCTAGACGTTACTTCTCCAGGTCAGACCTGGTGAAGTTCAATACAATAGATAGGAGGTTGTAAAAAAAGAAAATGCTGGCGTTTTTTACCTTTTGTTGGGTGATAGTCTGAAAAACAGAGCGAATTTATTTTAGGCTTACCCTCCTTCCCCCCTACATTTCCTAACATATGGCAACACAACTATACAGGGGGCACATGTTTAGGGCAATAGGACAACTTTATTACATTTATTAAAGGTTTCCTGGGCTTGTGTAGTGGAATGTAGTGGCTGTAACATATACTTCTATTATACGCTTAACTTAGCGCTGTATGCATCCCTAGCGTAAATGCGCTTTGCCTGGCTTAGTAACCATAACGCTATTTCGCTAATGTTAGCTGCCCTGAGTGCAAATTCGCATCTTAGTGAATTTGTGTAGCGCTGGCAAAAATTCGCCTGGCGAAGTGCAGCAAACGCCAGCGAAGCGGTCGGTAGCGCATTTTTGCGCTTTAGTGAATTTGCCCCCAAGGGTCCACCAGTGAACTTGATATGAAGGTCACACCAATCATTAGCGAGCTATTAAAACATTTTCTTTTAGTAGAGAGTTCCTATGATTGAGAGGTTTGTTGTCTTTATTGCCTAATACAGGTATGGGACCTGTTATCCAGAATGCTTGGGACCTGGGTTATTCCGGATAATGGATCTTTCTGTAATTTGGATATTCATACCACAAGTCTTCGAGAAAATCATGTAAACTTTAAAAAAAACCCAAATGGGCTGGGTTTGCTTCCGATAAGGATTAATAACATCTTAATTTGGATCAAGTACAAGCTGTTTTATTATGAACTAGAATTGCGGACCTGATGCTCCGTGCCCATGGACTGGATGCACAATTAGATTGTGAGGAGGGAGTGGGAATGTGGGGAGTGCAGGGATATCTAGGAAGTGCAAAATGGAAAGTGAAAATAATTGCCTGCCCAGCTTCCATGTCTAATACATAGAGGAGGGGCAGGCAATATATGATTGGCATGATTGGTGCATAAACAAGATTCTGGCATGATGGAAAGCTGTCCTTAAAGGGGAACTGTTTTTTTAAACACATCAGTTAATAGTGCTGCTCCAGTAGACTTCTGCACTGAAATCCATTTCTCAAAAGAGCAAACAGATTTTTTTTATATTCAGTTTTGAAATCTGACATGGGGCTAGCCATTTTGTCAATTTCCCAGCTGTCCCTGGTCATGTGACTTGTGCCTGCACTTTAGGAGGGAACTGCTTTCTGGCAGGCTGTTTTGCCTTCTCAATGTAACTGAAAGAGTCACAGTGGGACATGGGTTTTTACTATTGAGTGCTGTTCTTAGATCTACCAGGCAGCTGTTATCTTGTGTTAGGGAGCAGTTATCTGGTTACCTTCCCATTGTTCTGTTGTTAGGCTGCTGGGTTTGGGGAAAGGGAGGGGGTGATATCACTCCAACTTGCAGTACAGCAGTAAAGAGTGATTGAAGTTTATCAGAGCACAAGTCACATGGCTTGGGGCAGCTGGGAAATTGACAATATGTCTAGCCCCATGTCAGATTTCTAAATGAAATATAAAAAAAATCTGTTTGCTCTTTTGAGAAATGGATTTCAGTGCAGAATTCTTCTGGAACAGCACTATTAACTGATGCATATGGAAAAATAATTTTTTTCCCATGACAGTATCCCTTTAAATTGCTGTACAGAGCACTGCCTTCTCCTTTTTCTTGTGCTCTACTACCTCTAACTCTACCTATATTATCTGGTATCTATCTTCATCCCTCTTGCCTTCTGGGCTTTGGACTCCCCATGCTCTCCTCAATTACTAATGCAGCTTTATACCTATTTTGCATAGTGCCTTCAGCATGCATTCATAGTTCTACCAACTTCCGTATTCTCACTTTTTTTTTTTAGACTGCTGCTCTTTATTTCCCTATTATCATGAGACTACAATATCTTCAGCATTTAAAGACTGCTTCTCTTCTAATGTTTTGAAGTGTGGTATGATTGGAGCGTCCGGAATCTCTGCAGACACTCCAATCAGTGGTGTAACTATAGACCTCTATAGACTATGGGACCCACATAGCGGGGCCTTCTGCAGCACTTTCTTACTATTGAAATCAGCGTGGTCACGTGAGAACTCGTTTTATAAGCTGGCAGATGAAGGGTTGCGGTCTGTGTGAGCCAGTCCCCTCTGAACAGTTTTTTGCAGGGGGCCCCGGCAACTTCTTGGTATGCCACCGATTCCAATCTACAAAGCATTGCCCATAACTATTTTAAAGGGATCCAGGGGTGATATCACTCCAACTTGCAGTACAGCAGTAAAGAGTGATTGAAGTTTATCAGAGCACAAGTCACATGACTTGGGGCAGCTGGGAAATTGACAATATATCTAGCCCCATGTCAGATTTCAAAATTAAATATAAAAAAAATCTGTTTGCTCTTTTGAGAAATGGATTTCAGTGCATAATTCTTCTGGAGCAGCACTATTAACTGATGCATATGGAAAAAAAAAAAAATTTTCCCATGACAGTATCCCTTTAAAAAGTGCAAATAGAAACACATGCCCACCACTGACATGCCAACGGAGTGTGGCCCACCTTGATTTTCACAGGTATTCCAGTGCCCAGACACTGGCTAAATACAATGGGAAATTGAAATGCGTGTATAAGACAAAAACAGGACTGAAATTAGATTGAAAGCTCTTGTGAACATGACCCTCCTCCTATTGTTTCCTAACAATCTGCAACTGTATCTGTGAGTGGTTATTTGTATACGTCAAAGCTCTGCGATTAAGAGCGAATCGCGTATTAGCCATTAATGAAGGAAATGCAATTTAGAAACACTGTTTGTTTACACGCATGTATTTGAATCTGGGAGGAGAGACACAACTACTATATACAGAGAGATGGTAATGCGCTGCTTGTGTTTCTAAGGAACAGAGGTGCTAAGAGTCCATTAGCCAGACAAGGCTAGTATTTCTTTGCTCCATCCTCTCGGTGTTTATGCTTGGGAACCTTTTTGTTTTGGAAAGTTAAATTCTGAGTGTCAAACTAGTCTGGCAGAGAAAACCCTATAGTCCGTGTGGGGAACCTGCAGCTCATGCCTTTATGGAATAGGTGTCTTGTGTGGATTTTAACATTTAGGTGTTTTAAGATTGTTTATTAAAAGTGAAGACTCATTCACATTTCCTTTCTCATGAGCACACCCGCTGTGGTTTGGATTCTATACATTTGTGCGTATATGTCAACTGTTTACACTTAACGGTTTTAACTGTATATTTTAATCTTAGTGGGGGGGGGGGTGCAACACATCTACCTGGCTCTCCCTCCACCCACCCTCTTGCCTGCTCACGTGCCCCACTCTCCAGCAGCTTGTGCCGGGTAAGTTTGCAACTGGGCAGGGGATATTTCTTACAGCTATAGAGGAAGCAGATTCAGACAGTCCAAAACCCCCTTCGTGACCGCAGGGTCTGCTTCCCCTATAGTTAGTAAACAAATCTGTTATATGCCATATAAGTGTGATGTGGTGCTGATTAACTGCAAGGTTGTGAGCCAACAGGCTTTTATAAACGACAGCAATAAAACTAATGAAGTGTTGGTATGGGACACCTTAGCGATCTGCCCACCCACTCTCCCCTAGCAACCCAGTTCGGATAAGCGTCACCAAAACAGCTTAGGTTAGTATTCAGCTGTAGATAAAACTTAACTTTTAATACTACTGTAAGATCAAAAACCAGACAACACTTTATAAACACAAACAATCACTATGTGTTAGTCATATTGCGCACTGCTGAACACTGTCCTAAAAAACACATTTTAAAAACTGCTAAAGGTGGACGGAGGTAACTAGCCGGCTTGTATTGCGCTTGCTAAAAAGTATAAATAATACAGTAAATAATACAGTAGCTCAGCCCCCCCCCTCTTCCATTGTCCCCTTGTAAGTCATATTCTATTCAACGGCTTCTTCAGGGGCTAAGGTGTCCCACACCAACACTTAATTAATTTATTTCTCCTCTATTAGGCCACGGACCTTTGTGAGGGGAGGGGGGGGGGGGTTGGTGATAACACTATAGAAATAATAAAGTAATTATTAACCATTATTTTTTCTGAAAAATATAGGGTTTATCTTTAAAATTGGCCTGAAGCATGTGGCGTATATGCAGTTTCAGCCATTACCTTTTTCTTTGGTTTAGCGGAGCCGCCAGCTGCTGGCACGGACTCTGCCTTCTTGGTTTTCTTAGCAACCTTTTTTTCCCCGTCCTTTTTTTTCTTCTCCTTTTTTTCCTTCTCCTTTTTTTCTGAAATTAAAGACAAACCTCTCATTAAAATAGGCACACAATACAAATGAAGGTCGGCCGGACAAGTTGCTTAGCATAGGCCAATCTATGAATATACTGATGTTAATGAACATTGTTTTTTTTTTTTTTATGACAGTTTAGACACATCTGTATATAATACAATGTTTTAACTTCCAAAAAGTCTTCTAACTGCAGACTGTAGATGGTACAATGTAATGGATAGGCCTGTCTGTGATTCAAAACAGGTTCTGGCATTTTAAGTAAAAAGTGGCCCAATAAACAGAGGGGCTGCCATGGCCAGTCACGGACATTTACCGAAACTTATAGATTGCCAGTTCAGGCCTGAATAGGGGGCAATAAGGATAGAACATATAGGAAATATGAACTCCCCCACCCCCGTATGTTTCCATATAAGTAGTAGCTAAAGGATTTTTTAACCCCAAACCTTAGCAAATGCTAAAAATACTTCATTGTTGGGAGACGCATTCTTCAAGACGTTGCCTCTTTGAGTTAATATTTCTTAAAGTGGAAGTAAAGGTTCTGTAACTTTGTAGTAATTTTGATCTCTTACCCGTTACCCTAGGCTGGTGCCTCTCTTCTTCAAAAACACACAGATGATATCACTCCAACTTGCAGTACAGTAGTAAAGAAGTTTATCAGAGCACAAGTCACATGACCAGGGGCAGCTGGGAAACTGACAAAATGTCTAGCCCCATAGACATGAATATAAAAAAATCTGTTTGCTCTTTTGAGAAATGGATTTCAGTGCAGAATTCTGCTGCTGCAGCACTATTAACTGATGCATTTTGAAAAAAAAATGTTTTCCCATGAGCCTTTAAGAGAGTTTTTCAAGGCAGCATTTTGGCAATAAATGTTGCATCAGAACTTTCAAGTAAATGTTAAGTGATATTTGGTTACTATGGGTTACTAGGTTAGTAGAAGTTTGTATTTTCTCCTGCATCTGTATGAGTTTCCTCTGGGTACTCCGATTTCTTCCCACACTCCAAAACATACAGGCAAATGCACGGATTCAATTAAATTATCTAGCCTTCTGCTGACCAGGTGTCTCTTAACAGTTTTCTGGCTTCTACTCTGTCTTTTTCACCAAACTTCAAGAAGCCAAACTACGGCATCTTAGGGGCAGTTTTATAAAGCTGTGAAAAAAAATCTGATTGCACTTGTTTCTGAGCTGCCATGTAGTAATTATCTGTATTAATGACCTATCAGCCTTATATTCATTTCTACCCTACTTTTTAGTTGGGTTTTAGCTCTCATTTAATATGCTAATATTGTACAGGTATGGGACCGGTTTTGCAGAATGCTAGGGGCTTTCTGGATAACAGATCTTTCCATAATTTTCTTTTACAGAATTGACGTTCCATAATTCGGAACAGATCCCATACCTACACAACAGCGGGTACATAAAATACTTTAATGGTTAGTCATGGATTTTGTGTGTTATTTGCTGTTAAAATATGCCAAATATTCATATATAATATGTTCTCCAGTAGGAATCCTATTGGTAGCCTCCCCTAACACACCTTATCCTCCTCCCCTGGTGGAGTCGTGCGCCTCCACCTCAATTTGTCTTATTGACTGCCAGAAAAAAAATATCATTCAAATTTAGAATAAAACAAAAAAATGAACCCTAGTTATAATTCGGTGACATGTGGTTTCAGCTCATTAACAGCCATTAAGACCCCTAGGTTTCACATAACCAACAAGTGGGATCTACCCATTTGAAACAGGACTGCTGGATTCAGGGCTAAGGTTATTGGTGTCTTGCTAACCTTAATTTTTTTTTTATAATTTTCACTAAAGGGGCTTTTCACCTTTAAATTAACCTTTAATATGATGTAGAGAGTAATATTCTGAAACAAAAATTACATAGGATGAAAAAAATAAAAGTACAGCTTTCAGCGGCTATTGACAGCATGACTGCTGAGGGGTGATGAGAGTTGTAGTTTGATAACAGCTGAAGGGCCATAAATTGGGAATGTATACCTGTGATATACCATCTTTTTAAATTGCGTTGCAATGGCAACATACAGTTGCGCTCATAAGTTACATACCCTAGCAGAATGTTTGATTTCTTCAGAGAACATGAATGAGAACACAAAAACCTCGTGGTTGGCTCGAGCCATTTATTGTCAAACAACTGTGTTTACTCTTTTTAAATCCTAATCACTACACAAACTACCCAAATGACCCTGATCAAAAGTTTACATCCCCTGGTGATTTGGCCTGATAACATGCACACAACTTGACACAAAAGGGTTAGAATGGCTATTAAAGGTAACCATCTTCACCTGTGATCTGTTTGCTTGTAATTAGTGGGTGTGTATAAAAGGTCAATGACTTTCTGGACTCCTGACAGACCCTTGTATCTTTCATCCAGTGCTGCACGGATGTTTTTTGGATTCTAAGTCATGGGGAAAGCAAGAGAATTGTCAAAGGATCTGCGGGAAAAGGTAGTTGGACTCTATAAAACAGGAAAGGGATATAAGAAAGTATCAAAATAATTGAGAATGCCAGTCAGCAGTGTTCAAACTCCAATAAAGAAGTGGAAACTTACAGGGTCTGTCGAAACCAAACCAAATAAATCTAAAATTTCAGCCACAGCTGCCAGAAAAATTGTTCAGATGCAAAGAAAAACCCACAAATAACGTCAGGTGAAATACAGGACTCTGAAAAAATGTGGTGTGGCTGTTTCAAGATGCACTTGACACTTGAAGAAAGATGGGCTGCATGGTGGAGTTGCCAGAAGAAAGCCATTACTATGCAAATGCCACACATTATCCCTCAAACCTTCTGGCACAAAGTCATTTGAAGTGATGAGACTAAAACTGAACTTTTTGGCCATAACCATAAACGCTACATTTGGAGAGGAGTCAACAAGGCCTATGATGAAAGGTACAACATTCCTACTGTGAAACATGGTGGTGGATCACTGATGTACTGGGGATGTATGAGCTACAAAAGGCACAGGAGATTTGGTCAGAATTGATGGCAAAATCAAGTAATAAAAAAAATACTGGAGGAAAATTTGTACTCATCTGGCCCGAAGCTGCGTATGGGACATACTTGGAGATTCCAACATGACAATGATCCAAAACACAAGGCCAAGTCAACCTGTCATTGGATACAGCAATATCATTGAGCCACTCTGGGGAGACCTCCAACGTGCAGTTCATGCAAGACAGACACCCAAGAATTTACCCAGGGAACTGGAGGCTTTTTGCCAGGAAGCTTTATCATCTGGTAAGATAAAGAGCCTCATCCGCAACTACCACAAAAAACTGTCATTGATGTTAAAGGGGGCAATACACGGTATAAAGAACTGGGGTATGTAAACTTTTGATCAGGGCCATTTTGGTAGTTTGTGTAGTGGTGTATGATTTAAAAAGCGTAAACACCTTAATTGTTTGACAATAAATGGCTTCAGTCAACCACTTACCATGAGTGAAAAAAGTTTTTGTGCCATCATTCATATTCTCTGAAAAAATTGTTACGAAAAGGAGATTTTGTGTACTCACCGTTAAATCTCTGTCCCCCAAGTGACTGCAGAGAAAAGTGGGTATATCTGGTATCACTAGGAGGCAGAACACAACCTTAAGAAAGAAACCGACTCCTCCTTCACTGGCTATCCCCCCCGGTATAGAATAACCTTAAACTAAACTTTAAACGTAACAGGATAATGTCTGACAGAAGTGAAGGCCTCCATCCAGGGAGGGAAGCCCTGTCCCCCCCAAGTGACTGAAGAGAAAGAGATTTAACGGTGAGTACACAAAATCTTCTTTTATTCAAGTCATCTTGGGGGACACAGGGACAGTGGGAACATACCAAAGCTGTCCCCTGAAGGCTTGGGTGGGAAGAGGCCTATGTTGAAGTAACCACCATGGCCTGAAGCACCTTTCTGCCAAAGGTGATGTCAGAGGCCGCAAAGGTATCAAAATGGTAAAATTTGGTAAAGGAGTGAACCGAAGTCCACGTTGCAGCTTTGCACAGCTGTTCCACCGAGACTTTACGTCAGAACGCCAAGGATGTACTCACACCTCTTGTGGAGTAAGCTGTAACTCTGCTTGGAGGTAGTTTAGAGTCAGCTAGAAAATTCCAATCTTGTTCAATAATGGGTGCACGTCCATCTTCCACCAGAGTTAATCAGCCGAAAAAGTTTGACGTACAGCACCGAATGGTTAAAATATGCCTTTATTCAAAATTCTTGGCAGTACTTTTTCGGCTGATTAACTCTGCTTGGAGGTTCCTGGCCTTGTGCCATGTATGCTCTTTGAATAACTTGATTGATCCAATGGGATATATCCTGTTTGGAGGCCATGGCGCCTTGGCATGGCCCCGAGGGAAAAACTAGTAAGGAATCCGATTTGTGGATGTCTTTGGATCCAGTCAGAGCACTAAAGTTCTACTTACATAGAGTCAGAGTGTGCAGAGCCCTTTATTTTTGGTTAGTTGGTGCAGGGCAAAAAGATAGCACAATTATTTCATGGTTCAGATGAAAGTCGAAACAACCTTCGGTAAAAAGGAAGGGATGGTGCGAAGGACTGCTCGATCATGGTGAAAAATTAGGAAAGACGATCTGAAGGATAGAGCACCGAGTTCCGAGACTCGTCTCGCTGAGGAAATGGCTAGAAGGAAAACAGTCTTCCAGGTGAGCCACTGTAGAGAAATTGATCCAAGAGGTTCAAAAAGCAGGCGTTGTAGTGCCCAGAGTACTTGGGCGAGGTCCCAGATGGGGACAGGGGCCGGCACCGGAGGAGCTATGTGTGCCACCCTTTGGATGAAGGTCCTGACATCCGGAATCACTGCTAGTCTTCTTTGAAAAAATCCTGACAGGGCGGAGAGCTTTGTCTAGAGGGAGCTGAGTGACATACCCATGGAGAGCCCTTCCTGTAGAAATTCCAGGATACTTGGAATGGAGAATGTCTTGAAACTGGCTTTGTCTCCGGTACACCATTGTTGGTAGGTGGTTCCAAACTCTATGGTAGGCCCTGACTCAGACAGGCTTTCTGGCTGCACACATTGTGTGTGCCACGGCCCTGAAAAAAACATTTTGGATCAGAATGTACGTCTCAAGAGCCACGCCTTCAAATTTAGGCTTGTTGGATTTGGATGGCGGATAGGTGAGTGAGTGAGAAGGTCTGGAAGTGGAGGCAGAGTCAATGGTTCTGCCACGGAGAGGTTTAGTAGGTCTGTGAACCAAGCCCTTTGAGGGTATGAGAGCCAGAGGCAGGAAGGCATACGCCAGTTGGAATTCCCAGGTGGTGGTCAGGGCATTGATGTTTAGGGCCAGTGGATCTCTGTATCTGGCTAGGAAGGCTGGGACCTTCCTCTTGTGCCTGGTCACCATCAGGTCGACCTCCAGAGTCGACTGTCGGCTTAGGAAGTCTTCCTCCCAGTTCTGTAGGCCTGGGATATAGATGGCAGACAGTCGGACTTGATGAGTCTCTGCCCACCTTATCTCATTTAGGGCTGCTTTGCTCTTTGTTTCCCCCTGGTGGTTGATGTAAGCCACCGCTGTGGAGTTGTCTGATTGCACTTCACTGACTGGCCATTCAGGTCCTGATGCCAAAGGATCAGGGCTAGAAGTATTGCTCGTATTTCGAGTAGATTGATTTGCAGATGCTTTTCGTTCAGACTCCACATCCCCTGAACTGACCTGCCCTTTAGAACTGCTCCCCAGCTGAAGAGACTCATCTATGGTGAGGATGCTCCAGAGGGGTTCCCTTAGTTATGAGTTAGGTGAGTCAATTTTAGCTACCAGCGAAGAGAGTACCTTGTTTGAGGGGACAGCGGTATCTTTTGCAGTAAGGATATCTGGTTCCATATGTTGAGTATGTTCATTTAAAGGTCTCCGAGATGGAACTGGACAAAGGGAACTGCCTCTATGGTAGAGACAATGACTCCCAACACCTTCATGCAGAATTTCGCTTATGTCATGGTTTCTGAAGTAGAGTTCGCATTAGAGCTTGGTGGAAGTGAGATTCTTTGTCTGTGTGTCAAAGCTCATGCCCAGGAAGTTCATGTATTGGCTGGGTATTAGAGACGACTTTTCTAGATCAGAACCAAACCCATTTCCCCGAGTTTGTCCATGGATATTTGGAGCAACCGTTGAGCATCTTGAAGTGACAGGGCCTCTATTAGGAGGTCATCCAGAAAAGGAGTGATGGAGATTCCTTGTTTGCGAATCTCTGTTTGGTAAAGACCCGAGGGGCAGATGCAAGGCTGAAGGGGAGGCTGGTGAACTGGATTTTTCAATGCAAATATTTCTGATGCGGAGGGAAGATGGGAACATGCAGGTAGGCATCCTTAATGTCGAGTGACATAAGGAATTGTACTGGGGCAATTGCTGCGATGACTGATCTTAGAGATTCCATCTTGAACCTTTGTGCGCAAATGAATTTGTTGAGCTCTTTGAGGTTAGGTTGGAGTAATATCCCTTGAAAAGCATCTTGGAAATGACCTCTAGAAAGGCTATGCGCTTGGCTGACTCCTGTGGAAGTCGTGACATGAAAAATCTGTGTGGGGGGAGTGAGGCGAGTAACAACCTTGTGGATTCAGGAATCATGGACGAGTGTAGTCCATGCATCGGCAAAATGTATCAATCTCCCCCCTATTAACGCCGGATTGTAATTGGCGTCATGCCGTGGTAGACTTTGAAGTGTGCTTCTGATTTTGCCAGGAAGATCTGTTTGTTGCCGAAGAAGCCCCTACCGGTGAAGGTCTGTCGCGGAGGGGTTGACCTTGCAGTCTTGGATTGGGAGAACAAGAAAAAACCTTCCCTTGCGAAAGGAAGGCCGTGTATTGGGTTGCGGAAGTAGACTGCTTTTGACTGATGATCTTATCAAGTTTGGGCACAAAAAAGTTTACCCTTGAAGGGGATGGACGTTAGGGATGTCTTGGAGGAAAGGTCTGCAGACCATAATTTCATCCAGAGGATCAACGGGCAGCTACTGCGAGTGCCGAGGATCTACCGATAACCTGTGTTGCATCCAGAGACGCTTCACAGATGTGGTCATTAGCTTCCTTGATTTGGGAAGCCCATTGGGAAAGTTCATGACGTGGTGCTCCTTCCAAGTCAGCGGTGATGACGGAGTCGGAACTGGATTGTATTGCTTGGCTGACCCAAGCCGTGGCTAGAACGGGCCTAAGGGATGAGCCTGAGAACGCAGAACGTAGTAATCCGTCTAGCTTCTTGTCCTTAGAGTCCTTGAATGAAGTAGCGCCCGGGACCAGTAGGGCTGTGCTTTTGGATAGTCTGTATACAGGTGTGTCAAACGATGGGCGGGGGATGACCACTATTCTCCGTGTTCTGTTGGGAACAGATAGAGCTTTGAGAAATGACTTAGATTGGAAGCGTTTCTCTGGCTTGTCCCATTCCTGCTGTATGATGTGATCTAGCTGAGAATAAGAAGGGAATACAGGTGCAGATTTACTGTGCCTCTTGAAAAGTGCCTTGGAAGGCGCAGTCTATGCCGGTGGCTTTTGGAGGTGCAGGGTCTCCAGTAGTGAATCTACGTCAGAGGAATGCTGGTAGGATTCCTCTTCTTTGTTCTCTGATTCAGAGGATAATTCACCCTCAGAGAGGTGGCAGTCTTCCCCCCAACTCCAGAGGAGGTGAAAAGGAGTGTCTGGAGTGGCACTCATTATCAGATGGAGAAGGGCACTTGGAGGGTCTTGGCTTAAGATTGTCTAAGCGGGCTAGCAACTTGTCTAGGGACTGTGCTTAATTTTGGTATCCCCGTAGCCAATTGGGAGCCTTCCTTCTATGTGGAGATGTTCACCTACTGAAGGCTGGATGGTCGTCCTGAGGGGCCTGGTTCACCAGAGGGGGCGACTCTGGAGGCTCTGAACTTAGTCTGAGCGGCTTGCACTTGCTGCATAAGGGATTGTTATTCCCGGCGGGCAAACGCTTGCGGCATTTGGCACAGGCCTAGTATTTTATTGCAGTAGACAGTGCGGCCCTAGGAAAAAGGCTGTCACTGGGCCCCTCAGACATGGTACCAAGTTTCGTGCGCTAGTGTGGGGGGGAGCAAAATGCCCTCAGTGATATATCTGCCACTAACCTGCAGGGATCATCAGGAAGGAGAGAGTATGTTCCTGGAAGTGCCCTACAGTTTTCTTGGAGACCAGAGATACGAGGGGAGAATCTGCGTGTTTTAGTGCTGTCTGCCGTGTCCCTTGCGTTTCAGCTTGTGCAGTACAGTATACGCAATTAAGATGGGCGCCATTAATCTCACGTGATTTCATTTCACGCGCCAATTAAAATGGTGGTCGTGAAGTTGCGTTCGAATTTTGCCTTCGCTCGTGAAAAAGTGGGCACTCGTGACTTTTGTCTAGGCGACTAGATATTGCACGAATAGTCGAGAAGATAAAAGCTGCACGGAACTAACTGGCAGCGTTCATGGAGCATGCGGCAGACAGACAAAGGGCTAAAGACACCGAGCGCTCTATGCGCAATGTGCACTTAAAGTGATACTGACACTAAAAAATGAAATTTAACATATGAATGTACATTAATT
>CM044436.1:11155734-11175103 GCA_024363595.1 Xenopus borealis | reverse complement strand
ACTGCCTGTTTGTTCGCGCCAAGTGTGAGGTGAATTACTCCCACCGTCAAGGCCGCGAAAATAGAGCTGCCGTGTGGGGAAGTGTGGGATCGCCAAAAGACCTTTTTAAGTGTTCCCCTTTCCGCGAATTAAACGCTGCTCCTTGCTCGCTCTGAATTAGAGCGTGAACCGCTGACTCCCCCTGCTGCTTAAATCTGCGGTAGGCAGGCACACTCGGCCACAGTGGCAAGGAGTGCCTGTAATGCTGGCTGCCCTTTATCCCTCGAGGAAAGTAGGGCTGCAGGGTTAACCTCTGTGGAAGAAAAGGGAGGGGAACTCACCTACCCTTGGACTCCGGTTCCCTGCTTGTCTCCTGGCCAGCCGACTTCTTCCTGAGGGAAAAGAAGTCTGTTAGGCTGGGAGGTCAGAGCTGCTGTTAGCTGTATTAACCCCAGGGACGAATCCACCGTAGGGAGAGTCTTATGAGTTGCACAGCTCAGTGCAGGCGACTTAGACAATCCAAAATTCTCTAGAAGTTCTTTGTGGAAGAGAAAAAATCCGAGTCCTACCTCCTGAGGACACAACAAAAAACTGATTGGGCTCCGCCTACTGCTGGGGGTATAGCCGGCAGAGGAGGAGTCAACTTTCTTATTACTCATGTTGTGTCCTGCCTCCTAGTGGCATAAGCTATACCCACTGTCTCCTGTGTCCCCCAAGCCGACATGGAGAAATATGAACGCCAATATTTTAAAGGTGAACAACCATTTTAAAACACAAAAGTCAAACAGAGGAAACACGTACCTTGGTAGTTGGTTTCTTTTTACTCTTTCTCTCTTTAGCCTGTTCCACCTGAGGGGTTGCATTTGAGAGAGCTTTATTTCCAGCTGGGGAAAAAAGCACCAAATGTTGATATGGCAGGGATGTAGGAAAAAGTGAGCTAAAATTGCCTTGGAGATGCAGCAAAGACCCAATAGACTAGAGAAGGCAACCAGTGTACTAGTCTGGTCTTTGTACCACACCCAAGCCTGGCCCTGCGGTTAGACTGATTATAGAAGGAATAGCTCACCTGCAGTTGCTCCTTTTCCCTCATCTTCAGAGCTCTCTGAGCTGCTCTCTGGATCCGGCACTCGTACTTTCACCCCCTGATTGTTATTGACTTGAAGACTTTTATGTGGCTTGTTTTTTTTGGGCTGTCTAGATAAAAACAAATTACAAAGAAATGCAAACATTTAATGCAAAGATTTAATCCATTGAGAAATTGGCTTAGAAGCAATTTTATGCACTTTTTTCTGCTTGTTGGATCAGTTTCTGCACTTGCCCTCAAAAGCGCTCATTTTCTGCATTTAATGCTTTGTGGACATGATCTATAAAATGATTTCCCCCGAAGTTCTGAGAGCTTAGTACTGCACGTTAGATGAAACCGCTTTATTTCAGCTGCAGCAAACATTTACTTTCTAATCCCCAACAGTTCTAGTGACTCTGATCTCACTATGACCTCACTATTATTCAAATACTGCATCAACACCTAGGAGCAGATTTACTAAATTCGTGTAAAGGATTCGAATATTTGCGCAAATAGTCTCAATTCGATCGTGCGCCAATTTGAATATGCAAATTAAGTATTTTCCACAATCGAATGTAGAATATTCGAGCACTCGACTATTCGCCAGTCGAAGAACGTGCCCTTTAAATTTAGATTCGACTGCCTATTTCGCCAGATTGAACCTACCGAATTGCAATAGAAGCCTATGGGAAGCGCCCATAGGCTTTTTTTTCTCTAATTCTTTTGCTGAATTTCAATCGTACGATCGAACGCTTTGAATATTCAATTCATACGATTTTGGCAAATATTCAAGCGTTTTTTCTGCGACTTTTCATAGAATCATTTGATCGTACCATTCTGGTGCATTGTCGGGAAAAAAAACGGCAAATGTTTTATTCGATTTTGGCGAATATTTATTCGCCAAATATTTGCCAGTTGAATTCGAGGGCTAAAAACCCTTGACAATTCGACCCTTAGTAAATCTGCCCCCCTAGTTGTGCAAAATCAGCACAAAAATTTAATCAAATAACACTAGGAGCTTTATACGGTTTCTTAATCCACAGTAACGATATCCTATTATACCCTTGTAAGGGCAACTGAGCACAAGGATATTAGTAATCTGCGATTAATCTTCGCTCCTGCGAGCCATAATGAAGATCATCAATGGTCAAACATGCGCCAAAGGTAAAACATGCACCACTTTGGCTTTCTGAAGTTGCATGATGCAGGTTTGCGAGGCAACGGAGCATATGTTTCCACCTGCAATTTACATTATTACTGGTGGGAAAGCATTTGCAGGAGATAAACTGGCCACAGGAGAACAGATTTATCGCAGTCAACTATTCTCCTTATGTGCCATTGCCCTAAGGGGAAAAGTAATAAAACCTGCATAAGAAATAGAAAGAGAGCAAATCATGTGTTCACATTTAAGAATAGGTTAACATCTACTTAGAATTGTATTTATTTCTGGTCTTTGTCCTTCTGACAATCTTTCCCCTTCATTCCACCATTTTCTATAGATGCACTTACTGAATCCAGTCTTTGTAAATATCCTGGAGTGACACTTCAGGGGTAGAGAATTTCTGCACAGGGAAAAAGAAATAATGGAAGTATAACAATTTGCCTAGCATCAGTATATTCCACAACTATATTCAATTACATTCATAAGATAAATATAAACATAATTAAAACAACGCTTTGAGTATTCTCTCCCAGACTCTCCACCTGTCTGCACCTCAAGGCAAAGCCAATGGTATGGAGAGAATTATTAGCTATGTGGGTAACCTGCATATTTTTATCCACTACATTCCTTCACAGAAATCCACAATAAAAGTGTGCCAACTATATACAGGGGTAAAGATTTGTTTTGGTAAGCAAACTGCACACAAATGGCACAATTTGAAGCTCTGAAGGAGGGGACCACACACACAGTATATAAAACACCCATGGGTTTACCTGTGATTGAGCTGGTTCAACATGCAAATACAGCTGGACAAGGCTAGGTATTAGGTATCAGTTAATAGTGCTGCTCCAGCAGAATTCTGCACTGAAATCCATTTCTCAAAAGAACAAACTGATTTTTTTTATATTTCATTTTTAAATCAGACATGGGGCTAGACATATTGTCAATTTCCCAGCTGCCCCAAGTCATGCGACTTGTGCTTTGATAAACTTTAGTCACTCTTTACTGCTGTACTGCAAGTTGGAGTGATATCACCCCCTCCCTTTGCCCCTAGCAGCCTAACAACAGAACAATGGGAAGGTAACCAGATAACACAAAATAACAGCTGCCTGGTAGATCTAAGAACAGCATTCAATAGTAAAAACCCATGTCCCACTGCGTTGCATTCAGTTACATTGAGAAGGAAAAACAACAGCCTGCCAGAAAGCAGTTCCCTCCTAAAGTGCTGGCACAAGTCACATGACATGGGGCAACTGGGAAATTGGAAAGTTTTTTAGTCAGCACTCACCCACTATCCACTTATTTCTTCTCAAGTGGTGCACGTGCCCACTCACCGATATAGCGAACAATATGAAGTATGACACAGCTCCAGAAAGGATTTTCAGTTTAAAAAGCCTTTATTCCATGTGGCTCTTAGGATCTGTAACAATGTTACAATGTCCCCGAATTTCCTTCTCCCTGTCTGCCGCTAGTAAAAGGGACAAAGCGCCAGCGCCTGTGCACACGCTGCGCGGCGATTCCCGGAATCGCCCCTAAAGTTTCCTCACGAGGTATCTTCGGGCGATTCCGGAAATCGCCGCGCAGCGTGTGCACAGGCGCTTTGTCACTTATACTAAAGGCAGACAGGGAGAAGGTAATTCGGGGAGATTGTCGCCTGCTAAAAACGCCAGGCGACAGAATCTCCCCGAATCTCCCTGTCTGTCCCTACCCTAAAGAACACACATACAAATCTCTCAAGCCACTGCTATGTTTACAAGGAGTACTCACTAGTGTGTGGGCAACAGTACAAAATCATATGCACCTTGTTTACCCACATTTTGTATGGTGTTTCTAGATGTCCAGCCAGGCATCACCTTGCATTATTGTCTTAACTGGAATGGCACTCACATGCATTTAAAGGAGAAGGAAAGCTACTGAGGCATTTTATTGCCAATAGATTAGCTGCAATAGCGCAAGCTAGAATGCTATATTTATTCTGTAGAAGGTTTTACCTTTACCATACCCAGGTAAAAAGCTCTAGAAGCTCTCAGTTTGTTTAGGATAGCAGCTACAGCTTGGTGTGACATCACTTCCTGTCTGTCTCTCTCCGTGCTCACTTATAGCTCTGGGCTCAGATTACAGCAGGGAAGAGAGGGGGGAAAGGAGCAAACTGAGCATGCTCATGCCCGGGGCAAGGAAGTTTAAGCTGAAGGCAGGAAGTCTGATACAGAAGACCGTGTGTACACAGCAGAAGGAAAGAAATGCAGTGTTTCTTTTGACAGAGGACTTAGAGCAGCATTACGTTGAGGGTTTACTGGTAAGGCTTACTTCGTTTTAACCTTTCCTTCTCCTTTAAGACATTTAAGAGTTTTATGAAGGCACAATCTGGTCTGTGACTGAAATACAAGGTTTCACTGGAGTAAACTTCCTTTCTTCAGAAAGTGAAAACGTAAGGTGGTAGTCATCCCACTTAAAATCTAAACTTCAAAAGTGGCTAAATGCATCCGAATACAGTCATTGAAGTGGTAGATTCTGGTTTATTCTAGACAATACATGGGGCAATTTTAGCTGCTTTAGACTTCTCATTATTAGAAATAAAATTATTTACACACAATATCCTTTTCCTGCTAAAGGTTTGCTAAAGTGAAAGCAGTGCAGAAACAGGCATACAGATTTAGTACCGACAATGCTGAAAGGAATGTGGACAGAAAAGAACATGAGGGGCCTCGGGCTTTCAGTGCTTCTTTAATATGTGTAATTGCTGAACTAACTGAAAGCAGTAGTTTGTCCCTGTTGCATTTTTGGTTCTAGCTCTTAAAAAAATGCAGGTGACAGGTCAGCCTTCCTCCACTCATGACAAGTAGTGCAGAGGAAAGCAAGGTAAATGTATTGCTTTCACATACTATCACATTTAAAAAGTACTGAATAATTTTAATTAACACATGGGAAAAGGTTACTTAGAATTTTTTTTTAGATTAAAATGCAGCCAGTCCGCAACCTATGCTTACCCAGCTAGATACACTTCTAAATATTTATTACTGTATTAGACAAGAATATTTTTGTATTAATATCCTGAGCACAGATTTTACAAATTGTCCACACAATTTTAAAATGTGTGCACAAAAGAATTTGTTAGGGTTGCCAACTTAAAAAAATTACCGGCCAGTGTTGGGGGCTGGAACAAAAGGAGCGGGCAGGGATGCAGAAAGGGGGGAAGCCGCCTTGCACGACAGAGAAAAATTACGTTTACAGCAAAGGGCCAAGGGCTTTTGTTAAGGGTATTAGAAATTGCTGGCAACTATATTGCCAGTAAATTTGCAATACCGGCCCAGGCCTTGGCAGGTGTTTTACCAGCTAGGCCGGTAAAATACCGACCAGGTGGAAACACTAATGAGAGCCAGCAGGGATCCCTCCACTTCCTTCATGATATAGGCTTGACTTTCCCTTCAAGCCTGGAAGCAGCCCTGGGCAGATCAGTCCATTCAGCTATCCGTCCTGCAACTTGCTCACTACTTACTACAGCCAACATAGTGCTGTATAGCACTACTTCCGGCGTATACTAGGAACGAGGGATGAAAAACTAGCAGCACTTCCCCTTTGGCATTTGGTTGAAAGACTGTAAGCTCTACGGGGCAGGGACCTCCTTCCCACTATGTCTCTTACCTTATAGCACTTAACCTCTTTGTCCTATGAGTCTGTATATATTTATTATGTGATTTGTCTCCCTCGTGTATACTTTTATATAAATTGTACTTTTATATAAATTGTACATCGCTGCGGCTCCTTAACAGTGCTTTACAAATAAAGTCATACATACATCTCATAACTTTGAGATTAAAAAAAATTAACACTAAGCTGCTGTTTTACAGACGGCCGAGTAGCGAAAATGAATAAAATGGGCAGGATTGAAAACAGTCCCTATGGAAGGGAGGGAAAAATACAGCAGGACCAGAAAACAGTCAGGCGTTCACTTTCCAGTTCCCAGTGCTACTGCATGCATTGCTACTAGCCATGTTACCACCCCAGCACAGCTTGTTGCCCCTCCCAACCCCTTATCACAGTTGTTTGTGGTTGTCCCTGCTTCCTTCCTGCTTCCCTTCATTTAAAGGTGAACAACCCCCTTGTTGCATAAAAACCAGGTGTACTGCCAGAACCAGGGTGAGACCGGTGGGACACTGGGAAAACAACCCTGTGGGCCCCCACTGGCCCCGAACAGGTACCCTGAACTGCCATCCCCCTCCCAAAAAAAAAAATCTGCGCGAGTGGCATCCGCTCATGCACGCCATTCGCGGATGTGTGCCGGAATTTGCGTGTCACGCCCCGGCATGTGGGTGCCAGTTTGGAACCCAGTGGGCCCCCAATACTCCTGTCTGACCCTGAACTGAAAATCCTGTAGACTTCTAGTCCACATAGGGGCTACCAAATTACAAATTGGCCTTATTTGGCACCATAAAAAGAAGCTCTCACTTCTATTACTACCACTACTTAGCAGCAGTTCTAGCCTTTCAGTCCCAAACCTTCTACCTGCTGCGCCAGACATATTGTTATTGTGAGACCACGATTGTCTCAAAACGATCGTTTAAATGTCCGATGTGTCCATCAACTAAAAAGACCATTTCAGGCGATATTGCCAGCAAAACTGAAGGGTCGCTGCCTGCTTGGCCCTGCAAACAAAGGTAGATTGTGTGGGGACCGATAAAGATTTTCTAACCTGGCCGATCAATCATCAGACCAATGTCGGACGTAAAATCGTAAGATAAACGATCGCTTGTATCCCACTAACTGCACGATAATTTGACAGATTGGTCGGACTTCCCTAAGATCGGCCATTCAGCAGGGAAAGATTGTTGCGTCTATGGGGAGCTTAAAGGAGAAGGAAACCTGTTACAAAAAAACCATCCCCTGTGTAGACGCCCCCCCCCCGGGCAAATGCCCCTAATCATTTACTTTTACCACCTGCAGATTCTTGACACGGGAGTTCACGGCAGCTATCCTCTTTCTTCGCCTTTTTCGTAATATTCCATAATTTGTGCTGTTGGAGGAGATTTCCAGACCTGAACCACGAAAATCACAAAAAAATTCCAAAAAAAAAATTTCAGAAATTTTTATGACTTTCAGCACATGCACAGTGGTTCTAGTCCGGAAATCTCCTCCAACTGTGTATGTGGCAAAAGTACGAAGAAGCCTGAAGAAAGAAGATGGCTGCCATGAACTCCCGTGTCAAGAATCTGCAGGAGGGGTATATAAGAAATTAGGGGCATTTTTCTGGGGGGGGGGGTGTACACAGGGGATACATTTTTTTTCATAACAGGTTTCCTTCTCCTTTAAAACAGAATTCTCAAGGTCTCTTGTGGTTCCTGAAGGTTGTAGGTAAACACACCCAAATGCATGTTGTGTGGGGGTTAAAGGGGTGGTTCACCTTCAAGTTAACTTTTAGTATATAGTAGAAGGGCCAATTCTAAAACACTTTTCAATTGGTCTTCATAATTTATTTGTCATAGTTTTTTAATGATTTACAATTTTCTTCTGTTTCTTTGCACTTTTCAAATGGGAGTCACTGACACCATCTAAAAACAAATGCTCTGTAAGGCTACAAATGTATTGTTATTGCCACTTTTTATTACTTATTCTACTCAGTCCATCTCCTATTCATATTCCAGTCTCTTATTCAAATCAATGCAGGGTTGCTAGGGTAATTTGTACCCTAGAAACCACATTGCTGACACTGTAAAATAGAGAGCTGCTGAATAAATAGCTAAATAACTATAAAACCACAAATAATAAAAAATTAAAACCAATTACAAATTGTCTCAGAATATCATGCTCTACATTATACTAAAAGTTAATTCAAAGGTGAACAACCCCTTTAATGCAATTTTCGCACTCCTCCCAACATTTTCTAAATAGAAAGAGGGACAAAAAGCTTTGCCATGCTAGGTGACCCCCAGCCCCTATTCCTCCTCCAGGCCATAACAATGGGTAGGCTACCGGGTGGGAAAAAGAGGTGCGGGGCCAGGGGGGCTGGTGCAGGGGGAGCAGGGATTTAAGGGAAAGAGAAGTCAAGTACATGTAGACTAACATTTTCTATTAATAACCTGAGCACAGATTTCACAAATTGTCCACACAATTTTAAAATATGTGCACAAAAGAATTTGTTTGTACACATAACCCAGAAAGAATTAGAGGGAAAGTTGGTCATGGAGATTTCTTCCAGGCACTTACCTTGCCGCTCTGTAGTTGCAGTTCTTTGGCTGCTTTACTGTATCCAGCCTGCAGCAAATGCTGGTGAATGAGAGCCAGCAGGGATCCCTCCACTTCCTTCATCATACAGGCTTGACTTTCCCTTCAAGCCTGGAAGCAGCCCCGGGAAGATCAGTCCGTTCAGCTATCCGTCCTGCAACTTGCCCACTAACTACAGCCAACATGTGCTTGCTGTACAGCACTACTTCCGGGGTCTAGTAGGAACGAGGGATGAAAAACTAGCAGCACTTCCACTTTGGTGTTTGGTTGAATCTCATAACTTTATTGAGATGAACAAAAATGAACACTAAGCTGCTGTCCTCCAGACAGGCAAGGGGCGAAAATGAATAAAATGGGCAGGATTGAAAACAGTCCCTATGGAAGGGAGGGAAAAATACAGCAGGACCAGAAAACGTGCACTTTCCAGTTCTACAACATACTTTGCTATTAGCCATGTTACCACCCCCAGGACAGCTTGTTGCCCCTCCCAACCCTTATCTGAGTTGTGTGTCGTCGTCCCTCCCCCCCCCCCCCCCCCCCCACTGAAGTTTCCTCTCCCGGTCTCTTTTGAGATCTCTCAGGTGGTGCTTTTTCAGCCAAATTGAGTTACTGATTCAAGTTTCTAAAGTACAAAACCACCAATGTACAAAGCTGGGGTTTTTGAAGGGTTTGTGCTGTGGAAACGTGACAAAGCCCCGTCCCAGTGCATGCTGGGTATTGTAGTTTTTATACATTTTGCCTCCTGCCAGCATGCAATCAATGTTAAATGGGTGGTTCAATTCAAATAAACTTTTGGGGGCAAATTCACCAAAGCACGAAGCATCTAACGCTAGCGCTTATTCGCAAGTGTGACGTCATTTTGCAACTTCGACAATTTACTAACAGTGTCCCTGGCGAAGATTCGCTAGCGAAGTAGATAGACTAGTGCAACTTCGCAGTTCGCACGCTTATGCCAGGGGAAGTTGCGCACTGACAAAGGGACATAACAACGTTAATTAACTAAGATAACCATTTTACTGCACATTACCTCTTGCACCAGACTTTACTTCGCCAGGTCAGACCTGGCGAAGTTCAATACAATAGACAGGTAGGGTTGCCACCTGGCCGGTATTTTACCGGCCTGGCCGGTATTTTTGATGGCTGATCCCAATGTTATTAATAGGAAAAAAAGGTAAAAATATAGGAAGGCTGGTATTTTTTTCAAAAAAAGGTGGCAACCCTATAGACAGGAGTCCCAAAAAAACGCTGGTGTCTTTAACTTTTTTTAGGGTGATAGTCTAAAAAATTGTGTAATTTTTTTGGGGGTTACCCTCCTTCCCCCCCTACATTTCCTAACATATGGCAACACAACTATACAAGGAGCACATGTTTAGGGCAATAGGACAACTTTATTTTATTTATTAAAGGTTTCCTGGGCTTGTGTTGTGGAATGTAGTGGCTACAACATATACTTCTATTATACTTTCAACTTCGCGGCGTATGCAAATTAGGCATCGCTAGCGTAAATGAGCTTTGCCTGATGAAGTAACGGTAGCGCAACTTCTCTAACGTACCTGGTGGGAAAAAGACGGGCGGGCCAGGGAGGTTGGTGCAGGGATTTAAGGGAAAGAGAAGCCAAGGACAGGTAGTCTAACTTCATTTTTGTATTACTAACCTGAGCACAGATTTTACAAATTGTCCACACAATTTTAAATGTGTACATAAAAGAATTTGTTTGACCACACAACCCAGAAATACTTCTGCACTGAAATCCATTTCTCAAAAGAGCAAACAGACTTTTTTATATTCAGTTTTGAAATCTGACATGGGGCTAGCCATTTTGTCAATTTCCCAGCTGCCCCTGGTCATGTGACTTGTGCCAGCACTTTAGGAGGGAACTGCTTTCTGGCAGGCTGTTGTTTTTCCTTCTCAATGTAACTGAATAGTACGCAGTGGGACATGGGTTTTTACTATTGAGTGATGTTCTTAGATCTACCAGGCAGCTGTTATCTTGTGTTAGAGAGCTGTTATCTGGTTACCTTCCCATTGTTCTGTTGTTAGGCTGCTGGGTGGGGGAAAGGGAGGGGGTGATATCACTAAAACTTGCAGTACAGCAGTAAAGAGTTATTGAAGTTTATCGGAGCACAAGTCACATGACTTGGGGCAGCTGGGAAATTGACAAAATGTCTAACCCCATGTCAGATTTCAAAATTAAATATAAAAAAATCTGTTTGCTCTTTTGAGAAATGGATTTCAGTACAAAATTCTTCTGGAACAGCACTATTAACTGATGCCTTTAAAAAAAAATTTTTTTTCCCATGACAGGATCCCTTTAAATGTTTGCTGACCTTTCAGGCCAATGAGCAAAATTAATGCAATACACTAGTAAGTTAAGGATCTGCCCAGCATGCCAGGCACTTAAAGTTTAAGGGTAGAACTGGATGGCAGATTCTGATGCGATTTTGGTGAATCCAATGCTGGGCGAAAAAATACCAGCCGGTGGTGGGGGTGCGAACAAAAGTGGCGGGCAGTGACGCAAAAGGGGGCAGAGCCATTTAACTGCCTCACAAAAGGGGCGGAGTTGTGACACAAAAGGGGGCAGGGCGTCAGAGAAAAGTTAGTATAAAGTGAAGTGCCGAGGGCATTTGTTAAGGGTATTACAAATTACCGGCAACTACATTGCCGGTAAATTTGTAATGCCGCCTTGGCAGGTATTTTACTGGCTAAACCGGTAAAATACAGGCCGGGTGGCAACCCTAGCGACAAAACGGCCACATAAAGTCTGATGCAACAGAAATAAGGTAAGTAATAGAATGTCAGATGGTGTTGCAGTGTTGATCCGACAGTCGTGTCGCGTCAGATAAACGCTGCAACACCATCTGACTTTCTATTACCTACCTTATTTCTGTCGCATCCGACTTGATACGGCCGTTTTGTCACCCAGAGTCAGATCCGCCAAAATCGCATCAGAATCTTCCGTTTAGTTCTACCCTTACTCATTTGATGCAGCCCTGATACTGCTGTGAGGTTTAACTAATAGTTGCAACTGCCCCCTCCCCCTAGTAACTTCAGCAAGAGCAGTACTATAATGAATGTTCAATGAACCTTGCCCCCTGCCCATTCATTATAGTACTGTTCTTGCTGAGTTACTAGGGGGAGGGGGCAGTTGCAACTATTAGTTAAACCTCACAGCAGTATCACGGCTGCCTGCAGAGCTCATTCCAAAATTGCCATATAGTTACTATAAAGGACAGCTGGATGCTTTATGAATAATTGCTAATAAACCATATATATGTATATATGTATGCTCAAAGCTCAGTGTTATGCTTGAAACTCCCTGCAACACCTAAGGGTTAGTCCATACCAGGCGATTCTGGGAGATGAGTCACCGAGTGCTTTTCGAAAAGCGCACCGCCGCTTGTGAATTACAGCACGCAACTTTTCATTTTAGCCAGCCTGAGACAGGGGTAAGAGAGTAAGGGCTCTTACACACAAGCGTTTTTACCTGCGCTCCGTTTTGCTGCGTTCAGCCGCAGGGGAGCACAGGTATAGACGCACTCAATGCTTTTCAATGGGGCTGTACTCACACGAACATATGTAGGCGCCAAACGCAGGTTCAGACGCAACATGCTGCATTTTTCTTGTGTTCTGCGCCTACATGCGTTCGTGTGAGTACAGCCCCATTGAAAAGCATTGAGTGTGTCTATACCTGCGCAGGTAAAAACGCTTGTGTGTAAGAGCCCTCAGGGAGATTAAGAAGAGGTGATTAATTTCCCAGAATCACCTGGTGTGGACTAACCATAAAGTCTGTGGCTGCTCAACCATGCCCAGAACATTCCTTCTCTGTATATTTGTATTTATAAATAGGAAGGAGGTGCCATAGATTCACTTATTGCCCTTACACATGGGCGAGTACAACGTCATTGAAAAGAATCGAGTGCATCTAGACCTGCACTCCCCTGCGGCTAAACGCAGCCAAACGGAACGCAGGGGAGCACAGGTAACAAACGCTCATGTGTAAGGGCCCTTAGACAGTACAGTGTGAGGGTATAACTTATTGTGTGCCCAGAACATTCCTTCTCTGTATATTTGTATTTATAAATATGGGAGGAGAGAGCTGCCATATTGATTCTCTTAGACAGTACAGTACGGGAGCATAGCTTATTGTGTTTTTAATGAAACAGTTATATGATTATTGGATGCTGAAATGGAGTATCCAGGGAACCAGCTAACTGTGTGCAACTTTAATAGCTTATTGTGTGCTATTACACATTGCTTCTCTGTATATTTGTATTTATACATATGGGAGGAGGTGCCATATTGATTCCCATAGACATTAAATTATGAGGGTATAGCTTATTGTGTGCCAAGAACACTCCTTCTCTGTATATTTGTATTTATACATATAGGTAGGAGGTGTCTGCCCTTCATGGGATAGTCACATGAGTACTTTGATTGGAAGAACAAAAAAATAATCTGGTTTTGTATGTCTTCAAACAGTGACTTATTTGGAGCATTTTCAGTCATCTTGAAAAATACATATTTTGGCACAGTCTGGTGAGTTTGTTGTTGCAGCAATGTTTATTTTAACATGTTAAATAAAGTTGTTCCAAAATTCTGTGTGGTTGTTTTGTCATTGTTGTTAAAGATGTCCTGCAGTAAATGTGCTGTTCTGTAGGGGTGCATGCCATCTTTCCTTTCATCAGAGGTTTGCAGCTGAGCTGTTACAGTCGGAACCCTAAAACCAGAACCAATGCTAAGCACCCTGTTCTCGGCTCTTGCTTCTGCCTCTAACAGCCGCCTTTCACCTCGGGAGGAACCCTCGGCTACTCGGATGCCGCCAGGTCTTAATAAGAGAGGAACAAAGTGAAGGGTTCTGGATGAGCAAAGGGGT
Organism: Xenopus borealis; assembly: GCA_024363595.1. Classification (NCBI taxonomy): domain Eukaryota; kingdom Metazoa; phylum Chordata; class Amphibia; order Anura; family Pipidae; genus Xenopus; species Xenopus borealis. The sequence continues at coordinate 11,161,807 of CM044436.1, read as the reverse complement.
ACGCACGAACGTAAAGCGAAAGTCTTTTTTTCCTATTAATAACATTGAGATCAAGCATCAAAAATACCATCCAGGCCAGTAAAATACCGGCCAGGTGGCAACCCTAGGTGCAGAAGAGTCGATTACCAGGCAGGGTCAGGGTCACAGAAGTCAGAATCGTCAATACACAGGCAGGGGTCCCAACAGGAATCAGATAGCAGAATTCAAAAGCACAAAGGCACCAGGAACTCACATGGAGGTAAGCCTATAACGGGCAATGATCACAAGCAAAAGGAACCTTTAAATACCCTTTGAATTTTGCTCCAATGTGCCTACAAAAACCAGAAGTTCACACCAAGGAACGGGCACAGCAGAAGAAGGAAGACGGCGTGGGGGGCGTCCCTGCCGGCGCCGAACCACCAGGGTCAGGCCCAGACTGGCGATCTGTGGGTTCTGGCAAATGCCAGAGGGGCTGCTATAAGGTCACATAGAAAGTCAGTATTTAGTGGGCTGGTGGCTTTTTTTAAAGTTCAATTGTTTTCAGGTTGTTTAGCAGAAATAAAGACTTATCTATTACTTTCCATCTTATCAAATCTCTTGGAAGGTGAACAAGCCTTTTAATATAACCTCAACCTGAGTCAAAGTGTACTTTTTTATTTGTATTTTGTAGCTATGACCTCTATCTATAATAGTAGTTGGGCTGTTCTTAGCCTTGAATATGTGGTGTATCAGAGTACAAAACACCTACTGTTAATTTAGCAGTGACTATAATGGTTGGTATTGTTTTTCTTTCATCCCCCAATGATAGCTTTTAAAGAGTAACTACTAACCACTTACTAAAAGAAATGGCTGATTACTCAGAGTCACCTAAGAAAAAAGCTAAAAGGCTCTGTCTGTTTAAAGATAATTGGCGGAAAAAGCACCATTTCTGCAGAAGTCAAGGCAAGGCTCATCACATGCTTTCTTTGAGCTTTGTAGGGCTGACTTTTCAGTGGGCCATAGTGGCTACAAATGTAACAAGTAGGGTGGCCACCCGGCCGGTATTTTACCGGCCTAGCCGGTAAAACACCTGCCAAGGCCGGGGCCGGTATTACAAATTTACCGGCAATGTAGCTGCTGGTAAATTTGTAATACCCTTAAAAAGACCCATCGGCCAGCCTCGAATCCCCTGTAAACTTACCTTTAGTCCCCTTCTTGAAGGCTCTGCTTAGTGGCCACGCCGCCAAAACGTCATTGTCCCGAACCGCCCCTTTTTGGCCCCGCACCCACCGGACGGTAAAAAAATTTAAGAAAAGGTGGCAACCCTAGTAACAAGACATATTGCCACTGATAAACACATTGGGTCTGCAAAAGCTGTGACATGCTCCAAAGGTTTAGCATCAAAGTTCTCTGATCCAGAAGCTACAGAAAGTGTAACAAAGGCAGAAGTGTTGTTCACTGGTTTTCTGGTAGAACACAATATTTTCTTAGCCAGTTGTTGTGTTTGGTAGCCGAGGATGAGGAGGGTATAACAATGCTTTATTAGCAGGTTCATACAGCCATTACATAACAGTAAGACTTACTTTCACTTTCAAGTTGTACAGAAAGTCCTATGTATGCACAGTGCCACCAGCAGGCCATTTGTATAAACACCACATATCTAGCAGGAGCAAGACGACTTGCATTCCATATGCGTCCATCAGACAGTTCATATGTGTATGGTCCTCGCTGGCGTCTCACTTCAAGTGGTGTAGTAAATTTAGATTGTCCTTGTTTCAGTATTCCTGGTTTCTTAATTCTGACTAAAGATCCAGGCTGAAAGTGCACTTCTCTTGCACCATGTTTTCTGTCAGTATAAGCCTTGCATTTGGCTTGGTGATGTTTCACAAGTCAGCAGTAGATGATTTTGTAGGAATAGTCTTTGGTGGAAGTTTGACGTCTGCAACATGTAACTTAGTGCGCATCTGTCTGCCATGTAATAATTCAGCTGGAGATGATTGGGTTGTTGCATTGCATGTTGCTCTGTAGTTATGCAGAAACTCTGTTGTAAATACTTTCCAAGATTTCCCAGTAAGATTTGCTATCTGTAGTGCTTCTTTCGGACTTCTGTTGAATCGCTCGATTTCTCCATTTGCTTGTGGGTAATACACTGAAGTTTTTCTATGCACAATATTCCTCTCTCTCAGAAAGGATTCAAGCTCATACGAGACAAACTGTGGTCCGTTGCCTGATATTAACTCCTTTGGATTTCCTTCTCTGCTGAAGACTGTAGACAGAAAAGACATCCTTGTCGCCATTTGTTGTGTTTGGTAGCCGAGGATGAAGAGGGTATAACAATGCTTTATTAGCAGGTTCATGCAGCCATTACATAACAGCAGTAAGTCTTACTTTCACTTTCAAGTTGTACAGAAAGTCCTATGTATGCACAGTGCCACCTGCAGGCCATTTGTATAAGCACCACACCAGTAGTGATCTCATCAGCCACTTATTCGAGCAAATTCTAAAATTGCAGAAAAATATGCATGTTCATCCACAAAACCACCCCACATAATTCAAGGTGCCATTGCACCAGAAGCATTAGCGAGGAATGTATTTTCTAGTAAAAATATATATTTTGGCCTCTCACTGGATGCAAGCTCTGAACAGTTTGAAAAATATTTTCCAGTGCTAGTTACTTACGAACATCCAGACACTGGGCTAATAGTAACAGACTTTTTGGATATGGGCGCTTGTGAATCTAGCAGACGCCAGGATCTATTTGAGGCTGTTGATGCAATCCTTAAAGGGCAAGGAAATGCAAAGAATTAAAATCCTGTTTTTACTTTCTTTAATGAAAAAGAAATCTATCTCAAATATACTTTAATTAAAAAATGTGTATTGTTTTTATAAGAAACCTAACTGTATGCAGTGAAATTCTCCCTTCATTTACTGCTGTGTATAGGAATTGTCAGACGTTCCCTAACTTCTGGCAGGGAAACAATCATACTAATGAACAGCAGAGGGGGCCCCTGCCTTACTTAACAGCCATACAGAACTCAAGCAGCTTTGTTTTTTGATCATTTATGACGATCCCTAAGAAGCCCAGATCACACTGAGCACGTGTATGTAGTCTAGTCTTGCAAAGATGTATAACAAAGTTACAAGATGACAGCCCCCTGTGGCCAACTTTGAAAGCATAAATCATTTGTTTGATTAGGCTTGTGGTGCAGTAAGTTCATGTTTATGTTTAGTATACACAATACAGCATTTCTAGCCTTATTCTATTTTACACTTTCCTTGCCCTTTAAAACATCATGTGGATTTGAACGTGTGCGATAATGTTGCTAATATGCAAGGGAAACAGTGTTCTTTCAAGGATATAGGCAAGCCAAACGTCGTTCCATCAAACGATCGGATCTTTGCGTCTATGGCCAGCTTTATACTTTTTATTTTTGCACTCTTTATTTCCAGTATTCAATACATTTAATGTACGTCTGCAAACAGAAGCTCCGATGGTACGTCTTGCATCCAGCAGTGCTGACATTATATAGGGACCTGTTAGTGAAATTTGTGAAACCTTCAGTAATTGCTGGGGTACAGGGCATAACTAGCATCATGAAATTATGTTTGGTTTTAAAACCAGGAATTAAGCAAGGAGAGAGAATCTGAATGACACCTTTGTAAACTTGCAGAGTTTATAGGTCTGATTCCTCATAGCAACGCTACATGTGAGAGGTTATTTAGCCCGGTCTAAAAAATAATTACTGACCAACAAAGTTCCTTGGGAAAGAATCCAATAACCCAACAGCCTGGACCAAACCTCTACGAGGGAGCAACCACTGTAAGAAATACACTTTTTTGAACAAAGTCTCTGGATCTTTCCCTTTAATTTCCGACCCAACAGTTCTTGTTTCTCCTTTAATGGAGAAATAACAAAAAAAAACAACAAATAATTTAAAATGAAAACCAATTGCAAATTGTCTCAGACTAGCACTCTCTACATCATATTGAAAGTTAATTTAAAGGTGAACAACCCCCTTGTTGCATAAAAACCAGGTGTACTGCCAAACAGAACCAGGGTCAGACCAGTGGGACACTGGGAAAACAACCCTGTGGGCCCCCACTGGCCCAGACCAGGTACCCTAAACTGCCATCCCCCTCCCAAAAAAAATGATAATCTGCGTGAGTGGCGTCCGCTCATGCACGCTATGTGTGCCAGAATTTGCGTGTCACACTCCGGCATCTGTGGGTGCCAGTTTGCCCCCAATACTCCTGTCTGACCCTGAACTGAAAATCCTGCAGACTTCTAGTCCACATAGGGGCTACCAAATTGCCAATTACAGCCTTAATTTGGCACCATAACAAGAAGCTCTCTCTTATACTACTTCTACTACTTTGAAACTGTTCTAGCCTTTCAGTCCCAAACCTTCTTCCTGCTGCGCCAGTCATGTGATTGCGCCACTACTTTGTGATGGGATGTGGTGGCTAATATTTGTTTCTGCAGTAGATCCTTAAAACAGAATTCTCTGGGTCTTATGTGGTTTCTGAGAGTTGTTGGAAACAACTTGACAAAGGGGTTTCTACCCCAAAATGTTGCACCTGCACTTTGGCAAAATAAAATGAGCAAGGGCGTGTCCCTGCTGCTAGGATCCTGTGTGCCAGTGATATTATTCTACTTACCACTGGTAGTTCTGCCAGTGCATATGGTTATTTCGAAATGCTCAAATATTGCACTGATGTGCCCATCTTTTCCGTTTTTGTGAATAGCGGTGAAATATTTGCAACTGACTTTGTGGGATGTTTGTATCAGCATGGTCACGGTGTCTGTGTTATAACTTAAAAGGGTTGCTCACCTTCAAACAACTAGTAGTTTTCAGATAGATCACCAGAAATAACAACTTTTTCCAATTACTGTCTATTTTGTATTTGTAACCGTTTTTCTAATATTGAAGTATAAAGTGTCATTTACATGCTGCGCCTGAACCTGCATTCAGCGTTCAGCGCCTCATGGGTACAACCGCATTGAAAAGAATGAGGTGCGTCCAGACCTGCGCTCCTCTGCACCTGAACGCAGCCAAACGCAAACACAGCGCAGGTCAAAAACGCCTCTGTGTAAGGGCCCTAAAGCAGCTTCCCCCACTGTTCTAAACATTTAAAGGGGTTGTTCACCTTTGAGTTAACTTTTAGTATAATGTAGAGAGTGATATTCTGAGACAATTTGCAATTGGTTTTCATTTTTTATTGTTTGTGGTTTTATAGTTATTTAGACTTTTATTTAGCAGCTCTCTAGTTTGCAGCGTCAGCAATTTGGTTTCTAGGGTACACATTACCCTAGCAACCCTGCATTGACTTGAATAGGAGACTGGAATATGAATAGGAGATGGACTGAATAGAATGAGAAGTAATAAAAAGTAGCAATAACAATACATTTGTAGCCTTACAGAGCATTTGTTTTTAGATGGTGTCAGTGACCCCCATTTGAAAGCTGCAAAGAAACAGAAGAAAATTGCAAATCATTAAAAAACTATGAAAAATAAATAATGAAGACCAATTGAAAAGTTTCTTAGAATTGGCCCTTCTACAATATACTAAAAGTTAACTTGAAGGTGAACCACCCCTTTAATGGAAACATTTCTTATCTTTGTCCCTGCTGAGCACAATCTCTGGGTTTCATTAAAGGCAGCTGTTAGAATTGATACAATAGTTGCTAATACTCCAGAGATGCTAAATGTATCAACTAAATGTTGCAAAATTGTATCAGTTTAGAGTCTGTACCTGAATTACTGAGCTGCCAGACTCAAACACCAGAGACACCAACATTCAACTTCAAAAAAAGTCGTTATTTCTGGGGAACAATTTGAAAACAACTGAACAGAAAAAAAGTGTTTGGAAGGTGAACAACCCCTTTAATATAGCATTGATTTGCTGGTAAATTTTCTTCCACTTCAACGCAGAGTGTTTCTATAAATATTTTTGAAATTAAAGATTTTAAAAAGTGCAAAATAAAATTATGATCGCACGTTAAATACACCAATGTTGCCGAGATTTATAAATAAATAAACATATATATATATTCTATATAGTCAGGTGATCCCACTGGTGTCTAATAAAAGGGCAACCAAGTGTGGGGGTTTTA
>CM044436.1:11117736-11141955 GCA_024363595.1 Xenopus borealis | reverse complement strand
TCCTCACCTCAATGTCATATATGTGTATCTGAATAACATTAAATGTTCAATGCAATATCATTATTTATTTTTCTTATGCATGCTTATTACATACTAATTTCTCCATGGCAGGATTTGTGTACAGGGATGTCATGCGATTATCTGGTAAGTCTGAAAATCCCCTTGGCACAATGATATGAGTCTCTATTGGCCTCAGCCGGACCTGGCCCAGCATGGGTGGCCAAATTACTTGCCAGCTTTACTCTGGAATCGTTGCTCCAGGGCTCCCAACTGCAACACATTTGCATAGCATAACTGGATTAAAGGGGTTATTCATCTTTACAATTACTTTTAGTATGATGTTGACCAGTTGCTCGTAAGCAAAATGTTGCTCATCAACCCCTTGGATGCAGGTCTGGACTGAGAGTCAAAATAGGCCCTGGCATTTCAGATACACAGAGGCACAATCAGCCCAAACAGCCTCCACCAGCCCACTAAATAATGAATTTCTATGGCACATTATAGAAGCTCCTCTGGCATTTACCAGAACCCACAGATTGCCAGTCCGGGCCTGCTTGGATGTTGTTCCCAGTGGCCTCAAAACAGGTGCTTATTTTTTAATTTCCACCTTGGAGGAAAGTTTTACAGAGTCTCACGTAGGCTGCCAGTCCGCATAAGGACTACCAATAGCCAATCACAGCCTTTATTTGTCACTCCCATGAACTTTTTTCATACTTGTGTTGCTGCCCAACTCTTATTTACATTTGAATGTGGCTCACTTGTAAAAAAAAAAAAAAAGGTCTAATGTGATAGAAACCTAATGTGATAGATACCTGAAATAGTAAGTTCCACCAGGGCTGTGGTTTAATTGGAGGTGCAGGGGGTGCAATCTCAACCAGATCCCCACCCCTTTGTGCCTGCTAAAGTTGTGATAAGGCTTAAAGTGGACAACACAGTGGGCACACATCTGGGGCGCAAATGAGAAGAAGGGAGAAAGTGGATCCACCACTGTTAGTTACTCTACTGTGTATAATTTTGGAAGAGGAGGGAGCAAGTGGATCCACCACTGTTAGTTACTCTACTGTGTATAATTTTGGAAGAGGAGGGAGCAAAAGAAGGATCAAAGAACCAATATAGACAGAACAAGCCTTTTGGCTTATCATTGACTTTAATAGAAACCACCAGGTGGATTTTGATCCAAAAAATGCGTAAGTATGAATATGTTCAGGGTTAGAACAACCTTTATCCTGCTCAGTCAAGACACATTCTATTAATGTCAGCTGGGAGTGGCAAGTTCATGGATATGGGCATTTGTCTACAGTTGCCCAAAACGTCCTTAATTTTGAAGTTACATCAAGGGTGTCTTTTCTGCCTATGCCCCTGCTTCTTTAAACTTGTATAATCTGATTCCTAGTGACAAACCTGCTCAGTCACTATGTCAATACACAGGAGAAAGCGATTAAAAACCTACATGATTGTGAGTCTGCCGTCTATAAGCTGTGCCCTGTTTTGGTCAGGATTTATTAATAGGAAGGCAGTAAAAGCAGTAAGATTACTGTGAGGTCCAGCTAACCTTTTAACCATGTTGCTTCTCTTGTCAGTAATTGTGACTCATAAAAGAATTACAGGAATTATTCCGCCAAGCGTTAGCAAAGGCAAATGCAAAAAGCAGGACGAGGGTATGGATTTTATGGATTAGAAGCAGCTGGGAGACACCGGGGGGAAAGCTTTTCTTGAGAAAATGTATTTGGATTTCATGATTAAGACATTGTTAAGAGCGAAGCATTGATCTCTGGCTGCATTATAGGAGAAATGTAGCAGGATCCTGGCGTCGATTAAATTCATCATGAGGGTTTGCTGTGAATTAATCGTATTTCCAGGGTACAAAAAAGTTCCATTTGTTATTTGTGGGATGCGCAACAGCACCTGCCAGCTGACATATGCTGTGCAAGTATAACATATTTAGCTCTGTGCCGAACAGAACCATTTGCATTATTAACATCAAAACATTTTCCTGTGATATTTTACTGTATATTACCAGGGGAGCAGGGGGTGCAATTGCACCAGAACCCACTCCCTCTCGGGGCCCACTGGAGAGGCTAGAGGAACTCCAACTCATAGAGGGAGAGCCCAATAGGGGGGCCCAGGTGCCAATGCTGCACCAGGGCCCACCAGCGAGTAGTTACGCCACTGAAACTTAAGATCCCTTTATCAGTGGTTCCAGATGCCTGACATGGAAGGCACTTGTCGCTGAGTGAAGGGGTATATTAGAATTGGAAATGTCCTATAGTTTGGTAAAAATAATAGAAATATCAGGGCAACCAGGTGGTTACGAGTTATTAATAGTGATGGGCGAATCTCCCGAGTTTCGCTTCGCTGAAAAATTAGCAAATTTCCAGAGAAATTAGTGAATTGGAGAAAAAATCGTGAAACGAGTTGCGGCACGCTTTTGACGCACGTCGCGTCAACTTCGTCGCATCGTTTTTAAAAACGGCTCAATGATTAAATCTGGGATAATGAGAGTTAAATAAATAAAATATCAGCATTTTCTGCATGTAGAGTACTTGCCAAAATAAGACATCTCCTTCACCATAACTGGACACTTGTACAGTACATTAATAATCTCTGGGTTATAGATAGAAGCCACACAGACCTCACTATTTGGCTTACCATTCCAAAGCTACTATTTCTTTTAAATAGCAGCAAATTATATTTAGAATAAACAAACTTTCTTTTCATGACACAGCTGAAAGTCTATCAATATAACTGTCCCACAGGTAATGTGGCCTATATATATATATATATATATATATATATATATATATATTTATATTTATATATAGAACTTGCAAACATAACCGCACGCCAGGGACTTATTAAAGTGAAGAAATTTTTTTTAAATTTATTCGTTTCTGAGGACGACACAAGTGGATGTGCCGAAACGTTGAATACATTTTTCTTCACTTTAATAAGTCCCTGGAGTGCGGTTATGTTTGCAAGTTCTACATAGAATCATTTTTTCCAGCACCCGGGCGGTTGATTTTGTGTTTTGAGTGCACCTGATTGGACTGTGTTCATATATATATATATATATATATATATATATATAAGAAAGCAAAAACGAACCGCACTCTTGGGACTTCAGTGAAAAAATCTTCTTAAAGGTTTATTGCGACGTTTCGGCTCCTAAACTCGAGCCGTCATCAGGACGGGCACGTATATATATATATATGAGCTTGAAGAAGGGAAGTTCCAATGTTCTTATTTATTGTGCAGGTGGAACAGTGCAACATTAGAAGCTGGACACAGCTTTGTGCATTACTAGAACAAAAATAATTACAATTTGTTCCGAATACAGTGCTGCCTTTGTATGACAGTGCTGCATTTAGATGGGGCTTTTGGCGGGTGGCACAAAGGTATGAAGTACCTTGTGCCCTCTGCATCTTATACTATATGTCAGAACCCATTCTCCTTTTAGATTGTAAGCCTTTTGTATTGGTTACTTGTCACTACATATGTATTTCTGTATGCTCTTATATTGTTCACTTATTGTACAGTGCTGAACCTTGATGCTCTAAGAATATATGATATTTCTAATAATAATAATAATCATTACAGGTCAGACTCCACAATGAGACAGACTATTGAAAAAGCTGTGTGTAAAAAGGTTAGAGAAATGTTGTATAAAAACTGTATATAGAATGTCCAACACGTCCAGTTAAACAGCATTTGCAAAGCTGTGGGCTGTTACATACAGTCAATCCTATGTGGTTGCTTTTGCATGTGTTGCATGGCACGGGAATGAATGTGTTAAAGCAGTCTATACTTTTCATTTGTCCCTATATCCAGGGCCCCATTATGAACTGAATGAACTGATGACAAAATTGCAGGTGTATATCCATACGTTTACTTGTACTCAACAAAATTATTATTTTAGATATCAGTGAGGAACATACCTCATATCTTAGCCAGTCATGTAGATGTGCAGTATCAGACCAGGCCCACCAGAGAACCTCAGATAAAGGGCCCACTCTCACAAAAATCCCATGTTTATTGTTCCAAATATTATTGGTGCTATATAGGCTTATGGTGGAAATAAGAAAAGGCAGATGGGAATGGCCTAAGACTGGGGCCCAGTAGGCCCATGTGAGATCCTCTGATATCTAAGTAGGTCAGTTTAGGTAGGTAGATGTGTTGGTACAGAAAGAAGAAATGTTTAGCGATATAAGGGAGCATTTACATCTGCAATTGTAGTGCTTATCGTTTCAGTGAGCTGGGCCTAAAACCAGTTTCATTAAAGGTGCTCATTTAACACCATCCTTGCACTGCTGTAGTTGGGCATTGCTGCACCTACTGACGCAAGAAAACCCTGAAGCTACTGCCATCTTGTTACTGGCCAGTTGCTCTATGATTCCCCTCATCAGATCCGAGAATTAAAGTAGGCCCTGGCAGTCCATTTACACAGAGGCCCAATCAGCCCACACAGAAGCCCAAACAGTCCCCACCAGCCCATTAAATACTTACTTTCTACGGCACCTTATAGCAGCCCCTCTGGCATTTGCCAGATCCTACAGATTGTCATTCCCCACTGACATGATTGCACTCAAAGTTGCACTTTGCTTGGTGCACTTGCAGATGTAAACGAGTCATTGATTTAAAATCACATGCACATGCAAGCATCATACTCTGCGGCAAACTAACACGCTAAGGGCCCTTACACACGGGCGTTTTTACCTGCGCTCCTCTGCATTCCGTTTTGCTGCGTTCAGCCGCAGGGGAGCGCAGGTATAGACGCATTCAATTATTTTCAATGGGGCTGTACTCACATAAACGCATGAAGGCGCCGAAGGCAGGAAAAATGCAGCATTTTGCGTCTGAACCTACGTTTGGCGCCTACATGCGTTTGTGTGAGTACAGCCCCATTGAAAATAATTGATTGCATCTATACCTGCGCTCCCCTGCAGCTGAATGCAGCAAAACAGCGCAGGTAAAAACGCCCGTGTGTAAGGGCCCTAAGGGCTGAACTCCACATTGCGTTCAGGACAGATTACTGGCAAGGCGTTGACACACGTGATGTGATGGATGGCCAGAATATAATGGGACTGAAAGAGAAATCGCAGGTCCAAACTACACGTATCTGACTGTCGGATGAAGACACAGCGTGCGCCGTTCAAATCGGACAGTCTGATACATGTAGTTTGGACCTGCGATTTCTCTTTCAGTCCCATTATATTCTGGCCATCCTACACATGCGCAACATCGCCGGTCCTGAACGCGCCGTGGTGATCAGTCCTAACACATTATACAAGAATGTTTATTATCCAAATCGGTTTTAAAAGGACATGTCAACCCTAAAAAAACGAATTTTTGCCCAGTAAAAGAGAAGATAGTTGCAAGCAACTTTGCAATCTATATTATTTACAAATGTTCTATAGTGTGTAAGTTATATGTATACTGTATGTATTGCTATTGAAAGCAGTGTGTGTCCCTTTCTATTCTCTGCCCTGATGGATCAGAATGTTGATACAATGTAAGACAAGGCAATTGATTAACAGACCTATCTTTGCTGCTGGGGAAATAAGACTTTTGCAACATTGTTTAAAACGGAACAACCAGGACAGAGAACATACAATTGCTATATAGCTCACCCCCTCACCCCATGGAATTGAAGTGTATATAAACATTATATCTATACTCAATCTGTACTCTCAAGTCTATACTCACTAAAAGTATATATTTTAAATTAAATATGGGCAGTGTCAGATTTACATGCAAGCTGCATACTGTATTGAATCGTATGTAGCCATGTAGAATTCATTTACATTAACTGCACATTAGCCATGCAGAAGCAACAGATTAATGAGCCACTTCTTCACTTCTGTGCTTTTTAGTTAAATCCATGCAGAGCAGATGGTTTCTTCCAGTGCTGTTAGTCGTCAGCTCCTCTCTCTAAACCGGGCCCCTGTAATACATATGCTGTACAATGGGTTAGTCATTTCTCTTTCTGCATTTATTAAAAATGAACATTTATAGGTACATCTGCTGTGCACTCAAACTCTAATTTGATTGGCTTTGTTGCATTTTAACGTGCCTTAATCCTTTTAGTGCCCCTGATGTCAAATCTACAGTGCTGGTATTACTAACCATTGTTCTACAGGTTCTGGTCTCTATTTGACATGTGCCAAAAGTGCCACAGAAAGAGCTAAAAACAGAGCAGCTGCAAGGCCCCTGTGCTAAATTATAAGTGCAGTTGCCCATTGTGATGTCATGTGTTTGAAGTTTGGGCAGGTGAATTGAGGGTGGGTGCACTTAAGGGAGTTGATCACCTTTAAAGGGCACCTATGCGTCAAAAAAAATTCCCCAAACCGAAGGTACGGCTGATAGAGCCCGCATTCCAGTTTGGGGTTCTAGTAATTTAAAAAAAACAAATAAATAATTGCCCCCTGCAGGCACTGGCTTACTCGCCGCCATGACAGTCCATGCACATGTGACGTCATGCGCATAAGCATAAACTACTAGAACCCCTAACCGGAATGCGGGCTCTATCAGCCGCACCTTCCGTTTGGGGAATTTTTTTCACCCCATAGGTGCCCTTTAAATTACCTTTAAGTATGATATAGGAAGTGATATTTAGAGACAATTTGCAATTTATTTTTCATTATTTCATTGTTGTTTCTCAGGCCAAGCAGACTGGACACCCTAGGGAACCTGGCAGGCCACCATGCTCCCAATGCAATACCACCCCCCAGGTCCGGACCGAGAATTAAAATAGGGCCTGGTATTTCAGGTACACAGAAACCCAAGCAGCCCACACAGAGGCCCAAATGGCCCCCACCAGCCCACTAAATACTGACTTTCTATGGCACCTTATGGCACCTTATAGAACCCACAGATTGCCAGTCCGGGCCTGCCACCCCCTCCCTGTGCAGATGCAAGACAGTGAATCTGCACACGCATGGCGTGTAGTAGGGGAGGGAGGAGAGAGAGAGCAGAGGGAAGGGCAGGGTGGAGAAATAGCGATAGAGTGGAGGGAGGAGAGAGTGGAAGAAGGGAGGGGAAGTGACAGAGGGGAGGAAAGAGTTGCAGAGGGGAGAGTGGCAGTGGCAGTTCGGACTGGGCCAGTGGGACACCAGGAAAAAGCCTGTCGGCCCAGATCTGCACCCAGATTGACAATTTGGACAAGTTGGGCAATCGCAGGAAAAACATGGCACGCATGCTCTCTTGCACATTCATGTGGAGTACCGGGCGCAGTAGGGGGGGTCAGAGGGGGTCCTGGGACAGCAGCCCCAGTGGGCCACGGCCCCCCAGTCCAACCCTGGTCAGAGGGGAGACGATAATGGCAGAGGGGTGCAAAAGCAAACTAGGAATATACAGAATATCCTTTAACAGGTACCTGCCCAGTGCCACCCCATGGTTGTGCCGTAGGCAGCTGCCATTTCTGCCTACCCTTAGTTTTGGTCCTGCTCTCCAGTTTGCAGTTTCAGCAATCTGCTTGCTAGGATCCAAATTATCCTATGAATTATCCATGAACTGATTTGAATAAGTGACTGGAATATGAGTAGGAGAGGGGGTGAATAGAAACATGAGTGATAAAAAGTAGCAATAACAATACATTTGTAGCTTTATAGAGCATTTGTTTTAGATTGGGTCAGTGAGTCAGCAGGAAAATAATGAAAAAACTATACAAAAATAAATAATGAAGACCAACTGAAAAGTTGCTTATTATAACGGTGAGAAGTCATCACCTGCACTTAAGAAAAAATAATATAGATTTTGGTCACTAGAGGGCACAATTAGTGTTCAAAAATCCATAAATTAAAAAAAAAAACATTTGTAATTGTTTATCAGCTCTATGCAAATTATTTTAAGCTTTACAAGTCAGAAGGGAGAGCAATATATTTTTTATAAGCACAGGGCAATCAACAGAAATGGCAAAATGGCAATCAAGTTCACTAAAGTAGAAAAATTATGTCTAAGGCAAGCAAATCATAGTCCCAAATATTGTAAAGGAAAAAGAATAAAAAAAAAATGTTCATTCAGCTTTACCTATAATAGGAACCAGAATGGAAACAACAGTTGCAGTTCATCCCAGGTTCCTGCAGATGCACAGAATTAGTTCCAGTATTGTTAGGAAGAGCCAGGATTGCAATACTGCATATGCCCAAGCCTTTCCTTGCTCATAATCATATTATCAGTTGTATTGCCAACCAAAACCATTTCTGCTGTGAAAGGAGTGCATAAGGGTAAAATGGTGATTTTTTTTTTGTTGGTTTGTGGAGGCTAGAAGGTTTTACCAGTAGTAAACTTGTCTGTTCCTGGCAGAGGAAAGTGCTGAACCCTGCTGGCTATGCATATATTTTATTATGAACAGAGCACTTTTCCATTCCCAAAATGCTTATGTTGGTACAGGGTCAGCCTGGGCTGGCAGGACACCATAGAACAGAATGTGGTGGGTCCTGGCAACCAAGACCTCTCCCTTGTGCACTGCCCTGACCTTCCCAGCCCCTATCGTGGCCACAAGGTTCACTCTGGGAAGAGTGGGTGGAGGTGGTGTAATAATTGGCTGGAGTTGGTGTTCCTGTGATGTTTGCATTACCACTGCCTTATGTGAGCAGACAGCTAAGGCCCTGGTTCACACCTATGTAGGGTTGCCACCTGGGCAGTATTTTACCAGCCTATCTGGTAAAAATGATGGTTGATCTCAATTTTATTAATAGGGAAAAAAGATAAATATATAGGAAGGACAGTATTTTTTTCCCAAAAAGGTGTCAACCCTACTCCAATGGCTATGCTTGGTAATTGCTAGTAAGCAGGGCTTGTTTCACCTGTTGCCAATCTGCCCACAGGTGATTTCTGTAAGCCATTTGACTGGCTATAAAAACCCTAACTCATAGGTCTATGTTCCATAGTACCTGGGTGCCAGTGGCGTAACTACCAGGGGTGCAGGAGGTGCAATTGCACCAGGGTCCCAACCCCCTTGGGACCCATCGGAGCCAAGAAAATAGTTATGGCAGGCAGTTATCTGGGGGGGGGGGAGATTTTACAGCACACATGCCATCAACACTCCAGCATGGGATTTATAGAGGTATGGGCCTGATAGGGGGGCCCAGGTGCCCATCCTGTACCGGGGCCGACCAGGGAGTAATTGTGCCACTGCTGGGTGCGATATATTGTCTGATCCTGTTATTGACCATTGACCGACCTTGACCTTGCCAATCTTCTTCCTGAACTGACCCCTCTCTGTTTGACTATTCCTCAGATCCTGATTTGGTTCTGAACTTCTGATCTGTGTTTGACCCCAGCCTGTGACCTCAACTACGCTTCAGCTTCCTGATTCGGTAAAGTTTTCTCTGCTTGGTACTGACTTGGCCTGTCCCTTGACCTTGCTCCTTGTTCTCCTTTCCAGTTATTCATTACAGTTTCCTTGCCTGCCCAGAGTTTTCCCCCTTGGTCCTCTCACATAGTTCCGCCACTAGAGGGAAATTCCGCAGCTCTCAATTAATTTCTATGGGATTTTGAAAGGCGTATTTATCAATGGGTGAAGTAAAATTTCACCCTTTGATAAATACGCCTTTGAAAATCCCATAGAAATTAATGGAGAGATGCGGAATTTCCCTCTAGTGGCGGAATTTCACTCTTCACTTCACTCTTTGATAAATTTACCCCATTAATTAAGTCCTGGCTAGTGATGGGCGAAAAATTTGGTAAACGCATTCTCGTTTGCACGCTGGTTTGGATGCCTGTGGCAAATCACGGGAATTCTCAGCGAATTTGCCCATCACTAGTCCTGGCTGCATTTGAGTATAGGCAGATATAGGCAGAAGTGTGAGTCAAGACCGGGATCTTGAGGTTAGCTCTTGGCTTTGGGATACCAGAAGTTACAGGTGGGTAGTGGATTTGGGAGGGGGGTTGCAGCTGTGGAGGGAACTCCAACACTGTTTTAGCAATATGCACTTTTAGGGAAGATCTCCTATAGATTCCATTTTAATCAAATAATTCAAGTTTTTAAAAATGATTTCCCTTTTCTCCGTAGTAATAAAACTACGATCCAAACTAAACTATAATGAATACAAAATAGAGGCGAAACATCCTTTTTGGATTTAATTACTGTTTAAATTTTTTTCAGGAATGGAGATCCAAATTATGGAAACCCCCTTATCTGGAAACCCCCAGGTCTTGAGCATTCTGGATAAAAGGTCCTATTCCTGAACTTGATGGTAGCTAAGCTGCATGAATCGATATTGTTTGCAAAACAATCCTACTGAGTTTATATGATAGTTAAAAGATTTTAAATAGACAAAGTATGGTGATCCAAATTACAGAAAGATCTCTTATTGAGAAAATCTTTGGCCCCCTAGCATTCCGAATAACAGAGCCTATACCTGGAAATTCTGTAACACCTGGTTCCCAGTGTTAAAAGTGGTATTCTGCTCAAAAACGTATTTTTGTGCATTGAAGGTAAATGTAATTCCAAGAAATGAAACAATGTACAATTAAACATTTTTAGTAGTTTTAAAGTTACTTACCAAAATTAATTGCAGTTGAAAGCACTGTTTGTTTGTCCCTTTCTGATCTCTGAGTTTGACTCCTGAATCAACCCAGCAGGTGTTCATACTTCTCCAACTCTGCTAAACAGATGGCTTCTGCTACAGTTCTGTTTCAGGAGTCATAGCCAGCAGTGCAGGTAATGTCATCAACCAGCAATTACTTTTATATTGCAGATGAAAGCACTGTTTGTGTTTGTTTGTCCCTTTGTAGTCTCTAAGGGCTCTTACACAGGTTTTTACCTGCGCTCCCCTGAGTTCCTTTTTGTTCTGTTCAGCTGCAAGGGAGCGCAGGAGTAGATGCAATTGATTCTTTTCAATGTGGCAGTACTCACACAGACGCATGTAGGCGCCAAACCCAGGTTGAGATGCAACATGCTGCATTTTACCTGCGTTCGGCATCTGTGTGAGTACAGCCCCCTTCAAAAGAATTGAGTGAATCTACTCCTGCGCTCCCCTGCGAGCTAAATGGAACAAAACAGAACAAACGGAACACAGGTTAAAAACACCCATGGGGTATATTTATCAACGAGTGAAGTTAAGAGTGAAGTTCCACCACTAGAGGGAAATTCCGCCACCCTCCATTAATTTCTATGGGATTTTTAAAGGCGTATTTATCAAAGGGCGAACTTTCACTTCACCCATTGATAAATACGCGTTTGAAAATACCATAGAAATGAATGGAGAGTGGCGGAATTTCACTCTAGTGGCGGAACTTCACTCTTTGATAAATTTCCCCCCATGTATAATAGTCCTTAAACAACGAAACAGGGGTTTGTCCTTCTCCAAGTCAGATGGCCTCTGCTGCAGTTCTGTTTCAGGAGTCATAACCAGCAGTGAAGGTAATGTCATAAGCCAGACAGCAATTACATTCATATTGACATTTTCTAATGAAATATACTGAAAAATTACATTTTCTTTCACTATATAAAAACAGGACAGGAGGCTACAAACAGCAGCTCTATATCTTGGGTAACAGATTCGTAAGCAATAAACTTTCATAATACTGCTGCTCTCTCCTCATCAGTTTCTCCTATGTTAGCAAATGTGTCCGGTGGGTGAATTGGTAGGTAGCTCATAGGCAAAAAGAGGGCTGAAATGATTAAATAAACAGATATCAAAGGTTCTGAATGGTCTCTATGCAAACCTGTAACACCCACCTGGCTGGAAGAATATGTCTGTAAAAACCGCCGTGTGGGTTTTCCTGTTACGATTGATGAAAGTCAGACTTTCTTAGATCTGGGCTTGTTTATTTAGAAAAAAAAAAAGACTTCAAAACTGTTCCCCTAAAATAACAGGTCCGACTTCTGCTGCTTGAAGTTTTGAAGTGGGAGGCCTCTCTGAGGAATGCACCGAAATGAAAGCCGACCAAAAAGAGAGGAAAAAATTTGACTCTAAACAGTTTTCTTAGTTTATTTTGGGTAAACATTGTACATATGACTGTGTGGAATAAATTGTCGATATTATGATGCCGGGAGTATAAAAGTAGATGGCCACCTTGCAAATTATTTGTATATAGTAGAGAATTGAAGCAATAGGCTTACTTTTTAATAATTTTTTTGCTCTGTAGGTTTCTTAAGGTGGCCATACAAGGTGAGATTCGCAACATCGCCAAACGAGCAGATCTCTCCCTGATATTGTGGGCCTTAGGGCCAGACGATCAGATGACAACACAGGAGGCACAGGCGGTCGGACCGCATCAACGAACAGATGCGGCTGCAATTCAACAGGAATTTTAGTCCCGTCCGATTGACATCTGCCCGACTTTCGGCCAGATAGCGATCTGGTAAGCCCATCGGAGGGCCCCACACACGGGCCAATAAGCTGCTGACTAATTCTGGCCACCTTTATTCTGCATGTAACTAATTACATACAAAGGGTGTTTCTTTCTGCCACAAGGCAAGGTCAGAATCTTGCTTTAGGCAGCAGTTCCCCAGAAGTTACCAGGGGCAGCACAAAGCCAGTCCTGGTAACTTTAAGGAACAGTAACACCAAAAAAATGTAAGCGTTTTAAAGTAATGAAAATATCATGTACTGTTGCCCTGCCCTGGCAAAACTGATGTGTTTGCTTCAGAAATACTACTATAGTTAGGGTTGCCATCTTTTTAAAATTTTTATACCGGCGGGGGGGGGGCAAAAGGGGGCGTGACGTGACGTCAAAAGGGGCGTGACGTGACGTCAAAGGGGCGGAGCCATGCGAAGGATCGGCTGAAGACGCGAGAAAGGTACGTTTTTATTAGATTTAGGCAAGGCAAGGGCCATTTTTAAGGGGTATTTCAAATTTACCGGCAGCTACATTGCCTGTAAATTTGTAATACCGGTCCCGGCCTTGGCTGGTGTTTTACCGGCTAGGCCGGTAAAATACCGGCTGGGTGGCAACCCTAACTATTGTTCATGTAAACAAGCTACTGTGTAGAAATGGTGGAAATTGAAAAAAGGCTGAACGACCCAGGTTAAATAGTGGATGACAGATAACACCATTATGTTTTTCAGAGCTTATCTGCTGTGTTACCTGAGCCTTTTCTCCTTTGAATGGCTGCCCCCCATTGCTACACTGCAGCTTATTTATATAAACAATAGTAGTGTTTCTGAAGCATACGTAGGGCATACCTTCCAACTGTCCCTTTTTCTGAGGGACAGTCCCTCTTTTGACAGCTCAACCTGCAGTCCCTAATTTCTACTGGAAAGTCCCTCTTTTCTCTGCACTGTAACAAACAAGGAGAAGTTTTGCTTACCACTAATTTTTAAAAACATTAGGGGGGGGGGTGCAATGAGGCTGTGACCACAAAATACAAATAGACAAATACAAGAGGTCCTCAGCACTCGACCCATTATCAATATATTGAAGACATTGAGACATTCTGTGCATACAGCTACTAAAAAATGCCTTACCCTTTAAACAACAGGGATTGTTTGCCCATATATTGCAATATATGGCCAACTTAATTGGCTTCTGGCAAAGAGCCCAGAACAGCTAACAGGTGTAAATAAGATACTTTTTTTGAGATACGAAAATAAGTAATTGTAACAGTTTAGATATAGAGAAATATTTTGAAACTTTTATAACCTGCCAAATTTTGTAAAATTAACATGGTAATTAGGGGGTGTGATGAAGCCACTAGGGTTGCCACCTGTCCGGTTTTGACCCGGACAGCCGGTATTTTGAAGGGCTGCCCGGGTCAATGCTTCCTGCCCCGTTTTCCAAATAAGGAAAACCGGGCGGGATTAGCTTGATTGACGCCGGGACCGGCCAATCGGCGATCGTGGCATCATAGCTCCGCCCATGACATCACAGGCCCGCCCACCGACATCACAGGTCCGCCCACTGACGTCACGGCCCGCCCCCCTGTCCGGCTTCAGCCACAGGGAAAGGTGGCAACCCTAGTAGCCACGCTAGGTACGAAAAAATATTTTTGTCACTCTTTTTACTTGTAAAATGTTGGGAGGTATGATGTAGGGATTCCATGCAGAATCATTGCACAGATCCTGTGTCTGTGTGCTGTTACCTAGCAACCTAGGGTTGCCACCTGTCCGGTTTTGAACCGGACAGCCCGGTATTTTGAAGGGCTGCCCGGTTCAATGCTTCCTGCCTGGTTTTCCATATAAGGAAAACCGGGCGGGATTAGCTTGATTGACGCCGCGATCGGCCAATCGGCGATCGCGGCGTCATAGCTCCGCCCCGTGACATCGCGGGACCGCCCACTGACGGCACGGGACCGCCCCGTGACGTCATGGGACCACCCCCCTGTCTGGCTTGAGCCACAGGGAAAGGTGGCAACCCTATAGCAACCAGATGTTCAGTGCAGCAGGAAGGGACACAGCAGCTAGGCTGGCAGGAAGAGGAAGTCGCAGATACTGGCAAAAGAAGAAAGCCTGGCATAGAGAACAGCATGGTGGACAGAGGAGGAAGCCAGAGAGCTGAGATGGGCCCAGAGAGCTGAGATGCTGCACCCAAAGCATTCGTTTGGATGAAACTGGCACAGGGAAGCACATACTGTGCCTGGAGGAGAAACAGAGAGTGAGAAAGGAATCCAGACTGGAGGAACAAACAGCAAGAGATTCCCATCTGAGCATCCAAAGGGGCTGGTAATTGCACTTTATGCCTGAATGTGCTGGACTCGCCTGAAAAGAGCTCTAAAGTTTCCAAAGAGGATTTGTGTGAGTATCCTGTTTAAAGGGACAGTACCCTAAAGAAGCACTTGAAGATGAAGAGGACTTTGCCTTCATGAGTTAGTTAGACAGCTTTGCGCTATGGAGTGCTGCATGTACTAGTTGGCCAGTTATTTTATATAAACTGTTATTCAGTTTAACCAATACTGTGTGTGTGTTATTACTGTATTCCTAGTGGGGCCAACCGTAGGTGCATTCCTGGATCCCACTAGGTGGAGGTACTGAGCTAGTAACTACCAGGTATCCCAGTGGTCTTCCCAATACCACTGCCGAGTGACTCAGGCTTGTCCCATGCTATCAGGTGGAGTGTAACACAAGGGTTACACAAGCACACCAGTTTTACAAGTACAGGGCAACACTGCATTAGGTTTTTATTACTTTAATATACTTTCATGTTTTGATGTTACTGTTCTTTTAAAGGAGAATTCAACCACTCACACGCTAACCCCTAGCCGCCTACCTCTCCCCCAGGTCAAATGTCCCTAAATCGCTACTTTTCCTTCCCTGCAGGTCCCCTCCAGCCAGGTTCCCGGGCTCCATCTTCTACAGTGACGTCTTCTTTCTTCTTCCGTCGTCGCTCTGCGGCGCATGCACAGTAGGACACATTTGCCAGTTTGTACTACTGCATTTGCGGGACAGTCCCGATTTTAACAGCTCAACCTGCAGTCCCAGATTGTTACTGAAATATCCTGACTTTCTCTTTGTATCTTTTTCTGGCTGTTCAGTGCAGAAGATCAAAGTTTCTAAAAACCTAATTGGTTTTTGGCAGAGAGCCTAGAATATGTGGCATGTTCACTTAGATACATTTGTAACAATTTAAAATAAGCAGGTCTCTTGGGGGAAACGGTGGAGCTTAAAGGGCAATTCATCTTCAATAACGAAACATATAAAAACCATAGAAAAGTGTTTAAACGTCATAACCTGTCGAAGTTTGTATAATGAATATGGTAATTAGGGGGTGTGGCCCCAAAATTATGGGAGGTATGAATTTTACATGTTAGAGAGAAGCAGATTTGTAATTACAGAAATTAATGAGTTGTTTCAATGATTAACTTGCCCTTTTATTTGGTACATTATTATTTTCACTCTGCCTTTATTTTGGCAGCTGAAATTTTTTCATGTCCTGCCTTCATTTTGCCAGGTAAAATATTAATTAGATTCTGGAGAGAAATTACTGAGCAGGCTCATTCTAAGCTAGCTATGTAAGCATTTCCTTATTAAAACACTTGGCTGTGCTGTTTGATACACTGGGCCAACAGCAACAGTTGCACAAGCTTGTAAAGGTTTACATTGGTTTCAGCAGGCGCAGATTGATGGAGTTCTACAAGTCTGGGGTAACTTCGCTGTTTGTCTTATGGTGTATCGCATCCTTGGATTCAATCCTGATTTGTTATGAATCGTGTCGAGAGACAGGTAAAAGGAACCAGAGCGTGAGCATGAAGTGAGATGGAGAATTCAGTTTGAAGGAATGACCTACGCTCACATTTATTACATTTACAGTAAATAAGGAACGGGTGGGGCAGGTCAGACAGAGACTTACTGGAGACATTAGGCATCGATCCAAAACTTGTGAGATTTCTGACTGTGTAATGTAAAACGTAACTTTTACCAGGACAAAAAAAAGACCCCATTTAAAAAAGAATAAATGCTCTGTAAGGCTACCCAGTTAGTGCTACTTTTTATTACTCGTATACAAGATATACTGGAAGAAACTAGGGATGCACCAAATCCAGGATTCGGTTCAGGATTAGGCCAGGATTTGGCTTTTTCAGCAGGATTCGGATTCGGCCGAATCCTTCAGTCTGGCCGAACCGAATCCTAATCTGTATATGCAAATTAGGGCCAGGGAGGGAAATCACGTGACTTTTTGGGAGTAAAAAATGTTTTCCCCTTCCCACCTTCTGTTTCTGGTTCTGTTTGGTATTCAGGAAGGATTCAGTGCATCCCTAGAAGAAACACCCTTTAACTTTCTTATACTTAAAGGGATACTGATGATCCAGCTGAATTCTACACTGAATCCATTTTCTTTTATATTTAATTTTGAAACTTGACATGGGGCTAGACATGATGTCCATTTCCCAGGTTCTCCAGTCATGTGACTTCAGCGAATCTTCACTACTACTACTACACTGCAAGTTGAACTATCACCCCCAACAGCTTATTAGCAGCCTAGTAACAGAACAATGGGCAGCTAACCAGATAACAGCTACATTACACCACTGCAGAAGGATTTGTTTGCAATGCTAACAGTGCTCCCTAGTGGTAGATGTGAGAATAGCACCCACAAAGGATAAACCCTAGTCTACCACTAGGTGGGGCTAGGGAGCATGAATTTGGTCATACTGAAGCTCAATGAGAAGGGGAGAATTAATAGCTGTCTTAAAGCGGATTAGAGTTTAAAACTACCAAACATTACACCTTCCCTAAATAAACAGTTCAATAACAATTAATTCAACTTGGCATTGCTTGTTTAATAGTGATTCCCACAAGGGGGTTTTCAGATAATATGTGCAACTAAAGTGACTTGTGCAATAGCTTAAAATTTAAAGTATCACCACACTTTTGTTTTGTGAGATTTCAAGTATAGATCAGTATTTAAATCAAATGGTAACTAGCCAGACTCACCCTTAAAGTTAAAGCTTGGAAACCATACCCCCCAACATTTTGGAAACGGAAAGAAGAACAAAAAGATTTGCCATGCGGAGCACGAGAAATTTTTTGACCGCATCCCTTTTGTGTGGCCACACCCCTTATTTACCATGCCCATTTTATAAAATTTGCCAGGCTCTGAAAATTTGAACATTTTTCTGCTGTTTTCTGTTTTATTACAGTTTTACTAATGAAGTTGAATTGTCCTTTAAGCTGTGACTCTTCTTCTCCCAAGGGACAAAACGGTTACAAATGTCTGTTCTGGGCTCTCTTCAAGAGACAATTAAGTTACAACCATTGTATCTGTGCAGAGAAATATGGACTTTCCCGTTCAGTGCAGAGAAATAGGGACTTTTCCATTTAGTACTGAGAGAAGTAGGGACTTTTCTGTTCAGTGCAAAGAGAAATAGGGACTTTCCCCATTCAGTGCAGAGAGATCAGGACTTTCCAGTACTAACCCAGGACAGCGGGTTGAGACTGTCCCGCTCAAAATGGGCAATTGGGAGGTATGGGAAACTGGCCTGGCTAGGAGCATTTATTTTTGCAATAAATTCAAATAAACAAGACCGTCCAAGCTGTGACAATATTATTATTATTTTTGGGTCGGGCGTTTCAAAACTGTTCCCAAACAGATGAGACCCTTTGCCGACCAGGCTTACAATTTATACTGTACTATACTATACTATATCTGTACTATATCTCCCATGTGACTGTTTTTGACCAACCTCTATACTTACCTGTACCTTCATTCAGTTGTTGCCTTATTTTCTAACTACCCCTTATTAAGGAAACAGTGCTGATAAAACGAACCCTTAGGGCTAAACTCCATGAGCGCTTTTGTAGGATGGTGTTGGATCGACAAAACACATCGGTGTAGGGGTCAAAATATAATGGGACTGATAGAAAAATCTGATGCATATGGGCAAATTCACTAAAGGGCGAAGTGACTAACGCTGGCACAAATTCGCCCAGCGTGACGTCATTTCAGAACTTCGCACATTTATTAACGGTAGCTTGCGTTATTTCGCTGGCGTAATTTCAACAAGGAGATAGACTGGCGTAACTTCACACTCTAACGCCAGGTGAATTTTTGGTCTGGCGAAAGAGTGTTACTACGCAAATGTTTTTGATTTTTCTGACCATTACCACTATCACCAGACTTGTCTTCGCCACCTCGGACCAGGCGAAGTGCAATAGAGTAGATAGAAGTTCCTCAAAAAAAGTTGAACATTTTTCTAAGTCCCAAAAAACACTGGCATTTTTTTTCCATTTTCATGGGTGATAGGCTGCAAAAAGATGAATTTTTTTTTTTTTTGGGTATCCTGCTTCCCCCCTACTTACTATACTCTGGGCACGTGTAGGGCAATATAACAACTCTATTTGCATTTATTAAGGTTCCCTGGGCTTGTGTAATGTAATGTTTTTTCTGTAACATATACGTCCATTCAAACTTTAAGTTCCTGCCATGTGCAAATTAGCTGGCGAATTTTCACTGGCGCAACTTGGCTACCGTTTGTCTCCCTGAGCGTAACATCACATTTTAGTGAATTAGCGGAGCGGTGGCGAAACTATGCCTGGCGAAGGCTGCAGTAGCGAATTTCGGACTTTAGTGAATTTGCCCCATAGACTACATGTAACATTTTCCATCCGACACGCCACTGTCCAATGGGAACGCAGCATGCTGCCTCTTCATCTGACAAGATAAAAACGAATGGTGTTGGAAATACTTTGATCTTCTCATTGAAATATAATAACGGTCGGACGTAAGAAAATTCTCCATTCGGCTTTATCTGATCCGACTTTACATTCAAGCCTAGAGGGATCAGACTTTGTAGCATCCTACAAAATCCTGTGCTGTTGCGTAGAGTTACATATAGATCAAATCTGACCCACAAAATCTGGTGAAAAGGTGGTAGGGGGCTGTGCCTGGGACACTAAACATAGTAATTATGTGCACCCTCGTATAGTTATATGGAAATATCCAGACAATGATTATTCTGTGCAGTCAATAAGCTTTTGTTTCCTTAAAGTAGAATTTGATTGACTTAAAAAAAGACCATATTGTCTTCTTAAATCCTATTGTTGTATCTGCCACCCATGGTGCCTAAAAGTGCCGTCAGCTGTCTCGCATGGAATTACAGAAATGTGTTGGCGTCTTTGTAAGTTAACACAGTGTATAAAATATCCACCAAGTAATACAACTCTGCTGTGGCAAGTTATGAGGCTTTACATATTTCAAAATCTGCAGATGATGAGAAACCCAAAGTAACAGGGAGTCTCTTTTCTATCTATGTTAGAGGCATTGCTGACTTAGATCAAGTGCGTTTTTTGATTGGAAGTACAGCAGATATACTAAGATCCGTAAATTTGCTATCTTCGCCGCACTTCGCCAGGCGCATTTTCGCCAGCGCTACGTAAATTCACTAAAGTGCAAAGTAACGCTAAGGTCGGTGAACGGTAGCGTAGTTGCGCTAGTGTTACTTCGCTAGGCAGAGAGGTGTTACGCTAGCGAAGCCTAATTTGCATACGGCGGGAACTTTAAGTTATAATAGAAGTGTATGTTACAGCCACTACATTCCACTACACAAGCCCAGGAAACCTTTAATAAATAAAATAAAGTTGTCCTATTGCCCTAAACATGTGCCCCCTGTATAGTTGAGTTGCCATATGTTAGGAAATGTAGGTGGGAAGGAGGGTAACCCCCCAAAAAAATTATCGATCTTTTTCAGACTATCACCCTCCTATGCTAAAATACGCCAGCATTTTTTTGGGACTTTTTTTCAACCTCCTATCTATTGTATTGAACTTCGCCTGGTCTGACCAGGCGAAGTAACGTCTAGCGTAAGTGCTAACGTTGAGGAAAATGTTCATCTTAGTGAATTTGCAAAGTTATGATCCTTCGTCAGTGCGCAACTTCGCACCCTTACGCCAGGCTATCTACATCGCTAGTGAAAATTCGCCAGAGTCGGTGTAAGTGAATTTGCGAAGTTACGAAATGACGTCACGCTGGCGAATTAGCGCTAGCGTTAGACGCTTCGCGCTTTAGTGAATTTCCCCCTTAGTGTTAAACTACTTTAGTGCGTAATGTTTCTGCGTGTATCTCCTTCCTTCACGGTCTCTCATATTCTAGGGAAGCAGCAAAATCCTGCTATTTGCCATTTGATGGTTTTCCTGCTTTTGAAAGTTAATCTGCTGCATGTTATAGAAACCACTGCTTATGTATTGTATTACTGACGTGTATTGCACTATGTCCACTGTATATTCACTGTATTACTTGGTGTTAATGCAGTGCAATGTGCAATTACTGGCCTATGGACGGTGATATGCAGCAAGCAAAACATTAAAAAAAAGCATATAATATAATACTAGATTCTGAGTTGCAAACAGAAGTGTGCAGTTCTACGGGTCCACAGACTTTTGTTTGAAAATCGGTTAGCCTTAGCCAAGGGACATTACTGAGATACAGGGCAAGGTAAATGTTATCTAAAGAACACCATAACGACTAACATTTCAGATTGAAAAAAGGCAATAATTTGGTTTGTTTGATCTGCCCTGTCTGATCAATCCTGTGAGACCCATGCATACCACTACTTTCATTTGGGCTGTGCTATCCAGGACTGTCCATCAAAAATGGGAAGCATTGCCAGGTATACTTTAATAATGTACCCCATCCAGAAAGAGGGTAAGGTGAGTTCAACAAAAGGAATGAGTAACCACAGATGTACCCCATCTAGACAGAGGGCAAAGTGAGTTGAACATAAAGAATGAGTAACCACAGATGTACCCCATCTAGACAGAGGGCAAAGTGAGTTGAACATAAAGAATGAGTAACCACAGATGTACCCCATCTAGACAGAGGGCAAAGTGAGTTGAACATAAAGAATGAGTAGCCACAGATGTACCCCATCCAGATAGAAGGCAAGGAGAGTTGCACATAAAGAATAAGTAACAACAGATGTACCCCATACAGATAGAGGGCAAAGTGAGTTGAACATAAAGAATGAGTAACAACAGATGTACCCCATCCAGATAGAGGGCAAAGTGAGTTGAACATAAAGAATGAGTAACCACAGATGTACCCCATCCAGGCAGAGGATATGGTGAGTTGAACATAAAGAATGAGTAACCACAGATGTACCCCATCCAGGCAGAGGATATGGTGAGTTGAACATAAAGAATGAGTACCCACAGATATACCCATCCAGATAGAAGGCAAGGAGAGTTGCATATAAAGAATAAGTAACAACAGATGTACCCCAACCAGACAGAAGGCAAGGTGAGTTGAACATAATGAATTAGTAACTTCAAATGCATTTCATCCATGTATTTTATCAGTTAATTAATTCTGACAAGCTGTTCCTTTTACAATGATGTTGAATAGTTCATTTATCAATTTGCCAAGTGGGGGGTTTAAATAATGTGTACCTTGAAGGGAAGTGAGGTCTCCGAGGAAGTGTGCAAACACGAAACGCGTTAGACTGCAGATGTTGTTTGTAATTAATCAGATGTTTCAATAAAGAATACTATTATACTATACCTACGGTCTGGAAACGTGCAATCCTTGAGAAAGACCCAGGAGTGCGCTGCTCCAATGATAGCTGTGCAAGACGAGTTGCACGTAAAGAATGAGTAACCACAGATGTACCCCATCCAGACAAAAGGCAAGGGGAGTTGAACATAAAGACTGAGTAACCACAGATTTACCCCATCCTGACAGAGGGCAAAGTGAGTTGCACATTAAAGGGATCCTGTCATGGGAAAACATGCTTTTTTCAAAACACATCAGTTAATAGTGCTGCTCCAGGAGAATTCTGCACTGAAATCCATTTCTCAAAAGAGCAAACAGATTTTTATATATTCAGTTTTGAAATCTGACATGGGACTAGACATTTTGTCAATTTCCCAGCTGCCCCAGTCATGTGATTTGTTCCAGCACTTTAGGAGGGAACTGCTTTATGGCAGGCTGTTGTTTTTACTTCTCAATGTAACTGAATAGTACATAGTGGGACATGGGTTTTTACTATTGAGTGTTGATCTTCCAGGCAGCTGTTATCTTGTGTTAGGGAGCTGTTATCTGGTTACCTTCTCATTGTTCTGTTGTTAGGCTGCTGGGTGGGGGAAAGGGAGGGGGTGATATCACTCCAACTTGCAGTACAGCAGTAAAGAGTGATTGAAGTTTATCAGAGCACAAGTCACATGACGTGGGGCAGCTGGGAAATTGACAATATGTCTAGCCCCATGTCAGATTTCAAAATGAAATATAAAAGAATCTGTTTGCTCTTTTGAGAAATGGATTTCAATGCAGAATTCTTCTGGAACAGCACTAAAGAATGAGTAGCCACGGATGTACCCCATCCAGACAGAGGGCAAGGTGAGATGAACATAAAAATTAGTAACCACAGATGTACCCCATCCAGACAAAGGGCAAGAGGAGTTGGACATAAAGAAGGAGTAACCACAGATTTACCCCACCCAGAGTAGCACACACAGAATAAGCAACCTAGCACAATAAGTTCTGAGCCCTAAGGGCAAGGCCAGACTGGGAGATTCGGGGGAGATCTGTCGCCTGGCGACTTCTCGCCGTAACGAATCTCCCCCGAATCTCCCCGAATAGCTAGTCAGCGCTGCGCACTCGCTAGGCGTAAAGTAGCCTGCGCTTGTTCACACGCTATTCGGGGGAGATTTGTCGCGGCGAGAAGTCGCCAGGAAACAGATTTCTCCCGAATCTCCCTGTCTGGCCTTGCCCTAAGTGTAACTCCCTTATCCATTTCCCCTTAAGGCTAAATGATACAGGGTTAAGTCAGTTGTTCTGCAGTGAGTCAGAACTGAATCATACAGCCTGCATGGATTTGCTGTCTGCAAGTTTTTTGACCACCACTGCCCTCCGAAGCAGAGCTGCAGTGATCAAAATACTCCTGCCTGCCTGCCAGCACACCTAACAATCAGCACATTCTTTCCAAGTAAATGGTCATCGGGAGTTAAATGTTGAAATGTCATTGTCTTAGGGTGAATTTCCACTTTCCAAACACATCCCGTATTAAATGACAAGCCAAGGAGATGGCTATACCTGAGAAGGAAGTCGAATTAGTCAACAGTATAAATAACAGTAATCCCTCAAGAAAGCAATTCACTTTATTAAAACTGAAACCTGATCTTTCAAAGGAGCCATCCAGAAAAGTATCCTCAGGAAACCAAATAGCTAGAGCAACGTTAGTCACTTGATTAGAAATCATAGAGCATTACGGAGATCACAACTGTCTGAGAAAATATTAGGCTTACCATGTTCATCTGGATATGCATCTGTAACTTTTAGAATGAGCAGCCAAAGCAGTTACTGCCAGGGATGGACTGGGCTGGTGGGACACTGGGTAAAAAGCCTTGGGGGCCCACTGACCCAGACCTGCACCCCTTTACAGCCAACTCTGCCCCCTGATCTCACTCCCCCTCTGGCTCCAATTGTGCTGCAACAACAGGACAGGGGGGTTGTGGCAGAAGCAAGGGGGCCTGGGGGGTGGTGGAAGCTCCAGTGGAAAGTTCAAGTATGGGAAGAGGCCATCCAATAGTAAAAAAGTAGCCAAAATATTTATAAAGTTAAAAAAGCTTTATTAGGATATACATAGCCTAACGCGTTTTGTGCCTAAAGTGGGCACTTACTCATAGCTGAAGTGGACCTCCAAACTGCCAGTTTGAAGCTGGTTACTGCATGTTTGGGTTACTGGATTGGATGATGGCTTTTAGCATAGGCTTCACTTTTAAGCGGACTTTTAAAGGGGTGGTTCACCTTCAAGTTAACTTTTAGTATATTGTAGAAGGGACCATTCTATGAAACTTTTCAATTGGTCTTCATTATTTATTTCTCATAGTTTTTTAATGATTT
>CM044436.1:11099094-11114831 GCA_024363595.1 Xenopus borealis | reverse complement strand
TCTGATCTGATCTCCCGGTTTGACCCCTGCCTGTTATCTGACTCTGATCCTGCCTGATCCTCTGCTAGTCTCCTGGTTTAGACCTTGGCCTGTCTGACTCCGTCTGTGTTCCGCCTGTCCCGACCCTGCCTGATTTGTCTACGTTATCTGCCTCTGTCCTGCCCTGTTACCTTCTGCCCAAGATTTTGCTTTACTGTTGAGCCCCTTGCTGGCCAGAACTTTTCGCCTTGCACCTCTCGTTAAGTCCAGGTGGCATCTGAGTAAGCTGAGGGCTCCTCCTGAGGCCAAAGGCGGTCATACTAATGGTGAAGCACGAGCCAAGACCAGGGTGCTTGGCATCTGTTCTGGTTTGGGTGCCGACCGTGACAAACTGAAAAACTACAAAAAAACAAAAAAAAAAATTAAGACCAATGTATCAATGACTACATCATACAAACTGTTCATGCAAAGTTTCGGCCAGGAATCCAGGCACACAGAAGTCTTTCAATCATTTTCCATGAAGGACTCTGTTCAGCAGAAGTTATGTATGGCTTGTATATGTTATAATCCATGTGCAATCATGGAGGCATCAGATACACATTAACTGCCACATGTCTCCTGACCTCAGATAAACTTTTGGACAAACACAGCTGCTCCCCATTAATGTTTGCAAGCAAGAGGTTCAATACTGCCCAGTCAGAACACATATACAGTCTATACGGTAATGCATGCACTGAAACAAGCAATACTGTAATTACAGGGATTCCTTTATTGCTTGGACACATTTGCCCTATATACCTATACTGTATATACTTCTATGTGTTATGGGACTGATGTATCTGAATTTCAAAACTATAAGGGTTCTTACATGAGCGCTTATACCTGCCCCTCTGCGTTCAGCCGCAGGGGAGCACAGGACGGAACTCGTTTTATTCATTTAAAGGGGCCTGTACTGTACACAGCCATAAGTAAGCACCAAATGCAGGTGGAATGCAGCATGTTTTTAAATCAAATAGGAAATGCTCTAACATGTACAAGTCACGGTCAAGTCATTCTCTCTGCTTTCAGATAATCCAGTCCAGAGTCTAGTGTTTGAGGAGATAGGCCAGTAATTTAGAATATTAAAGGGCAATTAAAGTCTAAAATTGAATAATGTTAGAAATGCTGCATTTTGTATACTAAATATAAACATGAACTTACTGCACCACAAGCTTAATCAAACTAAGGGTTGAATTCAAGGGTTAAAAAACCCTCAAATTCGACCATGGGAATAGTTAGGGGATAAAAATTCAAAGGATTTTTACCGCAATTTGATTGGTCGAACGGCCGAATTTAAAAAGTCGATTAATCGATAAAATCGTTCGAATCAATCGAACGATTTTAACTATTCGATTGAATTTTTTTATTCAATGAAATTTTTGAAATCCAATTCGGTAGGTTGAAACTGGCGAACTAGGCAGTCAAATAAAAATTTAAACGGGAAGTACTCCGACTGTCGAATAGATTTTTATTCGAATCATTAAATTATTCGATTCCATCAAATTTTCAAAATTCACTGGTCGAAGTGGTCTTCAAAAACATTCGAAAATTCAAATTTGAACTTCAAATCCTTCATGTGAATGAAGTAAATCTGCCCCCAAGACTACGCACATGCTCAGTGTGGTCTGGGCTTCAGTTGGGAGGTTATGCCTAGGGATAAATGATCAAACCCTCAGATAATATCTGCCAGAAGCCCATACAGAAAGCCTGATTAATAATCAGAATATACAGACTGAGAAAAAAAGCTGCATGCATTCTGGGAAGTAAGGTGGGGGCTCCCCCTGTCATTTGAAAGTATGACTGCTTCCCTGCAGAGTAGTTAGGGACCATCTGAAGTTTCCTAACTGCAGCTGTAAGAGTAAGTAAAACGAAGGGAGAATTTCACTGCATACAGTCGGCTTTCTTATAAAAACAGTACACATTTTTTAATTAAAGTATATTGGATATAGATTTCTTTTTCATTAAAGAAAGTAAAAATGGGATTTTATTTTTTTGCCTTTATATCCCCTTTAAAAGAACAGCTTAAATGGCTGCCCCGGTGGCAAAAAAGCAGCCCAATCATATAAACTATAGTAGACACGTAGCGTTTTAACAATACAAGGCAATATCAAATTCGAAGCATTTTACCGATTAACGATTTTACGATTAATCGTTCCAATAGATCGATTCAAACGATTTTTTTGATCGATCAAAATTTTTTTCTTTATTTGGTCAAAAATAATGATACCCAATTCGCTTTGATCTGGCGAACTAGGTGGTCGAATAAAAATTTAAAGGGGAAGTACTTCGACCATCGAATAGTCGAATAAAATTAAATTATTCGAATTATTCGAATATTCGATGGTCGAGTGTGCCTAATTTGCATATTTGAATAATCTATTTGAAATTCGACCGAGCTTCGAATTCTTCATGTGAATTTAGAAAATCAGCCCCTAAATGTATCAATTTAGATCATGTGGTGTTTATACAAATGGCCTGCAGGTGGCACTGTGCATACATAGGACTTTCTGTACAGCTTGAAAGTGAAAGTAAGACTTACTGCTCTTATGTAATGGCTACATGAACCTGCTAATACAGCATTGTTATACTCTCCTTATCCTCGGCTACCAAACACAACAGATCAGTTTATGCCAACCCCTTCCCAGAGCTTTTTTAGAAGGTGAAAAATGACACTCTACTCTTCAATATTAGAAAAACGCTAGTGTCCAGTTTATGGATCCACAGCATTTTGAGCTTTTTGAGCATCACAATTGGACACTATATGGCCCAGGGGTCTGAACAGAGAGTATACACCTGCTATGTTTATGTTTGGGTAGATTACTAGGTCCTATACATACAGTATGATGTACAATTAAAAAATCATGTTTAAAAAATATATATTTATAATTCTGTTTTTCGTTTTTCTTCAAGGTTATTAGTAACAAACACACTGTGCTGACATTACTACCAAGATATGTGTCTCAGGAGGGTGCTGAGTACAGTATGTGGAATGAGTCTCTTTGGCATCTCAGGTAAATACTATTTACTATAAAAGAATCTCTATGTTACAAAAAATGTTTTCATCAATTTCATCAAGTTTTTTAGTATTTGAAAACAATTTTTAAAAATAGAGTATACACCGGATACTGGACTTTGGAATTCCATGGACTTTCACATATTTACATATAGAAGTACTGGAATATATTTACTTTGTTTTGTGATGTCGCCAAAGGGAAAGGGAGTCTTTATCCGTGCCCCCTCCCCACACTTTAAATGTGGATTACATGATTGTTGCACTAAGTTTGATAAAGGGCCTGGGTGGCTGAAACGTTGCCTTTTTTCTCTATGGGGTGAATAAACCTTGCATTTATTTAAAAATTCAGTGTGCCACTGGTATTTTTCTCTATGTATCTATATAACGTCAGGCATAGGTCTCCCAGTAACATAGTAAGTTAGGTTGAAAAAAGACACACGTCCGTCAAGTTCAACCTTTTTTTTTACCTGCCTAACTGCTAGTTGAAAAGGAAGGAAAAAAATGTCATCTGAAGCCTCTCCAGTTTGCCTCAGAGGGGGAAATAAACAAAAGGAATTCCAAACAAGCTCCAAGAGAATCCCATTTACATGGGTTTATCCTATTGGCTAAAGCTCACCCACTGGGTTTTCAAGCAAAAGCCAGGATAATAGCTGATCAGATTCCCAACTACAGACCGGTTTTGCCTTTCTTGAGGCTCATCATTGTAGTGCAGGGTTGTCTGATCAGCTTAGATAGAGCCACCGTGTGGTTTTGCATATAAGTGAAAAATTCCTTCCTGACTCCAAGATGACAATTGGACTAGCCCCTGGATCAACCTGTACTATGAGTTATCTTCCATAACCCTGTATTCCCTCACTTGCTAAACACCATCCAACCCCTTCTTAAAGCTATCTAATGTATCAGCCTGTATCACTGATTCAGGGAGAGAATTCCTCATCTTCACAGCTCTCACTGTAAAAAACCCCTTCCGAATATTTAGGCGGAACCTCTTTTCTTCCAAACGGAATGGGTGACCTCGTGTCAGCTGGAAAGACCTACTGGTGAATAAAGCATTAGAGAGATTATTATATGATCCCCTTATATATTTATACATAGTTATCATATCACCCCTTAAGCGCCTCTTCTCCAGCGTGAACATCCCCAATTTGGCCAGTCTTTCCTCATAGCTAAGATTTCCCATACCTTTTACCAGCTTAGTTGCCCTTCTCTGTACCCTCTCTAATACAATAATGTCCTGTTTGAGTGATGGAGACCAAAACTGTACGGCATATTCTAGATGTGGCCTTACAAGTGCTCTATAAAGTGGAAGAATGACCCCCTCCTCCCGCGACTCAATGCCCCTTTTAATACAGCTCAAGACCTTATTTGCCCTTGATGCTGCAACACCGCAGAAAATAAAAAATGAAAACCAATTGCAAATTGTCTCAGAATATCACTGTCGACATCATACTAAAAGTTAATTTCAAGGTGAACAACCCTTTTAAAATGCTTTTTTTGGTATTACAATTCCTCAATGGCTCTTATTTACAAGCGGTTAAAGTTGTGCTCCCTGCATTCCGTTTTGGAGAGTTCAGCCGCAGGGGAGCGCAGGCGTAGTTGCATGCAATTCTTTACAATGGGGCTATACTCATGTAAGTGCATGTAGGTGCCGAACGCAGGAAAAATGCTGCATGTTGCGTCTCATACAGCCTCATTGAAAATAATTGCTTGTGTCTATTCCTGCGCACCCCTGCGGCTCAACGCTATAAAACGGAATGCAGGGGAGTGCAGCTTTAACCACTCGTGAGAATGAAGATGTTGCACAAAGTTCATGTCCATTTCTCAAAAGAGCAAACTGATTTTTTTTTTTATTCAATTTTGAAATCTGACATGGGGCTAGACATATTGTCAATTTCTCTAGCTGCCCCTGGTCATGTGACTTGTGCCAGCACTTTAGGAGGTAACTGCTTTCTGGCAGGCTTTAACTGAATTGAACGCAGTGGGACATGGGTTTTTACTATTGAGTGCTGTTCTTAGATCTACCAGGCAGCTGTTATCTTGTGTTAGGGAGCTGTTATCTGGTTACCTTCCCATTTTCTGTTGTTAGGCTGCTGGGGGGTGGGGGAAAAGGAGGGGGTGACATCACTCCAACTTGCAACACAGCCGTAAAGAGTGATTGAAGTTTATCAGAGCACAAGTCACATGACTTGGTACAGCTGGGAAATTGACAATATGTCTAGCCCCATGTCAGATTTCAAAATTGAATATAAAAAAATCTGTTTGCTCTTTTGAGAAAGGTATTTCAGTGGAAAAGTCTACTGGAGTAGCACTATTAACTGACGCATTTTGAAAAAAACATTTTTCCTCATGACAGTATCCCTTAAGGCTTTCAGTATCAGCCTACAGCTATACTATATATTCTATTTTTTCAGCTAACAGCCTCCTTTATTTGGGGCTTATTTAACTTTGGACTGAACCACATCTGCAACTTCTACTGCCCCCGCCCTAGCCTTGCAGCAGCTCTAAGGAATGAGAGCCTCTTTTCTCCTCTCGTTATGCTCATTGCCATATGCTATAGCAATCATACATCTCTAGTTTTATAAGAAGCAGCTGCCAGTGATTCGCACACACTGCCAAAACACAGATCACTGCTCACATGAGCTGCATTTCCTCTCCACTGCTCACGCCACTGATCATTCCCGGTGACAATATGGCTAAATTAAAAGATGAAATTTAGCAAGTCTGGTGCAGTTTGGCAATTAGTATTTAGCAATAATAAGTCATTGTTATAGGCCAGATTTATTGCTTTTACAAATAAGAGGGCATCGATGAAATTGGATAAATATTTATGGGAAGGCCAAAGGAACTTGAGTTAAAGGAGAAGGAAAGCTACAGAGGGATTTTATTGCAAATAGATCAGCTGCAGTAGTGCAAGCTAGAATACTATATTTATTTATTAGAATGTTTTACCATACCTGTAAAAAGCTCTAGAAGCTCAGTTTGTTTAGGAGCAGCTGCAGTATTAGCTTGGTGTGACATCACTTCCTGCCTGAGTCTCTCCCTGCTGATTTATAGCTCTGGGCTCAGATTACAGAAGAGAAGAGGAAGAGGAGCAAACTGAACATGCTCACGCCCAGGAAAGGAAAGAAATGCAGTGTTTCTTTTGACAGAAGTCTCAGAGCAGCATTACTTTGAAGGTTTACTGGTATATTTAGGTGGACCTTTCTGATCAGGCTTACTTAGTTTTAACCTTTCCTTCTCCTTTAAGAGCAAAAACTGTTGAAGAGAAGAAGGAAACATGGTGCAGCTAGTTGGAGAAAGCTTAATGGGACAAACAATTGAAAGAGCTAGTTCAACTTTACATTAACGTTTAGTATGTGTTTGTCTAAGGCACCTCATATGGTCTTCATTTTATGTATAAAATTTCTTTATAATGTTTGCCCTCATCTTCTAACTCCTTCCAACTTTCAAGTAGGGTTCACTGACCCCCAGCAGCCGAAAAATGTTTGCTTCTTTTTTTGATGTTAATTTACTTTTAATCTTTATATTCAGGTCCTCTTCTCTTCCTATTCCAGCCTCATATTTAAAGCACTCAAACTGGTGAAGAGCTAAGTCCCCCTTTGATGTTCAAACTTTGGCAAGAGAATCGGGCAAGGTTTCACATATAGGATGCAGTTTAGCCACAGTGACCTTCAAGATGGATTTTGAGCAGAGAAAATAGACATTCTCCTCAAATTATCCTACATGGCTCTCCAGCACAGTTTCAGGGAGGCAGTGCCACAGTCTGGGAACCACAACTTAAATGGATCTCTCAGTGATTGTAGCATTGATATTGTATTGACATATGTAGGTGTCTCTAGATGAGCAGGTCATTTTTCAAGTAGCATCTTTGAGGGAGGACTTGACTAAAGGGACCACCCTTCTACCCCTATTGGGGAACTCCCTGTGCATGTCCTCCTTCCACTCCCAATTTGCTACCTCTCTGCTCCCTCCCAACACACCACTTCTTCTCCTAAAAATGTGTGAGTACTGATCCTGGTGGGGGACTGGCCTGGGCCATTGGGGCCCATGAGACCCAGTCCAACCCTGAGCCTCTTTACCTTCTTCCCTCCTTGTTATACCCTTGACTCCAAATAATTATCCCCAGAATATGAACAGCAGCTACAAAACGTGCACATCAAAAGTGACATTTGCCGGATGAATCATATGCAAATCTGTCACAGTTCCCAGCATGAACATATGCTACTGGCGTATAATCAGCCTTGCATTATGTCTTATGTAACTGCTCCGAATGCAAAGAAAAGGCCACTCCATGTCAGTTGACATTGTGTACCAAGAAAATTATGTTTCAAAAAGAAAAAAAAAAAACTAGAACATTCTAAGAAGACAGTCTGAATCTACAACTGTATCATGCTCATCCCTGAAAGGCTTTTTCCATAATTAGTTTGTCTTCTATAAATTGAAAAAAAATCAAATTTTAAAGGAAGGAATCCTATCATGTAGAGCTTACAACCTGCTCGCTGGAGTGGGAATGTCAGGTGAACACGGTTCCTTTTTGAGACACAGATTGTCTTGCGTCTGTATGTTAACTAATCATTTTTTATTAGTTAACATACAGCGTTATCCATGTTATAACCCTAATAACATGCTGCATATCCCAAACCATAAGGGGACAACACAGTAAAGTCTTCTGGCTTTGGTTTTCTGAAATCTTTCTCCTGTAGGAACAGCACTATTCCATTTTCAAAGTTGGTGGTTAGTTTAGCTATAATCGGATTTCACAGGTGTAAGGCATGGCTTGCCCAGTAACCGTTTTTGGCTCACTTAAAATGGCATCATTTTTATATTTAAAAATCCACAGGGCCAACCCCCTCATTCTTGGCATCTCCCCTTGTTTTGACATATAACCCTAGGGACACCAGTTTAATTGAAATCAAAACTTTATTTTGGCTCAAATCCACTATTTAGCTAAGTATAAAATAAGGCACTTAGTCACTTAAAAATTGAGAAGGTACATACAGATGCCGGTGTCAACGAACTTCAGGAGATGATAAAGCAGAGGGTTATTATACATTATTGCTGAGCATGGATTATAGCCCGTGACAGTATTATCTAGGTATTATTTTCATACGCATCGTTACTGATCAAACTTTTTGGTCTCGGTGACTTTTTAATCCAAATGCATTAAAGTCAATGGGACACTTTTTTGTCATGGAAAATTTGTGCCGCGGTTTTGTGAAAAAATTTGCAGATGGCAAAATGTGGGATTTTGCCGCAAATCCATGCCTGGTGTAAAAAATTCCCACGATAATTTAAAAGAGAACTAAGCATAACTAAGAATCATGGAAGAATTGTTGTGTTTAAATTTTATACCAGCCTAAGGCAACCATGGCCCTTTAGCAGGGAAGATCTGCGCCTGCAAAACGCACCAATTGCTCCCCATCTTCTTTTCTGCTGATTCACATGCTCTGTGCTGCTGTCACTTACTGAGCTTACGGACCATCGCACGACATACTGAATTTATAAATGTCACAATATCATCATCATCATCATTTACTTATATAGCGCTGACAAGATACACAGTGACACAACATAAGTCGTATTAATACATAATGGAAATAACTGGTAAACAGCGGCGCTCCTTTCCCCTCCATTGCTGCGTCCCAATTGGCTATGCTCATGGTTCGCGGCACCAAGTAATGGCTCCAGCGAACAGGTGCTCCTGGTTTAACAATTAACAAAAGATAGATGCTGAGGGCCTGGGTTCACTCTTTAGAGTGTTCTTGGGTGTGTTATAATTATTCTCTGAGTGTTTTTTGTATCCTGAGTTCCTGACCCTCTTGCCTTGTCTCCTGACTGATCTCTTTGCCTGAACACGACTGTTAACTTGTCTTAACCCTTTGGATACCGCGTACTGGACTCTCTGTGTTCAGCTTTTAACTTGGTCCTTACTCCTACCCACCTGTGCTGGTTGGCCCTGACACATGGCAAAATTAAAGGAGAAGGAAAGTGATTTTACACTTGGGGGTGCCAAAGTTAGACACCCCAAGTGACTACTTTTACCTACCTGATACCCCGGGCCGGTGCTCCTATCAGCTGAAAACCGCACCGGTCCAGGGTCCTTCTAGCAAGCACCACAAAGAGATCAACTTCCTCTTGCGTTGATATCAAATTTCCCAGGGAAATCACATGCACAGTAGAGCAAAATAGACGATTTTTTTCTTTAAAGTTCGTCTATCCTCTCGAGGAAGACAAGGAAGCATGAAATTGATCTCTGTGTGGTGCTCGCTAGAAGAACCTCCAGACCAGTTCAGTTTCGGCTGATAGGAGCATCGGCCCAGGCAGGGTCGGACCAGGCTGGTGGGACACCGGGAAAAAACCTGGTGGGCCCCTGGCTCTTGTGGGCCTCGCCGGGCCAGATCTGCACCCAGATCCTTCATTTTGCTGGCTCCTTCCTGACTCGATCACCAGAAAAACATAGTGCGCGCCTATGCACACGCCAATTGGCGCAGCGGCCTGAGAATCATAGTGCATGCCTGTGCACAAGTTCATGATGGGGAAGTGGTGCGGCCAGGGGGGTCCTGAACAGCAGCCCCAATGGGCCCCAGGCCCCCCAGTCCGAACTTGGGCCCGGGGTATCAGGTAGGTAAAAGTAATCCCTTGGGGGTGCCTAACATTTAGCACCCCCAAGTAAAAAATCCCTTTCCTTCTCCTTTTATATCAGAAGTAGCAGCACATCAGAGGCTAATCTAATTTTCTGCATAAGTATGTACGTGTCGCAGAAACTCCTAAACTCCTGTAACCACTTTGAATGCTTGTATCAATACTACTATAGAGATGCTGAACATTTAAACTGGTGTAATTAATTCAATATCTAAAATATTTGTAGCCATATTTAGTTTTAGGGTTTAGCATTACCTTTAAGTTTTCTAAAACGTATTTGAATATTACATAACACCAAATATGCTAGACTGGTCACACTAATAATCATGCATGCAGAAACCATCTGCAGTCGTGTCCCTTTTATTTCCTTTAGCTTTTTGTGAGGACTTACCCTGGTGGTCTAGTGGGTCGGCAGGGACGCCCGCCTTGTGGTTCTCCTTCTTTGCCGGCAAACTGATACCAGGGAGCGTGCGACGTGCACTTCTACAGACGCAGCTGTGCCGACATAATAATGTTATTGCGAAATGGTTCAAAATTCATATGGTATTTAAAGGGACATCTGTATTGTGATCATTGTCCGTTCATCTTTGAGAGTTCCTGGGTGCTAGTCTTGTTAATTCTGATCTCTGATTCCTGTTGTGACCTCTGTCTGTTTTTGACTACTCCGACTTCTGTGATCCTGACCCCTGCCTGGTAACTGACTATTCTACACTCTGTAATCCGACCCGTGCCTGTTTGACTCTTCTTGATTGATCTCCTGGCTTTTGACCTCTGCCTGTTTGACTCTGTTTGTATTCTGCCTGCACCGACCCGGCCTGGTTTTGACTACGCTTTCTGCCTGCTCCTTGAACTGTGACCTTTGGCCAAAAAGACTTTGCTAACGATCATACCCCTCTGCAGAACCCTTAGCTTGACTCCGCTCCGCTCTTAGGGCTCGTCCAGACGAGAAGAATCGAGGAGATTAGTCGCCTGGCGACAAAACGCCACGTCTTTGAGGCGATTAATCTCCTTGAATGGCTTGCTTGTATCTTGCACCCGCTAGCGCTAAAGTCGCTGGTGCCTACTTACACGCGACTTTGAAAATCGCGTTGCCGCGTGTGAATAGGGGCAGGTGAATTTAGTGCAAGATACTAGCAAGCCATTCGGGGAGATTAGTCGCTGCGATTAGTCGCCAGGTGACAAATCTCCCTGAAATCTTCCTGTGTGGCCTTACCCTTAAGGGCTGGTACAGCCAGCGATTAATCGCCAGGCGACAGAATCTCCCCGAACTGCCTTCTCCCTGTCTGCACCCAGCCTAAATAAGACCTGGCGGCATCCAATTAGTCGAGGGCTGAAAAGGAGGTGAAAGGCAGCTGTTATAGACGGAAGCAAGAGCCAGCACCAGGGAGTCTAGCATTGGTTCTGGATTTTGAGTGCCAATCGTGACACTTTTCTTTAAAGGGCAAGGAAAGTGTAAAATAGAATAAGGCTAGAAATGCTGTATTTTGTATACTAAACATAAACATGAACTTACTGCACCACAAGCCTAATCAAACAAATGATTTATGCTTTCAAAGTTGGCCACAGGGGGCTGTCATCTTGTAACTTTGTTATACATCTTTGCAAGACTAGACTACATACACATGCTCAGTGTGATCTGGGCTTCTTAGGGATCGTCATAAATGATCAAAAAACAAAGCTGCTTGAGTTCTGCATGGCTGGTAAGTAAGGCAGGGGCTCCCTCTGTTGTTCATTAGTATGATTGTTTCCCTGCCAGAAGTTAGGGAACGTCTGACAATTCCTATCCACAGCAGTAAATGAAGGGAGAATTTCACTGCATACAGTCAGGTTTCTTATAAAAACAGTACACATTTTTTAATTAAAGTATATTGGAGATAGATTTCTTTTTCATTAAAGAAACTAAAAACGGTATTTTAATTCTTTGCATTTCCTTGCCCTTTAATTCTAGCCCAGTGCTGTATATTATTTACAGAGAGCAGCCTCTTTCTCCTATTTAAGAAAAAGTAAGCCATGTAGGCAAGGCGAGATAAGATATTTCTAATGTAAGTAATTCGAAAAACAACTGGACTTGCTGAGAAATCTTCTGAGAAATTTGAGAAGTCCAGTTGTTTTTCGAATTACTTGTATTAGATGTACCATGACCTGGATGAATGAAAATCTTTATAGTCATATCATGAGACAAGATACTTTTATTACAGCAAAAAAAAGGAAAACAAACAAAATAAAAAGAAACAGAAGTATTTTTTTAAAACGGACTCATTGGAAATTACATTCTTTACAGCCTGAGCTTTTTGGATATCTGATTTCCAGATAAGAGATCCCAGAAGTTAAGGTCACATGGGCAGATTTGCAGGTGGGTTTCAGGCCGATGCTGCCCCCCCGCTATTACTCTCACTGCACAAGCAGAGCCAAATTTCCACTTTAAAAAATGGAAATTTGATTCTTAAAGTGTTACCAGAGCCGGATTTTTATTTTTGCCGCCCCAGGTAACTGACTGCTCTCACCTTGTCTCATGACAGGAGCGGCCCTGGGAACATGGGGCATGTGACCGGGGTAACTGAGTGTTAGGGCATAGGGGGGTGACAACATGATTGTGAAAGGCATGGAGCAGAGAAGATACAAGGGACTATGTAAACTATAGTAAACTATGAAGCAAAATGCAGCCGCACACTAATCGCTTGCTCTGCTTTCCTTTCAGATGAGTGTTTTTGTTACTAAATTTCTGTTTGTCAGTATCCCCTCGTGTTTGTAATCATAGATATTCTTTGTGTACAAGCCGTAATCAGCGGTTATTCTTGTTTATCGCTGCATTGCCAAAACCCCTGATAAAATCAGTCCAGTTCTACTAATTTCGAAATTTCCTAGTGAACCTTTCCAAGGGTGTGCGACACAGCTTGAGAATTCCTCTACAAAGCCCCATCCATAGGGGTGCATCACTTCAGCCAAAGCTCAGTAGCTGCAGTTAGATTTGGACTATTCCTTGGGATTTACTGATCTGGAGATCTCTGCACAGATATTGGCCTGATATTGCCCAGATGAAATTAAGATTGATAATCCATAAAGTATAAGGGAGTTAAAGGGGTGGTTCACCTTCAAGTTAACTTTTAGTATATTGTAGAATGGCCAATTTTAAGAAACTTTTCAGTTGGTCTTCATTATTTATTTTTCATAGTTTTTTAATGATTTGCAATTTTCTTCTGTTTCTTTGCAGCTTTCAAATGGGGGTCACTGACACCGTCTAAAAACAAATGCTCTGTAAGGCTACAAATGTATTGTTATTGCCACTTTTTATTACTTATCATTCTATTCAGTCCCTCTCCTATTCATATTCCAGTCTCTTATTCAAATCAATGCAGGGTTGCTAGGGTAATTTGTACCCTAGAAACCAAATTACTGACACTAGAGAGCTGCTGAATAAAAAGCTAAATAACTATAAAACCACAAATAATAAAAAAATGAAAACCAATTGCAAATTCTCTAAGAATATCACTCTCTACATTATACTAAACGTTAACTCAAAGGTGAACAACCCCTTTAATATACTTGGTCCTATAAAGAAACTGCAGCTCCTAAATCCACATTTTTATTGGATAAAGGAGGAATCTCCACATTTGCAAGGCATTTTGTTCTCATCTCAGAATCTCAGATTTCCGTATGAACATTTAACAATTAGTAAATATTTCCTGCATCGTTGGTCTATATACCTAGATAATCTACCACACTCTGCTTTGTTTTGTTGTTAAGATTTGGTGTTTTAATCATTTTGACATTGGATCTCAGTCTATT
Source organism: Xenopus borealis (assembly GCA_024363595.1). NCBI lineage: Eukaryota > Metazoa > Chordata > Amphibia > Anura > Pipidae > Xenopus > Xenopus borealis. The sequence continues at coordinate 11,101,372 of CM044436.1, read as the reverse complement.
GTCTTATTTTTGCTAAACAAATATATATATATTTTTTAAATTCACCAGAATTGATTAAATTAAAACCACAATAAAAACAACTGAAAAGGAAATGATGAATGGTTTTGGTTACAATCCATATCAAATATGCTACTTGGGATCCAAATTTGGTTTGGTGGTCGGGTAAATATTTGGAAAGCATTTCACCGTTGAACTGAAATAACCCACAAACGAAGAGTTTGACTTTTAATCAGCAGGTTAATTTTTTTGCTACCCAAAGCACATAAATGACACTATATATGATGGAGTTGACTTTTCAATATGTGAATATTCTGCTTGATTTTTTTCCACCAGATCCTGAAGAGAAATTGGTTGATCTGAAGATGCGGTGGAACTCAATGAACCATTCACTTGGCAGTGTGCAGATTTTGATTGTCGGGAGGGGGGTAGTTGGGGGGTGTTTATTGGGGAGTTGCAAGAGGGGAGGGGGGAAGAGAGTTGAGGAAGTCGGGTGCCAGCGGTGGGGCGGGTTGGATTTGAGTGGAGGGGAGGACTAGGGGTGCAGCATTTTGAAATCCAGCCACGCCCTCTCCCTACATGAACTATCCCCTCTCCCTGCCCCTATTATTTTTAATCCTAAACTGGACTCTCTCCTCTCCTTGCCTAGACCATCCCCTGTCCTTGCTCATAGGGGAAAGGGAGGTAATAATGTAGAGGGTGCACAGGAAGTGGAAACCAGGTCTCTGTGGGCCCAGGTCTGGGACAAGCTCGGTCAGCCTTCATGTCCCCCACTGTGTACGCGTGCATGGCTACCCCTAGTTCCAGCCCTGCAAGCAGTGTGCAAGGGTATTAAAGAAAATATGTACAATTTTGCATGTCCATGGTTTATTCAAATATTGGTCTTCAGATAACATCACACACACCGGGGCAGATTTACTAAATTCACATGAAGAATTCGAAGTTCGATCGAATTTTGAAAAAACTCAAATCTTCGAATATGCAAATTAGGCAAATTCGACCATCGAACATTCGAATTTGAATAATTCGAATATACGAATAAGATGTTATTGGAATATTCGATGGTCAAAGTACTTCCCCTTTAAAATGTTATTCGACCACCTAGTTCGCCAGATCCAAGCTGCCGAATTGAGTATCATTATTTCTGATCGAATAAAAAAAATTCGATTGAAAAAAAAATCGTTTGAATTGATCGATTCGCACAATTAATCGATCAAATTTTTCCTATTCGATCGATCAGTTTTACTTCGCTCACTGTTCCCATGCTCAAATTTCAAATTTTTTTTAATTCGAAATTCGACCAATAGTAAATCTGCCCCACCGTGTTCTGTAGGCAGAATTGTGATACCTCACTTTCTTTATGGTTTAAGTGCCAGAGAAATATATGTCCATACTCCTGCCTTTTTGTCACTGTCTTCTTGCAAAGAAGTGGAAATATATTGCCTTATAACTGATTGAACTCTTGGCAAAATGTAGAAGGGGTTTGTGGCAAGCCACAGCCTGGCTAAAGTGTATTATTTTGTGGTAGTTTTGTGTTTGTGCAACTTATTTTAATTTATGGGTTTCTTTTCAGATACAAAATGTCTGTTTTTCTTAGTCCTGTCAGTGTTTAAATATTTTAAGAAGCATTGCTATCTTTTGGTGCTTGTTACCATGGAGAAGTAAGGTATATTCAGGGGGGGGGCATGTATTTTAAAACCATTTCTCAACTGAATTGCTCTGAATTATAGGAGAGTATATGAGCTGGCTTTGCAGTTATTACAATCACAATTCATAAACATATGCATCAGTTCTAAAAGGTAATTCTATACCATCACTTTTTATTCTTTTGCATTTGTCCAATGGATGGATTTAGAATTATTTTCCAATTGATGAGCCCCTCTATTTCTGTGAATATGTTACAGCATCATCTTTAATTCAAGGTTGCCTTTGTTCCCAGCCGGCTTTCTGGCTGCTGTCATTGTGTTAGAATCCCTAAAGGCATAAATGTATATAGCCGGCGAATGGAACATTTGCAGTTCAGTTTCTATAGGTTATGTACTCGCTACTGCAAAATGTAAGTTGTGAGAGGATGGGATCTATACATGACCTAGCAGCAATTTTACTGAAATATGTCAGCTCTTGTGGAACGCCATGTTATGGAATCCTAATCCTTTCTGGGCTTATTTGCTAAGCAAACGCAAAGTGCGAAAATCTAGACTCAAATCGGCTCCCCAGCAGATTCCCTCCCACCTCCCTCTTACTTGCACGCCCTGGCTGGATCTGGCATCTTATGAAGAAA
>CM044436.1:11082157-11096914 GCA_024363595.1 Xenopus borealis | reverse complement strand
GTAAGGTAAGCAGGTAAGCTAGAACATATCAGAATGGGGGGAATAGACATGGGAATATTTTGGGTGCTGCTGGCTGGCACAGGTACAGTTTAGAAGTGGAAAGTTGGGCAGGTAAGGAAAAAGAGAAGTGTGTGACATTGAGAAAGGAGCGGTGGAAAGTGACAGTAGTGGGGGGATTTGTGAGTGCAAGTGGAAGGCTGGGGCATTTTTTCTAGTGCAAGTGGATAGTATATTAGTGGGGAGTGGTGGGCTGTCATTGCTTGGGACAAATAGTAATGCTTTGGGCTGTAATACTACTTGATCAGGCTCTAGAAGGTGGCATGGCGAATGACGAATACAAGACCTGCTCCCTGCCTGACACCTTGTGTGCTGCCCCCTAACCTCCCCTCTGAGAAGAGGAAACAAGGTATACTCTGATAAGGGGGCGGGTTGTATTATAGAATGGATAATTCTAAGCAACTTTTCAATTGGTTTTCATTGTTTATTTATTTTTTATAATTTTCTAATGGTTTGCCCTTTTCTTCTGATTCTTTCCAGCTTTCAAAATAGGGTCAGTGACCCCATCTTAAAAAATGAATGCTATTTAAAGCGACATATGCATTGTTACCAGTCATTTTTATTATTCATATTCCTACTCAGGTACATGATTGCTATGGCAATTTGGTACCCTAGTACCCAGATTGCTGAAAACTGCTTACTGGAGAGCCGCTGAACCCAGGCTTTCATTTGGCTTTCAGGCTTTTCATTTGAAATAACCATTGAAACAGTTTTGACTTTAAATAGTTGCACTGATTGCACTGTTGCTATGCAATGCTGTTCATTGTCCTGCAAACTTAAAATAGAAATATTATAACACCTACTTGGTTGCTTGGTTTCTCCGACTCTACAAATCGTTTGAAAGGATTTTTTTTTTTGGAAAGAAATGTGTCACTTGAAAATCTGACGCAAAAGGAATAAAATAATGGCATTTATTTAGAACCGTACCTAGGGATAACTGCCACTTTCTTCCTTTTAGTACGTCAAGGAATACAAAAGCTTTATAATTTGTGGCTCTAAAGGTGTTTGTTAGCACTTGGTAAATGTGGATGTCAGTCTGATGGAAAGCTATAATAATGAAGAAGAATATTCTAACTCTATGTGAAAAGGCAAGGTAGAGTGAGCCAGAGCCAAAGTCAAACTGTGGTGTGTGAGGTTCACTTGGGCTGATACCACAGGGGCCCCCACACCCCCTCAGAGACCCTTGCTTCCCCACTTGCTCGCCTACTGCCAACCTCTCCTCCCCATGGGCATACCAGGGGCGTAACTACCGGGGGAGCAGGGGTTCAACTGGGCCAGGGCCTGCACCCCCGCAGGACCCCCTGGCAATCTCGCTCCGGCTGCAGCCGGCTGGAGTCAGCTGCAGCGGCTCAGAAATTAGGCACGGATGAGGGTGTTGGGGCGGTGGCTGCACGTCCCGCAACAGGGCCCGCCCCCACCTAGTTCCGTTACTGGGGAATACCATATACTGATACTATGATTAGGGGAGGGAGGGGAGAGAATGCACAGGAGGGGCAACATGAAGCAAGTTGGGATCTGTTCTGGGATCACGGCATGAATGCCGGGGCCTGGTGTCCTGCAGACGCGGTCGAACCCTGGACAAAGCTGACTTTTACTTTCCTTCACCTTCACTTTAGAACCATTCAGGTGCCTTTTTCAGTTCAAGACCCAACATCTGTTCATGGTTCTATTGAAAGGTATAAATATGGTCAAGGTCCCGTTCGAGGGTCCAAAATTTGATCAGTTAAATATCTGTAGAAATAAGTCAAATCAACTGGACCCGCTGTGTATTTTCCTTGAAGTCATTTCACCAGCCGTCCAACTGACTTTCTCGATTCAGAATAACAGAGAAAGCCGGTTGGATGAGTGGTGCAACGTATTGAAGGAAAACAACACAGCAAGTCCAATTGATACGACTTATTTCTACATATATACCATGACCTGGATGAATGAGAATCATTTTTGAGTTAAAAAATAGTAATAGTAAGGAAATTATTCTAGGAAACTATTGGTGTTTTAGCCATTCAGCCGCAGAACCAAGAATATCAAGGAAAGGAAATATTTATTTCATTGTTCAATTAGAAAGTTGCTAATAATATCATGCCATCTCTCTGTGTTTGTCCAACCTGTGACCTTCCAAAGGATTAGGAGGTCTGAAGATACTGACTGCATTCCTTTGTCTTTGTTGCACTGTTTGATCATATTATTTACCCTTTATGTACAAAGAAGTAGAAAATACAATGTAAATCATGGCACATTTGCAATGATCATCCAAAGGAACTTCGTGGGCTTGTTCTTTCTGTCCCACAGAACAAGTTGTATGACAAAGGAAAGAGAAGAAAATCTAATGTATCCACTAGTGACACGCGTCAAAAGCGTCCCGCGACTCGTTTCGCGAATTTTTCGGCGAAGCGAATCGCGGGAGATTCGCCCATCACTAGTATCCACAGCATTATTTCTTTCCTTGAAAATGTGGGTCAAAATCACTTGGTTTTGTGATACAATCTAGACATTTTCCTGACTGACAGAGTAAGCCTTAATGGTGGTCATACACGGATGATTAAAGCTGCCAATATCGGTCCTTAAAAGCAGCTCTACACAAGGAGATTCAGGGAGCACCACGTGTGAATTGCCGCAGGCGATTTTCATTTTAGCCGGCTCAAGACAGGGTGAAGCGGATCGGGGAGATTAGTCACCCAAAAGACGAGGCGATTTGTCACTGAGGCGACTAATCTTCCCGAATCTCCTTGTGTAGACCTGCCCTTAGACCCATCTAATCTGCCTATGTCTGGGGCTTCCAACGGGTCTCCCTGATCTACATCTTGCCAAAAATCAGCAAGATGATGACAAACTAGATTCAGCTGGGCCCCCTGTAGACTCTTGTCCCTCCACCCATTGTACACACACACTGGTTAGTGCCATAGAAAAATTCACTCTATAGGTCACTGAATCAGACAGTTCCAAGGTATCACTATGACACAGAAATCCAATGTCGAATGGGGGGGGGGGGGTCTGAGGCACACCGGTCTCCTGCATAAGGGGCCCCCATACCCCCTGGCCTTCTGCCCCAGCAGTAACCCTTCTCAGGCAGTTAGTGGGTCTGGGTTGGCACCGGGCTTTTCCAGATGTCCCACCAGCTCAGTCCAACCATTCGGAGATCCTGGAAGTTTCACCTTCACAAATCATCTCCGTTCATTCAGTCGCCTGGCTTCCTATCATTTTCCTCATGTTAAACACAGGAATGACATCACTTTTCACAAACCTGAACACTTCATTGGCCGGTGACACTTTTGTAAGGTTGGATTGTCAGTTTAATGGAACCTAATCCCTTATGCTGCCATTTTACTTGCAATCGGCGCCTCTATCCACTTCAGTGTTTTATTTTTCTGGCCATCTGTTCTTAATTTGTCTCTGCAATGGCATCCAATCCCTCTAGCTTTGCTCGGAATGATTTGGCTATGCTTTATGATTTTGTAACCAGCAATATTCCTACTTCGAATAAAGAAAAATAAAATAGCTTTTATACAGTTTTCCACCTCCTGTTTTAATAGCTGTATTACTGCAGCTTCAGGTAATTTGCATGACAGATGACATAACAAGCGAAGAAAGGAAAGAAAAGAAAGAATGAGCATTATACAATGTAGATCTATGCAGTAGGAAAAAAAACTCTCCTGTATGCAGTGAAGATCTATGAACATGAGATACAACAGCTCTGGGAAAGACAATCCTTGTGCTACTGATGTCACAAAACTATCCAGTTAAATTGATGTATAGTGAGACATTAAGTAGTGGTTGTGGGGCCTGGACTAAAACAAACCTTGTACAACATCATCTCTCTACTATACGTGTTACCCCACAGTTTCTTCCCTTCCCAGAGACTATTATCCACTGTTACTATAGACACCATCTCTCCCTACTATACCTGCTATCCCACAGTCACACTCCCTTCCCAGAGACTATTATCCACTGTTACTATAGGCACCATCTCTCCCTACTATACCTGCTATCCCACAGTCACACTCCCTTCCCAGAGACTATTATCCACTGTTACTATAGGCACCATCTCTCCCTACTATACCTGTTAACAGGGTCGGAATCGGCCAGAGGGATACAGGGAAAAAACACGGTGGGTCCCAGTGCTCGTGGGCCCCACTGGCCCAGACCTACTCCCTGTCCCCTGCTGCCCCAAAATGCCTCCTTTTGCCCAGGTTGCACTTTGTATTTGTGCAGATGTGCACACACGGGGGAGGCGGTACGAGCTAGTGTGTACAGGGGCGGGTACAATGGCGTGTGCATGGGGACAGGTAAGAGTGCGTGTGTGTATGTGCACCAGGGGCCCAGAGGGGGCTTTGTGGTATGGATGGGGATCAGAGGGTGTCCCTGATACAGCAGCCCTGGTGGGCTCCTGGGACCCCCAGTCCGATCCTGCCTGTTAACCCACAGTTCCTTCCCAGAGACTTTTATCCCACTGCTACTATAGAGAGGGTGGCTGGGGCTGCTGGGGGAGATATTTGCGGGAGGGAGGAGGTTCTTTGCATTTGAGAGGGATGATGACTCTGATGATCAGATTGATAAGAGAATAAATGTAGTTAAAATTAAGTGGGTGAATGAGAGAGAGGATTTCTCAGGAGCAGGTTTGTTGCAAGAAACATAATTAAACAGTTGTTGGATTTCCCCCCTGCAAGATAGTTATGCCTTAACACATACCTCCCAACATTTTGGAAGTAAAAAGAGGGACAACATTTTTTTTTTTCTTGTACTGTGGCTAATTTTTACCCCCTAATTACCACGTTCATTTTACAAAATTTTGCAGGTTATGAAAGTTTGAAAATATTTCTCCTTATCTAAACTGTTACAATTACTTATTTTCTGATCTCAAAATTGTTGGACTGGATGTTGGCATTGCAAAGGTTCAGAGATGAAAGGCATGGAAATTGACCTACAGGGAAAGGATTGACATTATCAAGGCTTATCACATTCCTCTATTTCTCTTTGTTTCCTACATATTCTTATTACCAAGCTCTATATGGGGTAACTTTATCAAAGAGTGAAGTTCCGCCACTAGAGGGAAATTCCACCGCTCTCCGTTCATTTCTATGGGATTTTGAAAGGCCTATTTACCAATGGGTGAAGTGAAAGTTCAACCTTTGATAAATACGCCTTTAAAAATCCCATAGAAATTAATGAAGAGCGGTGGAATTTCCCTCTAGTGGCGGAACTTCACTCTTAACTGCACTCTTTGATAAATATACCCCAATGTCCGGATTCAGAGCCTTTTCTTGCAGATGTTATGGGGGAGCGGGATCAATCCAATAAAAAGGGGTGTGACCTTTCTGCAGAAAAAAGGTGGGTTGGGCATGTTATGCCCCATGGGTTTTTTTTGTGTCATTTTCCTGAAGTATAAATTTAGAAATTTGACACAAGAAAAGAAATTACTGTGGGAAATCAGTGTTGAGGACTGGGTATCGCGGCTAATCAAGGACTGGCTACTTGGTGAGAGGGTGAAGGAGGTTCGAGTGACAGGAGGCAGCATCCCATCATTTCTGAGCCAGGCAGATAGGCTTTTTGAGGAAATGGAATATTGAGAAGCAAGAACTGCTTTCTTTTTCAAGGAAGAGTATTTATTTAAGGGTTTTGGATTTTTTCTTTTGTACCCCCCTCCCACCCCCAATACTGCAGGACTGCTTAATACTGCAATGGAGGAAAGCTTTGGGTACCTGAACAGTAGGAGAATACCAATTTTGTACATACTTTATTTATTTTATTAATGTTAGTTATTACTATTTTATTACTATTTTTAAAGGGCATCATGTAGTGTTTAGTATAACCCTGTTAGAATCTCTACAATAGTTGTTAATTACTAGTGATGGGCGAATTTATTCGCCAGAGGCGAATTCACGGTGAATTCACGCGATTCGCCACTGGCAAATAAATTTGTGAAATGCCAGCGAAAATTTGCCTGGCGAAAATTCGTTAAAAAAAACGAGTCGCGCGCCATTTTTTGACTCGACGAACGTTAAAAACGACGCGCCACAGTTACCGTGATGCACATCAAAAACGTGCCGCAATTCGTTTTGCTAATTTTTTCTCCAATTTGCGCAAATTTTTCGGCGAAGTGAAACGGGGTAGATTTGCCCATCACTATTAATTACTCCATGAACCATAGAAGCAGATTATACAAAAAAAAATCCAATGAAGAACATTTTTTCCAGTTTAGTTGCATAGTTTTTGTACACTATGATAGAACACAGGCACAAAACTTATGTTAGTTGCCTGCCTATACTTTATCCAAGCAGGAAATTCAGCACACAGATTAATGAACTGTTACTTATCTAGGTAGGAGGAAAGAATACATAATAAATTAGTTAGCAAGTCATGCAATGCCTCCTTCCCCTCCCTTTTCACAATGTTATTTTTCAAAAGGAAGATTTATTGCAGCAAAGAATGCCAGCATTTACAATTGTTCCAGCACAATGTTAGAGATAAAGATATTGAATCTGTTATCTGGAATCCCATTAACCAAAAAGCTCAGAAATACGTCCTTTTTCTTGTTGGTAACTGAGATTGCAAAAAGCTGTGTTGATGCCAAAATAATCCTTTTAGAGATTTTTATTAGTCGTGTGCCTTGCCAATCAGCTGCCTGTGTTTGACTAGTCTTCAGATGATGATTTGGTCTGTGTTTGATCCTGGCCGGCTGGCAAGCATATTACGGGCAACAACAACTCTTGCCCAAGAAAGCCCAGAGAATTGGAGCAAATGAGGTCTTGTTAATATCTAAAGAGATGTGGAATTTTGAATGGACCTGTAACATTTATAAATGGCCCATATTACTAGACAGCATAACAAGATTGAGAAGGTGAAGGAGAAGCATATACCTACTCCGAAGGCCACAGAAATGCTCAGTACTGGTTGTAGAATGACTTTGCTTCTTAGTCCATGGCTGAGGGGCCTCAACAGTCTTGCAAGCTAACAACTGAAATGATGACTCCTCTTTAGTATTCTCCTTTTTTCTGTTCTTCTCATCTGGTTTCTGTACTGTGTTCCTCACCACTTGATCAGTGGCAAGGGACCCTGTAGGTACCTCCTGCCCCCCCCCCCCGCGCGCTGACATCTCCTCAGTAAAAGTGCTAGTGTCCAATCAGTAATACTGTATGTTGCAGGGATTACAACTAGGGTAAGCTGCAGTAGTATGTCACCATGAAAACAGCTCTCTGAGTTAAAGGGATTCTGTCATTTGGAAAAAATTTTTTTTTTCAAAATGCATCCGTTAATAGTGCTGCTTTAGCAGAATTCTGCACTGAAATCCATTTCTCAAAAGAGCAAACAGATTTTTTTATATTTCATTTTGAAATCTGACATGGGGCTAGACATATTGTCAAGTTCCCAGCTGCCCCAAGGCATGTGACTTGTGCTATGATAAACTTCAATCACTCTTTACTGCTGTACTGCAAGTTGGAGTGATATCACCCCCTCCCTTCCCCCCCCCCCCGCGCGCTGACATCTCCTCAGTAAAAGTGCTAGTGTCCAATCAGTAATACTGTATGTTGCAGGGATTACAACTAGGGTAAGCTGCAGTAGTATGTCACCATGAAAACAGCTCTCTGAGTTAAAGGGATTCTGTCATTTGGAAAAAATTTTTTTTTTCAAAATGCATCCGTTAATAGTGCTGCTTTAGCAGAATTCTGCACTGAAATCCATTTCTCAAAAGAGCAAACAGATTTTTTTATATTTCATTTTGAAATCTGACATGGGGCTAGACATATTGTCAAGTTCCCAGCTGCCCCAAGGCATGTGACTTGTGCTATGATAAACTTCAATCACTCTTTACTGCTGTACTGCAAGTTGGAGTGATATCACCCCCTCCCTTCCCCCCCCCCAGCAGCCTAACAAAGAACAATGGGAAGGTAACACTATAACAGCTCCCTAACACAAGATACCAGTTGCCTGGTAGATATAAGAACAGCACTCAATAGTAAAACCCATGTCCCGCTGTGACTCTTTCAGTTACATCGAGAAAGAAAAACAACAGCCTGCCAGAAAGCAGTTCCCTCCTAAAGTGCTGGAACAAGTCACATGACCAGGGGCAGCTGGGAAATTGATAAAATGTCTAGCAACATGTCAGATTTCAAAACTGAATATAAAAAAATCTGTTTTCTCTTATGAGAAATGGATTTCAGTGCATAAGTCTACTGGAGCAGCACTATTAACTGATGCGTTATGAAAAAAACATGTTTTCCCATGACAGTATCCCTTTAATAAACAGCATGGTAGGTATGAAGAGGGTAAAATGCCAGTAGATTATGTAGTGCGCATGAGCAGAAACTAAGGAGAGAAACCCGGATCTAAAGGTGGCCATACACGGAGACACTTTAAGCCTGCTTTCACTGTTGGATGCTTGGGCAGAGCTAGAGTTGCGCCAGCATCAGGTCTGGACTGAGAATCAAAATAGGCCCTGGAATTTCAGGTACACAGAGGCGTTACCTCTCTGGCGTCACTCCCAAAATGATGGTGCCCATGGCCACCACGTGGGTAGCGGTGCCGGGCGATGACATCATTGCATCGAGATGGACGCGATGACGTCACGGGCGCCCACGTGTTTTGGCGCCAAATTTGAGTACTTAAAGGTGTCCAGGACCCCAGTATGGTGCCCAAGTATAGGTTTTCTTTCTGTGAACCTGAGTGTGCTTAATTCTGTTTTCCTGACTCCTGTTATTAACTATTGCCTGACTTTGACCCTGATCCTATGCTGCCTGCCTCTAGATAATTGCCTGACCACTCTCAAGAACTATTCCTGAACTGTACCTTGCCTTGGACTCTCTGGAAAGCTTAGATCATGACTACCTCCCTGTGGGAGCCGCAGGGCCCCTGACACCACCAACCCATTAAATACTAAGTTTCTATGGCACCTTATAGCAGCCCCTCTGGTATTTGCCAGAGACCACATATTGCCAGACTGGGCCGGGCCGGCATTGACATGCAACAGCTGAGTTGTCAGTCACTGTCAGACTTACGGACAAGGTTACGGCTACATCATAGTAGTGAATCTCTCTCCGGTGACACAGGAGAGCACTAACACTTCTTTCGTTGTGTTGTGGTCTTTTCAAACTGTAGGTGATGTATCATTTACAGCTACAGGGGTCTTGGGGGGAAGTTGACTATTTTTAGATCTCCGCTGCCTAATGTTTTTAATGGTAGATCTACAGAAGATAGTGCCCACGCCTCAAAGGCATTGATAAACATTTGAGATTATAGCTATTGTGTTTTTATTCCGACACTAAGGTTTGGCCACGAGTAGGCCTGGGTACTTGAGGGAAATATAAAGCAGCCCCTCGGGCATTTGCCTGAAATGACAGATTGCCAGTCCAGGCCTGCTAGTAAGTATGACTTATTTCACCTGTTGCCAATCTGACCACAGCTAATTTATGTAAACAATTACACTGGCTATAAAACCCTCTACTCTGCTCTGCCTCATTGCCCAGTATAGGACCAGGTTCCTGGGTGCAATATATTTGCTGATCTTGTTATTGCCCACTGCCTGACCTTGACCATGACAGTCTGCTGCCTGAACTGACCCCTGCCTGTGTTTGACTATTCTGCGCTTCTAATCTGTGTTTGACCTTGGCCTGTGACCTTGACTACTGCTCTGTTTCCTGATTCGGTACCATATTGTCTGTTTTGGTTTGACCCGCCTGTCCCTTGACCACGCTCCTTTTTTTTTGTCATTTCTGTATATGTTACGGTTCCTTTACCTTTCCAGAACTTCCCCCTTGGTCCTCTCACTTTAAGTCCTGGCAGCATCTGAGTAGTGGAGGGCTCCTCCTGAAGCTAAAGGCGGCTGTTATAGGCAAAAGAGTGAGTCCAGACTGGGACCTTGGAGTTTGCTCTGGGTTATTATGATACCATACATGACAGATCTAACCCTACCTCTCATCAGAAGGACTACACTTTAAAAACTTATGAAGAGTCCAAAACTTTTTTGGACTCTTCATAAGTAAACAAAATAACAGCAGTTTCAGTGTTAGCCATCTAAATGTGGCTATACATAAGCTGATATATGCTGCCGGCAGATGAAATGGCAATTTACAGGGCCTTTTGATAGGCCTCTCAGATTGATATTTGGCCAAAAATCAGACAGATGTCAATTGGGCATATCAAGGACCTCATTATTTCGTTGATGGGGTCCTCAATCCAACCGCTCATATTTTCATAATTGTGACCTGATCATTGGGCCCTATGGCCTATGAATGGATCAGTCTGATATCTCCCATCTCAAGGTAGACATATTGGAGAGAGATCTGGTGACCTTGCCTAATAATATTAGGACATGATTGTGAAGTACCTGTTTAAGGTTGGGTTATTACTATCTGTCTAGAATCTTTTGTGCCAAAAGGCTCATATCTGAATGGTACCCATGCACAGATTGTTGGCTGGTAACAAACCATGTATTAAAGGGTTTTCTTGCTCACCTGCCAAAAACTTGGTACATTTCTCAACAGCTTCTCCTTCCCCCCAGAGCTGCTAATGAAAGATGTCATGCTTCAATATTAGAAAAACTGTCACAAATAGAAAATAGAGAGCAATTGACAAAAGTCTTTATTTCTGGGGAACTATCAGAAACCAATGGAACTGAAGCAGATCTGGGCCAGGCCAGCCGGGCGCCCTAGGAAACCCGGCTGACAAGCCCCACCCCTGACTGACAAGCCCTGTCCCCAGTGTGCATATGCGCGAGCAACAGAGAGTGAAGAGACTGAGGGGTGAGAGTTGGAGGGGTGAGTGATGGAGGGACGGGGCAACAATAGAAGGGAGGGAGAGCCACAAGAGAGAGGAGGGTGTCCAGAGGGAAAACTGAGAGGTGCGGACTAGGGGTAGGCAGAAGATATTTTTAGAGGTAGTTGCCCAGCACCCCCCTACTGCCTCTTCTGCCTACCCATAGTTCAGGCCCTGAACTGAAGTGTTGGAAGGCAAAGAACCCCTTTAAAGTACCAGGCAACATGGTCCCAAAAATAGTGCCCAGCTATGTGACCATTACCATGCAAGAGCAATGTCAGGCAACATACTGCACAGGGCTTGCACAATGCTTATTAAACTCATTCACTTCAAGTTCCACTTGAATTTCCAGCCTTTGATAAGGGCCTACATTAGCTCATGAAATGATTACAGATTCACAGGTATGAGATCCGTTATCCAGAAAGCTCCGAATTAAAGGAAGGCCAACTCCTGTAGATTCCGTTTTAATTGAATAATTCCAATTTTTAAAAAACGTTCTCCCTTTTCTCTGTAATAATAAAACAGTACCTTGTACTTGTTCCCAACTAAGATTTCATGAATCCATATCGAAAGCAAAATATTTCTAAATGTACTGACTCGTCAACTCGTAAAAATGCATTGAAAAAAATCTTAAAAATTTGATTAATATCTAAAATTTTTCTAGTTTTCTAGTTCATTTAATACCTCAAGTTTATAAACTTAAAAGCCTTGAATGCCTCAAATGTATTGAGTTTTTGAGCAAAAACCTAGTCAAACATCCCAAAACTCTCAAGGTTAAAAACATTTTGTAATGGTTAAAGGGACAGCTGCCATTGACTTTTACATGAATTTGACAGGTTTTAGATGGAGTATTTTTAGAGTCTGACTTTTGGTAGCTTCGGGACTTAACTTTTAAGAGTTTTTTTCCCCCTCTAAAAATGTGAGGTTTTTTTTTAGTGGAAAATGTTGAATTTGTAGAGAAACAAAGTAGAGTTTTAATGAATAACCCCCCTTAAGGTATGGAGATCTAAATTACAGAAGGAACCTTATCCAGAAAAAGCATTCGGGATAACAGGTCCATACTTATACATGGAAGATATATATAGTGAATAAAGTACCCCCTTTTGTAAATTATAAGGATATTATAAGTTACCGAGGAGTTTCATGACCATATAAAAACACGAGGGCCGAAGGCTGAGTGTTTTTATACAGGTCATGGAACTCCGAGGTAACTTCTAATATCCTCATATTTTGCAACTGGGGGTACTTTATTTATTATAATACACAAGTTTCAGTGAGATATGTGACAGCAATGACATCAGAACTCCCCGTTTATAACTGATGACATCAGATCTCACCGTTTATATAGTGAATAAAGTACCCCCTCTTGTAAAATATAAGGATATTATAAGTTACCGAGGAGTTTCATGACCATATAAAAACACGAGGGCTGAAGGCCGAGTGTTTTTATACAGGTCATGGAACTCCGAGGTAACTTCTAATATCCTCATATTTTGCAACTGGGGGTACTTTATTTATTATAATACACAAGTTTCAGTGAGTCATGTGACTAGGGTTGCCACCTGGCCGGTATTTTACCGGCCTGGCCGGTATTTTTGATAGTTGATCCCAATGTTATTAATAGGGAAAAAACTTAAATATATAGAAATATATAGAAAAGGTGGCAACCCTACATGTGACAGAAATTACATCAGAACTCACCGTTTTGTAACTGATGACATCAGAACTCACCGTTTATAAGGATATAATTTACAAGATATTCACAGCTTTTGTGTATTATATATATACTATATATAGTGAATAAAGTACCCCCTCTTGTAAAATATAAGGATATTATAAGTTACCGAGGAGTTTCATGACCATATAAAAACACGAGGCCGAGGTAACTTCTAATATCCTCATATTTTGCAACTGGGGGTACTTTATTTATTATAATATACAAGTTTCAGGGAGTCATGTGACAGAAATGACATCAGAACTCACCGTTTCTAACTGATGACATCAGAACTCACCGTTTATAAGGATATCATTTACAAGATATTTACGGCTTTTGTGTATTATATTCTATATACACTCACCCCAAATCTCATCCTGAAGGTCAGGCTGTGTTTCAGGTGTAACTAGTAGAATAATTAGCCTCTCTGCCCAATTCTCTCCCTGACTGCCCTTCAGTCTAAGCTCTCCTGCCACGGCTCAAGGGGAGCCACAGTTTGGGAACCACTAGCATAGCAACTTTATTACCGTGTCGATTTTATGCATAATCATGTTGCCACCAGACTCTAAAAATGCAATATTATTTTGCATAGCAGGATACACATTTGCAGATGGTTACTTTCAGATATAAAACAAAAAAAAAATGTGTGTGCCGCAGAATTATTTCCGGTATGAAAATAGCCTGAAAATCTCTTATCTGCGTATGTGATACTCCCACTTTCTAGAGCAACTCACTACAAGCAGCTGGGAACAGCCTATCCCTCAGAATGTAGGAAGGAAGATTTCCTGGGAACAGATGTACTTTTAGAGCATTCAGCATATTTTATCTGTAAGACCATCAATAAGCAGATCGAGTAAACACCATATTTGCACTTGAAAGGTTCTCCTCCTGGCTGGCAGCTAAATGGTTTTTGTGGGAAGGAAGAAATAGGATTTCAGGGTAAACAATGGAACCTTATAAATGGCTTCCCCACCCACTTCTGGAGGTATTTAAAGGACTTCACTTTAGGCAAGATATTTCTGCCATAAGGTTTCAATTAGACAAAATCACTTTAATTTCTTTTATTGCGCTCTGATAATTAACTTAAGTTGAACTGACATATTTGGTTTCTGGTTTGGTAGTGAGTTTTCATGTAAAGCAGCCAGGGTTTGAGTTTGCGGAAAATGGTCTCGGCTTTAAATCTCACAAACCGTGTGAGATGCGTCAGACGTGAGACGTGATGGGGGGGGAGGGTTATTATGGGAAGCAATAAAATATTCTTTATTCTTCAGCAAGATAAAAGTTTTATAGGGGAATATAATAAAAGTCGCTAAGAGAAAAACAATTCGCACCAATAAGAATAAAAATACACATCTCGCAAAGTAATATTGTTCCTTAAACTGTTGCATTGCAAATTTTAACTGCACACTGCGATTTTTAAATGCGCTCTCTTAAGAAGAGCTTGAAGGTGTCGTAATATTTAGAAGCAAACATAACTTTTTCAGTAAGAGGTTTTATTACATTGATTGCGCATTGGCGCAAGCTGTAAAATTCGCAAACGTTCTTCCGCTGTCGGAAGCGGCCGCAAAACAGTTCCTGGTTTCATAAAAGCTATATTAAATTCTCGCAAAGCAAAATTTGTTCGCACAGAGGCATAACTTTTCGCATTGCGAACAGTTTTTCCATTACTGACGTTAATTACATTCCCCCAATAGAGTCTAATGGGGTCGTTTAACAATAAAAAAAACCAACAGTTTACTTTTAGTAAGTGCTGGTGGGTACTCTTTGAATGACATGCAGGTTGGGGGGCAAAGAGCATGGTGCATTTGAATAAATGAATACAGTGGTGTATTCATGTATGCAGGGCCGCCATCAGGGGGGGACAAGTGTCCCGGGCCTGGGGCTGAAGGGGGGCCCGGCAGTGCTAAACTTTTCCAAGAGCCGGGCCCCCCCTTATGAGCGCTGCCGAAGCCGTCCTGCTCCTTACTGTGCTGATGCGGAAGTGCCGAAGATAGTCGAAGTCCTGTAGTGGTGGAAAGACCCGAAGTCACGAAGGAGCCGACACTGAAGTCCTGAAGCAGCAAAAATACCCAATGTCCCGAAAACAGCTATAATGGAGGTCCTGAAGCCATGAGTTCAATTCTACTGACACCAATTTGAGTTTTTTTTTTCACCTGGCCACCAATGTTTTATTTTAATACTCTATAGCAGTGATCCCCAACCAGTAGCTCGTGAGCAACATGTTGCTCACCAACCCCTTG
>CM044436.1:11060583-11080176 GCA_024363595.1 Xenopus borealis | reverse complement strand
GGTGTCGGGTGGGTGGGGCCTGGGGTGGGCGGTGCCTGGGGTGGGCGGTGCCTGGGGTGGGCGGGGCCCCGGGCCCAAATAAATTTGTTGTGCAGGACCCCGTGATTTCTAATGGCGGCCCTGCATGTATGGTATGCAGGTCATTGTGCTCCAGTGCTCGGAGAAAGAACCCAACATGTGCGCCTGCTACTACCTTAAAAATGACCCCTAATATTTTCACTGTTAAATTACTATGCAAATAACAAAAATTACAATATGTTCATAAAAACAACAGGCAGATATTTAAAGTGTTATTCACTGATGCACATACCCACAATCAGGGGCAATTGGAGCCATATAGTGCCAATATATTTGGCTGCACTTGCACAATTGCATCATTTGTATAAGTTCCTGCCCCACTGGAAACTGCCTAGGGTTGCGACCTGGCCGTTTTTTTACCGGCCTGACCGGTATTTTTGTTGGCTGATCCCAATGTTATGAATAGGAAAAAAGCGAAATATATAGGAAGGCTGTTTTTTAAGAAAAGGTGTCAAACCTAAAACTGCCTCTTCCTGTGCAAAACCAGGAATCTGTGCAATTTAATGATAGTAATCTGTATTTTTATCCTTTATTTTAATATCTATATGGTCCTTTTAAAATGGTTTTTAGTGACTTTGCAGAAATGCTTTAAGAAACCACCAGGCACTGTTTATTCCCCATAGACTCAAGTCTCAGGAACTGGGGGGTCTTGCAAAGAGTCCTAGAAAAGCAACATGTCATTCCCACAATCACAACTGAAATGGCATTGAGATCGCCCTCAGCCTTTACTTTCAATAGCCAACTTGGCTATTGAAAGTAAAGGGTGAGGGCGATCTCAATGCCATTTCAGTTGTGATTGTGGGAATGACATGTTGCTCTTCTAGGACTCTTTGCAAGAACATCTTGAAGGTTGAGTTATGGTTAAAAATCCACAAACGCTTTTCATTAGATTTTGTGGGTCAGATTATATCCATGCAACGCCACGCAATGCCGCACAAAACAGCACAAGATTTTGTAGGATGCTATAAAGTCTGAGGCGAGAATGTAAAGTTAGATCAGATAAAGCTGGATGAAGATTTTTCTTCATGCATTTACATCTGTCAGTTATTTTCAATGAGAAATAAAAGTCTTTCAGACAACATCCGTATTTATCTTGTCGGATGAAGATTCAGCTTGCAGAATTCACATCCGACAGAGATGTTGTGTCACAAGGATAATTTTAGGTGTAGTTTATGCATCAGTCTCATTATATGTTGACTACATCCTACTTGTTGGATTAGTTCTGCCGATCCAACACCATTCAACAAAAGCACTTGTGTAGTTTAGCCCTTAAAGATAGAATAATTATTGCTGTCAGTGGTGGATTAATGACACGTGGTGCCCTAAGCTACATCCACACAGGGCCTCCTTATAGGATGTCCTCAGGTTTAAAGAGCCCAAGTGATATCACTGGATCTGCATATTGTACATGCAGCCAGCTGAACACACAACTCCACCAATGAGGCGAGTCGAGACATTTGCCTCAAGCGGCAATTCCTGGTAACCAAGAGCCGAATTTCCATTTTTCAACCTGGAAATTCGGTTATTCTAGTGCAGAGAGCACAGAGATGGGTGGGGGGCAGCAAAATGGCCAGGATCGCCCCTGCCAATAAAAAGAAAATAGAAATGGGCCCCCAATCACACAAGGCCCATAGCCTGTGCATTAATCAGCCCTGCTTGCCGTCCTCAATATTCTTGGAACTATGGCTAGGGTTGCCACCTTTTAAAAAAAAAAAAAAAAAAAAAAAAATTTCTGGACAATGGTGGGGGCGGGATTTAAGGGGTGGGCTGTGCAATAAAAAGGGTCAGAGACGGCAGGGCGTGACACAAAAGGGGTGGAGCTATGGGATAGTGCCAAAAAAGGGACGGACCACATCTCCCGAAGCTGAAGAAAATGTAAGTTTTCCCCGGCAGGCAAGGGCTTTTGTAAATGGTATTACAAATTACAGGCAGTTACAATGCCGGTAAATTTGTAATACCGGCCCCGGCCCTGACAGGTGTTTTACCGGCTGGGTTGCAACCCTAACTATGAATGATACAGTTTTTTTATTATGTAAATCTTTCTGTTGAAGGGGGCCCAGCCTGAGGACCAATTAGGAAGCAGTTTGGGTTGACTATACCCGCCCCAGGCATCCTTGGATCTAATGTTTTCAAATATTGAAAGCTTTGTTAGGAGCTTAGGGGGTTCTTGACTAAATGTTGCACTTCTAAATCGAACTTAAACTAGGGGTGATTAGGCAGCCAAGTGTATACAGGGTAGGAAAGATTCTTCATGGAGCACATAAAACTTTAAGTGGGCATGAGGTATAGGATGCATTTTATTGGAAACCCGTCAACCAGAAAGCTCCATTTTATCTAAATCATCCAAATATTTAAAAATTATTTGCTTTTTCTCTGTAATAATAAAACAGTAGCTTGTATTCGATCCAAACTAAGATATAATTAATCCTAATTGGAAGCAAAACCAGCCTATTGGGTTTATTTAAAGTTTAGATGATTTTCTAGTAGATTTAAGGTATGAAAATGGGCCAATCTGTGCCAGCAAAAACTTCACAAACCGCATTAAAGTCAATGGGTGACAAAATTATTTTGACGTACAACAATTTTCATGAGAGTGACTATTTTGTCCAAAAGCATTAAAGTCAATTGGCGTCCGAATAATTTTTACAGCAACAGATTTATGCGGGCAGTTATTCTGCCACGCAACAACTTTTTTTGGTGCAGTTTCGCAAATTTATTATCTGGCAGTGAAACGTGGAAATTTGCTGCAAATTGGTGCCCGGCGAATTTATTCGCCCATCACTAATGAAGATTTAAATTACAAAAAGTTATCTGGAAAACCCCAGGTCGAAGGCATTCTGGATAACAGGCCCCATACCTGTACTTGTGAAAAGTCTTACTGATGCTGCTTTAAGAATATGGCTCTGATGTTGCTGGACTACAGCTATCAGCATGATTTAACCCTTTATGAAATGTTTGGAAATTGTAGTCTACCAGCATTAATGCTAGGTACGATTTAAGTTCCCTTTAAAATCTAATTTTTCAAACTGGACATCTTAGATAAGGTTTAAGGTTCTCTGGTGGGACCCCCTTGTATCCCAGTCTGACACTAGCTACTATAAGAGAATGATACCTTTACTAGAGTGGGGCAATTACATTATCTGTGCCAGTATTACTTTAAATAAATGTTCACAATAAAACTTAATTTGTAGCAGAAATAAAACAAATCCATGAGACTGATCTCACTGTGAACACATAGATGAGGTTAATAAAGCCAGCAAACATTGGACAAAATAAGATGACATGGGACTTGAAGCTTGGGCAGAAATTCCACCTGTATCTGACAATTCAACACTAAACAGTGGCCGATGTTCGGGTGCCTTCAAAGGCCCCTGATCAAAATTTACTGGCCAGCCCGAACAACTTCAACCTCATCACCCCAGCACTCTGAATTGACTGCCTAGTTCCACCAGAAGCACAGATGGAAACCCTAATAACAAAATCAGGGTTGGACTGGTATCAGGACTCTAACACTACAATTAGAGTTGCCGCTTGTTTGTTTTTGAACCAGACAGTTTGGTTTTAACATGGGCTGTTCAGTTCATCTCTGCCTCTCTGAACATAACTCTGCTGATAGGAAGACCAACATGCTTGAATTCCCATCCAATATGTCACAGTTCCACTCCTAAACATCATTGTCCTGCTATTCTCAACCTGATCATCCCAACCCCCTGAACTGACTGTCTGGTTCCATCCGAAGCAAAAGGTGGAAATCCTAAAAGGGTCGGCAGGACACATGGAAAGGGCCGGCAGGACACATGGAAAGGGTCGGCAGGACACATGGAAATAACCTCACGGGCCCCTGCTGCCCAGACCTGCTCCCCCAATTGGCTGCCCCCCTTAAGAAAAAGCTGAAATGACGCAATGTGCGGCAGGCATTTGCTCATGCCTACGGGATGCCGGCATTCATGCATGTGTTTGAGTTTTCACGTTCATGCATACGTGCAGAAGTTTGCCAGTTGTAAAGGACATTAGGGACTGCTAGGAGGTTCCTTGGTGTAGCAGCCCCGGTGGGCCCCTAGTGCTCCAGTCCGATCCTGTGCAGAAGTAAGAACTGCACCATCATACAAATGATCCATATTGATTAGATTTCAGTTTGGAAATCTTCTGAAGGCCAGGAGCTAGGCCCTACTCCACCCATGCACCATAGGCTGTGCATCTTCTGCCTACCCATAATTCTGGCCCTGCTTGTAAGTCCTGCAGCCCCCTCATCATAGCCCCCCAAACCCCAGGGTCCTATGCAGTCTGCCATGTGCGCACACACAAGTTTTAACACCATTGTGCTTTGTTGCTTGTAAAAAAAGTTTTATTGCCATTGCTAATAGCCTATTTGCTATTTGCCCTGCACAATAGCTTCGATATGTTATTTTGGTCATTTTGTTCTATTTTTGTAGATTCTGATGCATTTTTGCCCATTTGCTTTGCATTTTAAATCCTGAGTAGAAGTTGTTTGTTAATGTTTTTATTGGATTTCTGTGATTTTATTGCATTCTGCGTTGTTCTTGATTAGTTGCTTTTCCCTATGTGTTATTATTTTGTGTGCTATATTTGCATTCGAGTTACTTGGACACAATATTTAACATGCATATTGCATCAAACTGATCAGTAAACCCCTGGCGCTCATATTTAGGATGTTTCATGTTGGCACATTATGATATATGGGGTATACAATGGGGAAAAATGTGTACTTTGCAAGATGAGCACCCTCTAGAAAACCATATATTTTTGTAGTGTATTAACCATAAAAAATCCTATGCATAATTACATAAACCAATATATTTCTCACAGCTTTGCTGTTTGTTCCTTTTGCAAAAGCCATAGTGACAGTAAACAAAATGCCCCAAATCAGCTCAAAATGAAAACAGAATTTTCTTTTCTAATATATGTTGAAAACACACAAAGCACCCAATCACATCATCCACCAGAGATTTGTGGACATGTGTAAAATGAAATACATTTTAATGTGCGTGAGCATGTGGGCAGTGCTAGGGAGTGTTACTCAAGCTCATCTCCTGAAATTTGTACTGAATTTAGTAATACAGTTGTAGGCTACAATAAAGTCTATCCAGAGTTATCTATGGCCCATGGCTCTTAGCGTGCCAATGATCAACTTGATTCATAAAATGGGAGGCTCCAGGGCAGGCCAGTACTACAAGTAGTAGCTTCATTAAGGGGTGCGATATCAGTTGTGGTGGAGGGAGGGATTGGAGCAGGAGTCTCATGTTGACCGCACAGCCCTGGGCTCAAAGTACTCTAATTTAATTCATTGGTATTTCAGTAATTCCTGAACATAAATCCCTGCTATAGAAACTTCCATTTACGCATTTTTGGCTGACTTTTTCCTCTAATTATATTATACCAAGCCCCTTCCTCTGGCTTCTTGTATAAGCTTCTGTATACATTATGAGAATTGGAAGAGGTCACCAGCTGGGTCATTCTTGACCGAGACTGCAATTTATTATTACATTTAGAGGACCAATCAATGTTTCAGGAAAGCTGTAACATCTCTTGGTGAGAAGATTGCATTTGGACGTGTCTTATCCTAATGGATTTGCACCATTCCTCATGTGATCCAATGATTGACTTGGACTCGGTCTGATATGACCCCTACATGGGGGCCAAAAAGGGCAAAGGGAAATTCATAAAAACATGCTGAATCATTTCTGCTAGCAAGCGTATTTGCTGGTGTATTACAGTTACAAAGTTATGCCCAGAGAAGTGAATAGTATGCTTTATGAAATGTAGGAAGAAAAATATCAAAAGATAATACCGGCAGGGAAGAAAGTGTGAATTTAGAGGAGGAAAACAACCTCATTCATAATGGAGCCTTCTGAACTCTCTCGTTTGACCTCATCTCCACATCCTTCGCCCTAAGAAGAAAGGGAATTCAAATCCAAAATACATACCCTTGAACCAATATAAATGGCTTATTCAGCCAAATCGGCAATTACAGAGCGCAGATTGGAATGAACATGTTCTTAGATCAACAGTCCCTTTCTTTGATAGGACAGGACTGCAAATTTTAAGTGTGGTTGCAGTAAGGGCCAGGTGTGTTTTCTTTTGGCACAGGCAGGGCAGGGTTAGAAATAAACAGGAAGATCAGGTGACCAGTGCCTGATATTTGGCTCTGGTCCGTCTTGAAGGTAAAAGCAGAAAGGGGGCCTTGTTCCACAAGTTATGTGCACTGGCATTTTAAACATGTCTGTGTTGTACAAGCCCAAACTGAGAACAACCTGACCCTGCGGGGTAGTGACCATATTTAACTCTAGACAAATTGAATATTTACTGGAAGAGGTGTAGGCTGAGGTTTGACATCTCTCTCAATGTGAGCCAACAGCTGTTTCTGAAACACGGTTACATTTTAATACCGTGCTTAATGAGGACTAGAACCAGATTCAAAGTTAGGTTCTCATTTCTTCAGGAGACCTAATTACCCACAAAACTTTACACTTTATCTCTTTACCTGCCAGCAATATAAATTCTCTTTAGCCAAACCACCGGTAATCTTGAGCACTGGTGGTTTTTAAACATATATTGATTGTAGTATAAAACAATAGTATAAAACAAATCAAAAAGAGTTCTTCACTTGGTACAGCAATGGGATTTCATACAATACCATGTGTTTTAAAAACTGGGGTTCCCTCTAGCCTGGCAGGTTTTCGCCACACTCCAATTTCTTGGTGGAGCACACTACTGCTTTTTACTAGAATGTGTCACCCTGTTTCTAACCCTTATTAACAGTGTTCCTTTCCCAACTCAGCTTACCAGTGTTGGACTGAGGCTCCCTCCAGCCCCCCTGCCCGAACCAAAACCCCCATTGCCCCCTGCAATTTGCGTCCTTTAGATGGATTCATCAGATTAGCTGCCGTGTAAGGGGCCTTCTGAAGGGCTTCCCCAACCAATATCTAGTCAGAAAATCTGCTATATATCAGGCAGGTGTGATTTTCCCCTCCAATCGAGGACCACATCAGGTAGTTGATGTGGTCCTCATCCTGGTGGTGCCTATTCCTATTGTTGTAATCAATCATTTGTTTCTCCCTAGGGCTGCCAAACAATCTAATATTATCATGTATGACCACCTTTATCCTTATAACTGGTGCACATTGATGTCACCACGGTGTTGTCACAAATCACATAGCCCCTGAATTATACTATATTATGAGGATATTAGAAGTCACATCAGAGTTTTATTACCAGTACAACACGCCCATTCTGTAGCTTTGTGACTTTCTTTGGTCATGAACTCAAAATGTATATTAATCTCTAACTATTAATGGGTCAGTCGCATTAGCTGTAACACATAGCAGCTGTTCATTTAGAACTCAGATATATATGAAGCCAGAGCCAGTAGGGCAACTCCCAATCCTATGTATAAATGCAGATATTAGGAAAGACAGGTTTTTTTGTTCATAGAATATACTCTACATGTACATTTTTTAGTATTTAAGAGGAATTGATTGAAAGATAAGCCTTAGTTATACACATTTATAATACATTTTAAACGTTAGGAAGGTGTAATAGAATTTTCGAGCAAAGTATTTTTAAAGAGTAACTTAAGGACAAAATGAATCAGTAAAAAAGGTTTATTTATTGATGGTGTTAGAATATCAACATTATATGACCACAAAAATTCTGCTTTCATGACTCATGGACTGGGCTGGGTGTGGGTCATGAGACCAGACAGAGTTAGACATCGACTGACTATGGTGATCCTTCTCTCCAGGCAAACAAAGGTATCACAACATGGCAAAATATGTACAGGAAATGTAAATATTGGGAGGAAATGAAGCAGAGAGAGGGGAATAAATTATGAAAAAAGGGAATAAGATGCTAAAATATCAGTCAAGGAATACTATATTTATTTTCCCTGGTCCAGCATCATGCTGTGTGGTCCTGGCCATCCAACTAGTTAGGCTGCCTGTTGTGTTAATGTTCTCTGTCTATTATATGACAAGAAAAAAACCTGGTTCTTAAAGGACAAGGAAAGTGTAAAATAGAATAAGGCTAGAAATGCTGTATTTTGTATTCTAAACATAAACATGAACTTACTGCACCACAAGCCTAATCAAACAAATGATTTATGCTTTCAAAGTTGGCCACAGGGGGCTGTCATCTTGTAACTTTGTTATACATCTTTGCCTGACACTGGCACTGCACATGCTCAGTATGGTCTGTGCTGCTTAGGGATTGTCATAAATGATCAAAAAACAAAGCTGCTTGAGCCCTGCAGGCTGGAGCTCCCCCTGCTGTTCATAAGTATGATTGTTTCCCTGCCAGAAGTTAGGGACTGTCTGACAATTCCTATCCTCTGCATTAATGAAGGGAGAATTTCACTGCATACAGTCAGGTTTCTTATAAAAATGGTACACATTTTTTAATTTAAGTATGTTGGAGATAGATTTCCTTTTCATTAAAGAAAGTAAAAATGTGATTTTAATTCTTTGCCTTTCCTTGCCCTTTAAAAAGGAAACAGAAATAAAGCTGGAAAAGAACTCTTGGTGCCTGTCAATACAAATAGATGAGCTATAGTTTTGCCATGTGCAGATGATCCATACGGTTATCCTGCATCTGACTACTCGCATAATTTAAGTACTATGGTACCAAATATGTAAGCAACTGTAAAATGGTCATTTACCTATGGGAAATCAATGTGGAAAATAGAGTCTATTTTTAAGGAGCCAATGAACCGGCCTGTACATATAGGAAGAAACTTTAGTACCCAGTGGAAACCAATGAAGACACACAGGTTCTACTTTCATTGACACGTATCTGTAAAGCACAGAGCCCTTAACAGTTCAGCTTCATAGAGAGATTTTTTTTTGATTTAAGAATTTAAATATGTTGTATTCACAACATGTGGCCTTCTGGTATTCTTGCTTGAGCAGTGTTACTGGTGTGAGCAAGCAGAGAACAAATATATGCCCCAAAAACACTTATTGGATCTAATTCATGTCACAGAATCCAATTAATGGCACATGCATGGCAGAAAAGTGAAGCACAAAGTCAATAGGTAGCATACCTCAAAATAATTTTATGCAGAATGCAGTTTTTCCCCTGTCTACACAGTTAAAGCTAGGGGCTGTAATCTCTAATTATCATCAGGGGCAATTTATACCCCAATGGAGCCCAAAGCAACTGCCCTTGTGTCATCCCAGCCATTGCTCACCACTAGTGATGGGCGAATTTATTCGCCAGGGGCGAATTCGCGGCGAATTCCCGCGATTCACGCTGGCGAATAAATTCGCGAAACTGCAAAAAAAATTCGCCCAAAAAAATTCTCTGGAAATTCGCGAATTTTTCGGCGAAGCGAAACGCGGCCGTTTCGCCCATCACTACTCACCACTCCTGCACCCTATGTAATCAGTTGGATTTGTGGATTTGTTGTAAGCCCTACAACTAATTATTTGGACGGTTTGGCCCTGGAAAACCATTATAATATATTATGAAGAAGTTCCATAAGTGCAAAGGCTACTGATGGTGCAAAGCCTCTTTTTTTAGAACAGCAATTAACAGAACAGCCAGAGAAACCTGGAATGAGCAGTATCTAAGGGTAAGGCAAAGTGTAGTTGAAAATATGCCCATGGCCCCAAAAAGAAAAGTGAGGGCACGTGAACAAGCAACAAAAAAAGTGAGGAGGTACAACTATGAACAAAATAAAATGGTTACCAGATGGATGGATTTTTACACTTAAACCAACTTTCCTATAATACTACAGAGGGTTAAATAGATATGCAGCCCCAGTACGGAGATTTTAGACAAAGACATGATGCTTAACGTAAAACAGGTGTAACAACAGAATCAGGAACAGATAGATATCGACAACATTCTTAGCCAAGTCATCACCGGAGACTTCTTCCCTAGCCCTGGGGAAGATTAAAACCACAGACAGTTCCAGAGTTCAAATACAGCCAATAGCACAAACTAGACCTACATATGATCTTTTATATTTTACAGAAATGATTTGCTTGGTCAAGAAGTGAGAAGGACAAAGTCTATATGGGCATTTGCTGTAAGTTTTTTGGATTTGCCAAGTAACATGGGTGGGTACAGCTGAAGAAGCTTTGCCTCATCGTCACTGGATCATATATTCATCAGCCGGCTTTCTTGGACAGTGTGGTGAAGTCCAGGAGCCAAAATGACTCTGCGTGCTGTCTGCTTTCCATCCTCACAGTGAAGCGGAACTTCTGTTTTTCTTTACACTCGCTCCTGAATTAAAGTCAGCAAGGCTAGTCAGTTGCAAGAACCAGTATTTATTTGGTGTAATCCTTTACCTTTGATTATTACGTTTAACCCCAGGGGATTATTGCATTCCTGAAATTATGCTTAAAACCTTGCCTGGTGCCAACATCATGGAGGTCATCTAATGAATGTTGGAGAGAACACGGAGCATTTGCTAATTCTGTTAGTTATATTGGTCGCTCTCCAAAGAAACCATTCAATAAAGAAGCAGAAATGTTTAAATAAAACCCTTCAGCTTTTATAGAAGAAATAATATTTCTTATTTATTTTAACAGGGATGATTTTGTAACTATGGCCAATGTTCTGCTGATTTTAAAATCTGTTTCAATGTAAACTCTAGATGGTTCTGGGCCCGCCTTCCCTACAACAGGTTTAGAGATATAAAAACATTTCTTTGTTGTTATATTTGCTGAATGATAAAACTGTGGGCTTTTGGAAAGGTTTTCAAACTGGTCCTTTAATAATAATAATAGGGCGGCACTTTATTCATCCTTACTCTTACCTTTACTGGCAACCTTATTGATAACCATGCCTTGGGCAGATTGTGTGGCAGATTACCAGGGGAGATGAAATTCCAATTTTAATTTCATCCAGTTGTTGGCAACATTGGAGCATTTTTGCTTCTATGAAGAACAGTTGTATCATAGTTCATAACAAGGCAGGGCATTGTAGATGCTATTTCTTGTGAAACATGCTGTAATTTAATTTCACCTAATAACTCCAATGCATCTGTCCAACATTTTACATGGTTTCATTAAATTTTTGACAAAGTGAAAATCCAGTATCTCCAAGCAGCGCTGCAGTAGGCGCAAGGGTAACTGATCCTTCTTGTGGGACACTGGCTCGGACTTTGACAAAATATCTAGAATTCCTACAGTGAACCAAGCCAGTCCTTTCTCCCTTCATCAGAAAGGAAATAGGAGCGGCAACATGAATACTTGCACTATTTTCCAGAAGTAAAAGTGATTTCCTCTACCTGCTCCTTAAATAATTTCATAACAATTTTTTTTTTAGGAAATGAAGACTTGTCTCTTACAGAGGATGGGAAACCATACCTATGTCTGTTATTGTAGCCATAACAAACTCGCTGTTAATTCTTTCTCAGGGATATAAAAATACACATACAGTAGTTAAAAACCCCTAGAGCTGAAGCCAGGGTAATAGATACTGTGTTAAGTCTTATTATTCGCCCTGTATTTATTTATTTTTTTCTTACTGCTAAGTTGATCTTTTCAGCATAAAATAGGAAAAGGGATATCCTTGCCCACCGAACAGATGTTTTCTAGCTTGCTGTTGATAGGTCAGGGTAATGTGTCTGTTATTGAGCTGAAATTAATACAGTAACCCCCGACAACCTTTCTCACGTGCAGGGTCCCATGGCAACAAGACATTTGCTACAAAATTAATGATAGACCTTGACAAGTAGCAGTGATATTGTAATCACAAGGGCAAGGTGCCTTAGAACAAGCTGGTTGCATGAAGTTTGTTTCCTTTGAAAGCATGTAGTAAATAATTACAACTGGCAGTTGGACAAGTCTGGTTTGTGAAAGGTCTATCTCAGAGGCCAAGATAATGGTGAGATGATAACCCTCCTGCTTAGCCCATTAATGTAAAGTGAGCTGCTATGTACAAGAGAGATAGACCCTTTCATTGAAGACCCTCTACTGTAAGGGACAAGAAGATTATACTCTATTGTTTGGGAGGGGAAAAAATACACTACTTTAATTCTTTGAATATCCCTTGAGTTGATTTAAGTGACCCACGGGGCAATTTGTAGCCCTCCAGCACAGGTCAGAAAAACATCAGAAAATACCAGTAAGGTTAGGTAACAAAACCTCATGTGTGCTGTTTCCATTAACTGAGGAGCAAAGCATAAAAAGTGGACATTGTGATAACTGTATAAAGCAGGAGAATAGTTAAAAGGGACTGCAACAAAACCAAATGCAGGCCATATTCATGCTCGGACTAGGGTAGTTCAGGGCCCAACAGGCTCCAATCTTAAGGACCCACCCCTGTGGCAACCTCCCCTATGCATATCCGCTCGTCTGCTTCCAATTCCAATCTGATCTAATTTTGCCACAAAAGTAGGCTGCCAAAAAAAGTTTACTCATCATTAGTCTTGTTATTTAATTTTAAAGGGGAACTAAAATTAATAAATGACCTGTAATATAAGCTGATGCTACAGGACTGATTATTAAATTCTGATGCTAGTTGCACTGTTTCTGTGCTGCCATGTAGTAATTATCTGTATTAATGACTAATCATCCTTATATTGTGACATTTCTATTACACAATGGGGTAGATTTACTATTGGAATAGTGGCTGAAGTAAAATCCTTCGAATTCGAAAGATTTTACCGCAATTGGATCGATCGAATAGGAAAAATTGGATCGATCGGTCAATCGTTTGAATTGATTCGAACGACTTAATCAATCAAATTTTTTTTATTCGATCTAAAATAATGATTCCCAATTTGGTACCTTGGTTCTGGTGAAGTAGGTGGTCGAATAAAAATTTAAAGGGGAAGTTATTCGACCATCGAATAGTCGAATATTCAATATTTCAATTATTCAAATTCGACTATTCGATGGTTGAATTTGCCTAATTTGCATATTTGAAGATTCGAATTTAATTACAATTCGATCGAACTTCAAATTCTTCATGTGAATTTTGTAAATCTGCCCCGATGTGTACTGTATATTGTGAGTGGGTCCCTAAGCTCAGTAAGTGACAGCAGCACAGAGCATGTGAATCAGTGAATCAGAATAGAAGATGGGGAGCTACTGGGGCATCTTTGGAGATACAGATCTTTACTGTTAAATGGCTGTGGTTGCCTTGAGCTGGTACAGAAACCCAAAACACAATGTACAAAATGTCTAGCCTATTTCTTTAGTTAAGGAGGCCATACATGGAGAGATCCGCTCGTTTGGCGATATCGGGCGGATCCAATCGTGGGCCCTAGGGCCCAACGATCGGATCACAATGCAGGACATACGGGCAGTCGGATTGCAGGACCGCATCAACGGACACATGCGGCCGCGATCCGACGGGATTTTTAATCCTGCCCGATCGGCATCTGGCCGACTTCGATATCGATCAGAGTAGCCCGTCGGAGGGCCCCTTACACGGCCCGATAATCTGCCGACTCAGCTTTTATCGGCCCATGTATGGCCACCTTTAAGCTTTACTTTAAAGTTTTCCACTGTCAATGGATGGTTTTATGGACAAAAAGCCTCCAAAAAAGAAATATGCAGAAAGTGACCCGTTTTCCAATTGACTTTGATTCTAAATAGCCATTGCTCCACTATGGCTATGAAGTAACTAAGGTTTTTCCAGCCTTATAATGAATGCCTCCAGGTTTCCTTGGAGAGAGTTTGATAATTAAGCTTCTAATTTACGTTTTCATGTAAGGCAGTCACATGTTTGGGTATACACCAAAAGTTTTGACCAACGTCTTAGTAGAATTCCTTCCACACATCATTCATTTGCACAGCTTTGGCTTCAGGAACGTAACCCTAAACAGTTTATTGCTTTGTCTTTCCAGAATTCACGCCAGTAATTCTCCTTCAGGTTCTGCGGGCATTGGCTGGGTAAGCGCTCT
Source organism: Xenopus borealis (assembly GCA_024363595.1). Taxonomy (NCBI): domain Eukaryota; kingdom Metazoa; phylum Chordata; class Amphibia; order Anura; family Pipidae; genus Xenopus; species Xenopus borealis. The sequence goes on along the minus strand of CM044436.1, from coordinate 11,066,219 downwards.
TCAAAAACTACAGGCCATATACTGTCTGACCTCACTAGACTTGGAATGCTCTCACGTTGGGATGGTCTGAGACTCTGTAAATGATCTATTCAAATGAAAGGTGTTCTGGTTTTTGTTTTATTAAAGACATTACATATTTAGGTCCAACATGGCACCTTTGTTGGACCTAATTCTGTTTCTATGATTATGCAGAATTATACAGAAAAGACAAGTAATATGGCAAATTCTAGTAATAGCTTAAAATGAATGAGGGGAAAGGATGAATGAACAGTATATGAAAAAATTAGGGGTCAATTCCCATTGGTAGGCCTGGGTACTTTGTGCCCTGCTCTGCACCAACACCCTTAAAGGAGCATTAAGGGGTGCAAATTTGGGTCCCAATAAGGCCCATGCTTTGGAAATGAAAATGAACCCCCAGGGATCATTCACCTTTAAATTAAGTTTTAGTATGACTTACACTTTGCTATTCTGAGATAATCTGCAATTGGTTTTAATTTCTTATTTAATTCATTTATTTGTAGTTTTTCAATTATTTTTGTCCAGCAGCTCTTCCAGAATTTATGCAACATTATGTTTACTCGGTAGTGGTTTGAAAGACTAAAATATGAACAGGAAGGGAGGGAAGATAAGGAATAAAAAGTAATAAAAACAATAGCATTGTAGACTCACAGACGAATCGTCGTAACACCCTTTTGAAAGCTGGTAAGGTACAGAAAAGTAAGGAAAATAATTCAGAAACTATATATAAATATATATATATAAATAAATAATAAGGACTAATTGCAAACTTGCTAAGAATAGGATTAGGGATGTAGCGAACGTCGGAAAAAATGTTCGCGAACTTCCGGACAAAAATGCGAACGGTTTGCGAACTTCGCGAACCCCATAGACTTCAATGGGAAGGCGAATTTTAAAAGCTAGAAAAGACATTTCTGGCCAGAAAAATGATTTTAAAGTTGTTTAAAGGGTGCAACGACCTAGACAGTGGCATGCCAGAGGGGGATCAAGGGCAAAAATGTTTCTAAAAAATACATTGTTGACACAGCGCTGCGTTTTGTGCTGTAAAGGGCAGAAATCACACTACGTCACTCAGGTGATGTTTCTGGACACGGAATGTGAAAAAGCTCACACAGCTACGTGGCACTTGGTTAAAGACTGGGCAAACAATGCCTACAAGGTCAACGTATACACTACTACAGCAGTGGATACGGATTACGGAAAATATTATTGCTGCTTGAAAAACGTCACTCAGGATGGTGTTTCTGGAGACGGTATTATTATTATTGATATTTAGACAGAATGTGAACAAGCTCACACAGCTAGATGGCAGTTGTTTGAAGAACAGTAGATTACTAGCCAGCAAACTGTCCCTCAAATCACTAACAGCTCTCTCCCTACACTATCTCTTCAGCACACACAGACAGAATGAAAAAACGCTGCAGGGCTTCAGTTTATATATGGAAGGGGAGTGGTCCAGGGGGTGTGGGGGTGGTCCAGGAGGGAGAGCTTCCTGATTGGCTGCCATGTATCTGCTGGTCTGGGGGAGAAATGGCAAAAAAAAAGCGCCAGCTAAGGCGAACCCAAATTGGCGAACGCCGCGCAAGTTCGCCGGCGAACAGTCCGCGACATCCCTAAATAGGATCTTCTATATTTAACTACAGGTTAAGTTAAAGGTGAACGTCCCCTTTAAGCCCCTACTTAGCTAACCACATGTGCCAGTTTTGTAGGGCAAGCTTAGGGTGCATTAGGCTGCCATAAATGCCCAATGACTAGTACAGGCATCTGGAAAGATATTTTTAATGTCATTTTAATATATTGTAATGTATTTTAATTGCCTTTTAAGGGGATGTTAACTCATAATCCTAAACCAAATCAGGATCTAATTGATACCTTGGTACATAGAATGGTAAGGGTAGAGTAAGGGTAACTTTACCTGCAGGGAAATAACCACAGAAGAAGCAGACCCTGCGACTACTCAAGTCTCAAGAGGTATAAGAGTTTCAATGGGACACTAATAGGCAGTTTCAATTAGGGATGCACCGAATCCAGGATTCGGCCTTTTTCAGCAGGATTCGGATTCGGACGAATCCTTCTGCCTGGCCGAACCGAATCCGAATCCTAATTTGCATATGCAAATTAGGGCCAGGGAGCTAAATCACGTGACTTTTTGGCACAAAACAAGGAAGTAAAAAATGTTTTCCCCTTCCCACCCATAATTTGCATATGCAAATTAGGGTTCGGATTCGGTTCGGTATTCGGCCAAATCTTTCGGGAAGGATTCGGGGGTTCGGCCGAATCCAAAATAGTGGATTCGGTGCATCCCTAGTTTCAATACACATTTTTGACTTACCCTTCATGTAATAAAAGGCACAAAGTCTGCCCAGGTACATTAACTCAGATGTCCCAAAGCCCATTACTGGGCCATGAACAGTCCTGGACTGGGCTGCCGAGCCTAACTTTTTTATATTCGATCTCAGGGAAGGATCCCCATTTCGGTAGCTTTAATCTGGCGAAGTAGGTGGTCGAATAAAAATTTAAAGGGGAAGTATTCCAGCATCGAATATTTGAATAAAATTTTATTCAAACATTCGAATCATTCGAATTCCAATATATGACGGTTGAATTTGCCTAATTTGCATATTCGAAGATTCAATACAAATTCGACCGAACTTCGATTCTTCGTGTAAATTTCAAGTGAATTTAGTAAATCTGCCCCCAAGTGTCTTGAACTTGAATGGAGGCAGACTGGGAATGAATCTTGCACTGCAAAACCAACTCCATATTATCATGATGTGGAAAAGGAGAACTAAGTGGATAAACATGAGCATCAAGGACAAGTGCCCCCCAAGAATGGGCTAGCTTTATTTTTGAGAAGGAAGTCAAAACATATTGAACTGGTCATTAAGTTTGGATTTAACTCCCATGATGCACAAACGTGCATACCATTGGTTAACCACTCTCTGTTAAGTGGTCGCTGGAAGAGACTACTCTTGTCCTCCTAGTATTCCTGGGCAACTAAAGAAGAAACATTTCTTTTCGCTGGAACAGATTTTGGAGAGCTCAAGCCGTATCGAGTGCTCCTTTGCTGTGGCAAAAGAAATGTAGTCAAATCATAATATATATTGCCATAGCTTGTGTTTTGATTAAAAAAAATAAAATAATAATAATATATTTTTCTCATTGATGATTCGCCAGACCCGAATGTGAAAAAGAAAAACAAACACAACTTCCCTGTGTTTCGTCTTGAAAGACACTTTTATCAAAAGGTTCACTGGAAGTTTGTTGTTTTTTTTCTGTGTACTGAGACCGATTCATTTGATTCGCATTAAGAAACGAAGAAACTCAGTGGCAAATTACAGCTCGTTTAGTGATGGAGGGGGGAATGCAAAAAAAAACATGGGAGTTACTGCATGGAGTGCAAAACTTTACACAGCTAATTGTGCCCAGGCAGAACCGACTTGTGCCAGTTATTTAAGGGGGAAAATGGTGGCCCTTCGGATACTTAGTTACAGTTATGAAGTGTGGGTGCTCTAAAAAGGACACAAGAGAGAGTGTAAATTGGCATTTGTTTCCACTTTGATGCATCAAACGCAATTGGAGCAGAAGAAACTTAATGCATGGCTAACCAGGGGTGATTCTTTGGGACAAATTTACTAAGTTGCGAAAATGAGATAGCGTTAGCTTTGCTAGCGTCGGCTGCACTTCGCTTGGAGAATTTTCGCCAGCGCTATGCAAATTCACTAAAGTACGAATTTACGCTCAGGTTGGCGAACGGTAGCATAGTTGCGTTAGTGTTACTTCGCTAGGCAGAGAGGTGTTACGCTAGCGAAGCCTAATTTGCATACGGCGGGAACTTTAAGTTATAATAGAAGTATATGTTACAGCCACTACATTCCACTACACAAGCCCAGGAAACCTTTAATAAATAAAATAAAGTTGTCCTATTGCCCTACATGTGCCCCCTGTATAGTTGTGTTGCCATATGTTAGGAAATGTAGGGGGGAAGGAGGGTAACCCCCACCAAAAAATATCGATCTTTTTCAGACTATCACCCTCTTATGCTAAAATACACTGGCGTTATTTTTGGGACTTATAAAAAATGTTACATTTTTTTTCAACCTCCTATCTATTGTATTGAACTTCGCCTGGTCTGACCAGGCTAATAACGTCTAGCGTAAGTGGTAACAGTGAGGAAAATGTTCATCTTAGTGAATTTGTGAATTTACGATCCTTCATCATTGCACAACTTCGCCTGGCATAAGGGTGCGAAGTTGCGCAAGTCTATCTACTTCGCTAACATAAATTCGCCAGAGCCGGTGTTAGTGAATTTTCGAAGTTACGAATTGACGTCACGCTGTCGAATTAGCGATAGCGTTAGACGCTTCGCGCTATAATGAATTCGCCCCTTTGCCTCTCACTGCCTCAAACAGCTCCTGCAATGTCACCCTCTCCTCCTTGCTCCCCAGCTAGGGTTGCTGCCCTATATTTTACTTGACCTGTAAAGGCTGGTATAATTTTTAAAGAAAAGATGGCAACCCTATCTCCAGCACATACCTTTTTTGGGGGAGTGTGGGACGGCGCAGTTTAATGACCGGAAATTTGGCTCTTGAAGTTACTATTAGCGACTTTTTGCCTGTTTATCAACTTGCCTCATGGCAGCAGCAGAGTGGCTAACGTGGTAATGAAGCATTGAGATTTGCACCCAAGATTGCACACTTACCATTTATAGATCTCTGACTGCACATGTTACTTATTGCACCTAATTTATAACATGCAAAAAGAGCTTCTACTATGGGAAGGGGCATCTGCAGCCCTGCACGTAAAGGACAAAGAAAAACACTTTCACTGGGGAACATATTTGTCATCATTTTTATGATGTAGTTTATTTCACACTTACACTGCAAATAATTCACTCTCTGCTATAAAATTTAATTCCTGAACCAGCAAGTGTATTTTTTTAGTTTAATATTGGTGTGTAGGTGCATCTCAGGTCATTTTGCCTGGTCATGTGCTTTCAGAAAGAGACAGCACTTTAGGATGGAACTGCTTTCTGGCAGGCTGTTGTTTCTCCTACTCAATGTAACTGATTGTGTTGCAGTGGGACATGGGTTTTACTATTGAGTGTTGTTCTTAGATCTACCAGGCAGCTGTTATCTTGTGTTAGGGAGCTGTTATCTGGTTACCTTCCCATTGTTCTGTTGTTAGGCTGCTGGGTGGGGGAAAGGGAGGGGGTGATTTCACTCCAACTTGTAGTACAGCAATAAAGAGTGAATTAAGTTCATCAGAGCACAAGTCACATGAGTGGAGGCAGCTGGGGAACTGACAATATGTCTAGCCCCATGTCAGATTTCAAAATTAAATATAAAAAAATCTTTTCTGTTGTTTTCAAGGATTTCAATGCAGAATTCTGCTGGAGTATCACTATTAACTGGTGTTTTGAAACAAACATTTTTTCCCATGGCCAGGCCCGCCATCAGGGGCGGACAGGGGGGACAAGTGTCCCGGGCCCGGGGCTGAAGGGGGGCCCGGCAGCGCTGCAATCTTCAAAGAGCCCCCTTACGAGCGCATTAGCGAGTGCTCACCTTTCCGAAGTCCTGCGGCAGAATGCGGAAGTGCCGAACGTCAGCGAAGTCCTG
>CM044436.1:11025055-11058768 GCA_024363595.1 Xenopus borealis | reverse complement strand
GGGGGGGGGGGGGCATTACTAAAATAAAAGTCAGACCCAAATCAAAAATTCTGTCCCATTCATAAGGAAATATTTTATGATTCCATAGATGAATTTAATCAGTGAAAACTGCATTTGTTAAGAGCTCCCATTGCTCAATAATAAGGCAATGCTTATTTAGGAAAGTGATGTCCAGTTTGTAAAGGGCCATCGGAATTTAATTGAGGTCTTAATTCAGCCTCCTTGTTGATTCAGAACATTATCCCACATTTTACCATAACTGCTATTGGCTCATGGACTGGGCTTCCAGGGAGAGCTAGTGCAGCCAATTTGTCCCTTCAGGGTCATAAGTGCTTTAATTTCTCTTATTGAAAAGGTTCAACTAAATAGATCATCTAAATATATAGAAAAAAATATATCGTCCTTCCTATATATTTAGATCTTTTCCCAATTAATAACTTTGGGGTCAGGCTGGCAGAATACTGGCCAGGTGGAACCCTATGCACATGCCTCCAAGGAAAGACATGTCCCCTGCTGACATCCCCACCTGCCTAGCAGCCAGCCTATTTCTCTGCTCCTGGAGAGGGGGATTCTGCCCTTAAGCTGGCCATAGACTTTAAGATCCGCTCATTTGGTTTCCACAAACGGCAGGGCTATATCGGGTGTAATCAAAATATTCTGCTCTATGGCAGAACAATTGGATTACGGTGAGGGCAATGGGCTATGGCAGGTCGGTCGGGAGAAAATCAAACCTTCCCGATTGATATCGTGGCCAGATATCGATTGGGAAGACAGTTGGAAGCCCCCATACAGGGGCAGATAATCTGCCAATTTTGTCTAAATGACTATATCGCCAGCTTAATCTGGCCCCCTCTGTTCCCTGGTCCGCTATAGTTAGGCCAGTAATACTCAGACTTCCTATAGCCTCTGATTCAAGCATTTATATGTCACAATAAGCAAGAAGAAAGATGCCCAAATAGCGTGCCTGGGCACAGGTGGAGCGAAATGGGCCCATGACTGAGGGGAGAGTAGAGAAATGGTTAAAAAGGGGTGTGGGGTTTAGGGGAGTTACAAGGGGGAGGAAAGAGGGAGATAGGGGCAGGCCTTAGCCTATAAATAAAGGTGGGGAAAGGCGGGAAGGCACTTACCTGGTGGAAGGCAGGAGAAACAACGTCCCTCCCTCCCGCCCTGGAGAATGGGAAGGTACGGTTATGTCGCAGCAGTGGCCTAATGGGGCTGCCCTACTGGGTAGCCAAAAAAGGAACTGAAAGGTAATGTAAGGTTTGAATAGGCCTGGGGCAAGACTCAGGGGGCAAGGAGGCACCGTAAGGGAGGAAACAGGTGACGGAGCCTTAGCCTTAGGATAGTTAATGGGTTTGGACTAAGTAGGGTTGGGAAGTTACTACAAACATGCTTAAATGTATGTGCAGCCTTCAGCGGCTATTGTTTCACAGTATGTAAAATGTTATGTAACAGTATTGGACTGGTATGGTTTGAACAGTTAAATAAGTATGAGTAAAAGTAAAGGTTATTTAATATAACAAGCTGTGGCCTTTTCACCAAAATCAGTGTGTTGAGTTTAATTAAGGGGATGTTGGGGAATTGTATCGGAATCGAAGCATACTCTAGTCAAGGAGCATGGGTCAGCAAAGTTAAGGAAGCTGCAAGGCATAAAGCCATATACCTTTAAACAATAAAATATGGCCTTATGCCTTGCACCTTCTTATCAGTGGTGCCCCATGCTCCTTTCTAATAAATCCTACTCCTTTAACCAATTCTATCTTTTAGTAAACATATCTCTAAAGCCAAAGGGATGCTGAATAAATTGCAAAGGGCATTACAACAGGCACCTGCCTAGGGCGCTGGGCAGGTACCGATTAAGCTTCGTCAGCCTACCCCTAGTCCAGGTTTGTTGACCTCTCACCTCCCTCGTCCCCTCTCCTTCACTCCCCTCCCTTGTGCACGCAATGTGGGGGCTTCTGCACAGTGGCTTGAGGGCTGGCTGGCCGGGTTGCCTAGGGTGGCCAGGTGGCTTAGCCCGGCCCTGCCTTCACTATTTACCTCTTTGAACTATTATTTACAATTTTGCCTGATCCCCTTCCTCCCAGTGATGTCACTTGCACACTCATATCTGTACTTACACATATAAAGTCAATAAAGCCCATCAACACCAAGGAGATGAGCTGGACAACATTTGGGAGGATGAATCACAAAGCATAAGCATTCAATGCATCAATTCCAGCAACCTAAATAAATATACATTTGGAAATTGAGTTGACTTTGATCTGTGTGTAAAGTAGAATAAGTTTTGAATAAAATCAGAAATGGGCCATTATTTCAGGTATGGCCTAATCTCAGCTGACATCTTTGTCTGTCTTGCATAGATGATGACAGAACATATTTCTTGGTTGAGGTTTGCATTATTTTAGCAGACGTTCCATGCGGATAACATGCTGTACATTCCCAATTGCAGCTCCAAGGACGCTGACAAACAGAAGTTCTACACGAACACTTTCACAAACAGAAAGTGGTTTGTTTTTAACGCGCCTCCTGGGCAATGGTTGCAATTTGAAAAGCATTAGTAGCATTTTAGAACGTCCGCAGGGGGTCTTGCACATCTGAAGCCAGAAAATGTATTTTTATGCCTTGTATTTATACATTTGGGGCACTGCACGTAAAGAGAGAGAAAGGACGACTTGTAAGGCAGGGGGAGTTAAGGGGAAAGACTGGGTAATTATATCTGAACACTGGCTTTATTGTAGTATCAGCTGAGTTCTGCTCAAATAAACCACTATGTTAATAATGAACCATTTATAGTAGAGCAAAAAGGATTTATTGAAGTTTGGGGAAAGGGTTAAATGCTGAGCATGCATGTACGTATGAGGCCTATATAGCATGCACAGCAGTTCATCCATAACGTGTTAACTTGCACTGATCAAGTCCTTTAGGAGGTACAGGGGTGTCAGAGATATCACTATCTCAACTGACTTCCCAGAAGTCTGATCATACTTTTACGTACCCTGTAAAACAAGATAATGTGAAGTGCCGAAAGTGCCAATTTTGTTCACACAAACACACTGTAGCGCAGGGGACCCAACCACCGGGCAATGGCGCCAAAATGGATCCCAGCGCATCAGGATTGGATGCTCAAGCACTGATTTGGATGCCGACCCCACTCCCGACCCTGCTGACCCCCTCCTGACCCTGCCGACCCCCTTCCCAACCCCCGCCGACCCCCAGAGCCCCCACCCCCTGGTCCTTGAAAGATTTTTTGCCCCGAAGCAAAAATGGTTGGGGACCCCTGCAGTAGCGGATGAGCATGTACAAGACAATATATAGTGCATATATAATCCTGTGCTCCCCTTTACCATGCCTGCATACACAGGAACATGCAGATACAAGGGAACCCAGATATAATATCAAGAAATATTCTTGTGTTCATTTAGTATGTATTATTATAAGATGTTTGTGGTATGGTAACATAATGAATCCATTTATTGAATGAAACGTGCCTGGTCCAATGCACATGGAAAGATGACAGGTGAACCCCAAAGCAAAGATGCTCAAGCGAATATTAATTAGCATTACTAGTAGTGATAGAGAGACTAGGGGGCAAATTCACTAAAGCACGAAGCGTCTAACGCTAGCGCTAATTCGCCAGCGTGACGTCATTTTGCAACTTCACAAATTCACTAACACGGACTCTGGCGAATTTTCGCTAGCGAAGTAGACTTGCGCAACTTCGCACCCTTACCCTTACGCACTCCATACTTACAACTTTAGCAACGGAGTGGGTCAAAGGGGGACACATATCACAAATACAGAGAGTCTTATATTAGTTTTTTGAGGAGTCTTTTTGCCTCCCCTGGTAACCAGCTGCTCACTGCTGCCACAGGCAAGGGTCTCACATAATCCTCATGTCAGGAGCAGCCCTGGGTGATGTGTATTTTTATGTTAGTAGTTTTGTAGGGTAAATGCATGTATATATATCAGTGTATAATTCCCACATATATTACACAAACATCTGTACTTTAAAAACAAAAACAAAAAACATGGATTTGAGTGCCAAACCACATAAGTTTTTCTTATTCACTAAATTTTATTTTGGGAAGGGGATGAGATGAGAGGGAGCTAGAACAGGGTGAATTGGGGCCAAACAGGGAAGAACTATAAAAACCATTTTCCACCAATGAAATGGTCAGTGGCTTAACTATATATTACTGGGCCCCACAGGAAATTATTTTTCAGGCCCCCAAAATGTCTAGAGGTTGACCTGTTTTAAGACTATGTATTTCACATCTATATGAATTAGGGCCTCATGTTGCCCCTATACTTTGGAGCCTATTCTTTGGAGGTGAAACGAATAAGCCCTGGTTTACTCACAACGTTTTGATAACAAAGTAACCCGGCACTCTGTATTAGAAGGAAATCATAGCAGGAAGGATATCAGTGATTCATTTTCTTAGGAATGCTGCAGCTAGAAATCTGAAATAATTGATTGGATCTTATGGGCTGCTGCCCAGGTGAAAATGTGCCCAGTGATAAATGAGCCCTAGTGTGTTCATGTAATATTGCCGTGTAAAATTCAACTCTTCAAGTGTAATTTATACCAGCAATATACACAATTACACTCAGAATCCCTAGCACAGTTTTATGTCATTGTCTGCCTTCCCCTTGTACATAGACGGCCCCTTATCCATATGAAACCCCACTCACTTTCCTATCATGCCTTGCAAAAATGTATCTAAATACAACTGGAACAACTGACAGTTGTGTTATGGTCAGGGGTGATCCCAGCCCCTATGCTGCCCGAGGCGACTAGCTGCTGCCGCCCTCTAACCCCCAAACTCCCCTTGTTGGCCTGGATGGGTCCGGGGTGATGGCGCAGAGAAGGCAATTGCACTTTCTGCATTAAAAGAGCTGAATTTTTTCTGCCCTTGGTTAACAGTGGGACACTTCCACCTGAGGTGAGTTTCTCAACTCACCATATTGGTGCAGCACCCCTGTTCATGGTTAGGGTCACCATTTGCCCATTAATCAACTACCAGGGTCAGTGTTACAAAATCTGCCCACCCATTGAAATCATGATCCACCTCAATGGATGAGAACAACACATTTACATCACGGTACCGCCCACATACATCACTGCTCTACCTATTGACATCATAGCTCAACCTATTGATTCCCCCACCAATGTCACCAACCCATCGCCCATAAATGAGCCTTAATGTCAGCATTACTGCAGGATTTTAAGCTCTGTGTCCTTGTGATCGTGAAAAGGAATATTAATAATGTTGACGCAAGAAATACACACAGCTGTGAAATAATAGAATTTTATATATAAATTTAATACAATGTTAAGGAACAATTATATATGTTTAGTAATGTTAAGGGCACCAGAAAGTGGCAGAGGGGAGAGAGGGCAAAGTGACAGAGGAAAGAGCAGCATAAAACATGGGTTACGGGTAGACAGAAGACCCTTTCACAGGTATCTGTGCTGTAGACAGGACCCTCTACTGCCACCCCTAGTTCCGGCCCTGAAGGGTTCTTTCCATGTAGTAGGCAATTATTTCTCACCATGTTCAAGGGCCGGATTATATTCAAATCATGATGAAGTTTATGGAGCCTTTAAGCAGACTTGGGGGCCATAAAAACCCTTTAGAGGGCCACATCGTTCATAGGGCCTCTAGCTGGATAGCCCTGCTCTATACGTTTGTCTGAAAATTCCACTTCAATCACACGACTCAACTAAGAGTGCCAAGGAGGTAAAGATTAATGATACCAATAGCAAATCTGTAAACAATGAGAACGAATAAATGCTAAAAAAAATGTCAGATAATAGCCAACTAGTTGCATGTACCCAAGTGGGTTGGCATAGGATTTTCAGAGGCATGTGTTTGCCCTTCCATAAGGATGTCTCTAAAAATCACATAAGGACGGACAGAATTTTCTAAATTGGGACTTAGAAGAGGATCTTTCTGTGATTGGGGTCATCAAAACCAAAGTCTGCTAAAAATCATTTAAATACAAAATCCAACAGGATTGCTTTTCCACTGATATGGATTCATGCAGCTTAATTAATATCAAGTATAAGTTACTGTTTTACTATTACAGTATATAAATATTTTTAATAGAACTATTGTTTGAAATATAGCCTATGGGGGATGGTCTTTTCATGATTCAGAGCTTTCTTCACAACGAGTTCCCAGGTAAGGGATCCTATACCTAGGCTTGGGGGCCCATTTACTAAATTCACATGAAGGATTCAAAATTCGATCGAATTTTTAAAAAAATTATATGCAAATGAGGTGACTTTGACCATCGAATTTTCCAAATTTGACCGATTCAAATAATTCAAATTTAATTGTATTCAAATATTCGAATATTCAATGGTCGAAGTACTTCCCCTTTAACAAAAAAAAATAAATTCAATAGGCCAGTTCACCAACTTGGACCTACAGAATTGGTTTAAACCCCTATGGGAAGCTCCCATAGGTGTTTTAAAGTTGTTTGCGATTGAATATAAAAAATTCAATCGAAGGGTTAAAATCGTTTGTATCGTTCTATTCGAACGATTTAATTGATCGTTCAATTGGTCGAATTGTGTTAAAAACATTCAAATTCGAATGTTTTTGCAATTCGACCACTTCCCCTTTAAATTCGAAATTCGAATTCAAGGGTTTTTAAAGCCTCGAATTTTAGTAAATCTGCCCCTTGGTGTTTGCTGGAAACGCAGATGTGAAAAAAAACTGCTATAGAAATTGCTTAGTTTTGCATTTCTTGGGGACAGGCCCAATTATTGCATATCATTTGCATTTTATTTTCCCCTGTTCTAAACACAGAAAGTCTTTATCTTGAACTCCTGTTAATAATACAGCCATTGTCTCCTGAATATGCATAGCATTTAGTGACATAATTAGCTAATGACGCATTGAAGATTCCATCGAACATTATTAAACTGAATATTCATTTGCCATTCTCTGTCTGGTCTGGTTCACTTTGTCATAATTTGCTGAAATGCAATATTGGTTGGATACACAGAAATATCTCTCTGCTGATTGTATTATTGACACAGAACAAACAATTTTACATATTCCCCCCCTGCCCAGGTTTTATGATATTTTTTCAATACCTTCAAACTGTGTGATTAAAAAAAGATGAAAGTCTTTCTTTATTACGTCTTGTGGTTAGTGATGGGCGAATTTATTCGCCAGGTGCGAATTTGCGCGATTCGCCGCTGGCGGATAAATTAGCGAAACGCCAGAGAAGATTCGCCTGGTGAAAATTCGCCAAAAAAAACCGAGTCGCACGTCGTTTTTGATGCGACGAAAACATCGTGACTCGTCAAAAACGGCCGGCGACTCGTTTTACGAATTTTTTCAGCAATTCGCAAATTTCGCTGGAAATTCACGAATTTTTCGGCGAAGCGAAACTGGGTAGATTCGCCCATCACTACTTGTGGTTATTCATCACCATAGAAGTCTTTTTTTTTATTATTGAGACCTGGGTGATATTTAATGGACTCTGGGTGATGTTAAAGGGCCATCCATGTAAAGATCTTTTACTGTTATGCCCATCTTGAGCTTTTCAGCCAGATATAAGTAGGTGAAACCGCCCATACAAGAACCAATAACCTGCCAACTTGGTCTGTCGGCAGCTTCTGTAGGCTCTTGTATGGTCACCTTTAGTCTGACTAAAGAATTGACAGTTGTTGACATCAGCATTTAGGCTCAACTGCATGACACTGTGAGCCTAAGGTGGTGACATGATCTGTCCTTCATAAAGCCATTAAAACACTCTCAAATATTTTGCCCACTTCAGATATCAAGTGAGTGATTAATGGCATATATTTCTCAGTACTAATGCCAATGAATCCTGATGTTGGTCTTTTACCCACCTCATATTACTAATTGTTACTGTTGCAAGGAAAAGACATTCATCTGAACAAACTAAGTCCTTTTATGCCTCCGGCATTTCATTTGTTCATTTCAGTTCTGCTGCGACTCCATCTATCTTTAACACTACTTAATCTCACCCTTGATCAAGAACATCTCAACTGATAACTACATTTCCGCTCCTTTCATTTCATTATGGACGGACTTGGGAATTTCCTCATCTGCTTCCAGCTTTGTGAATTGGTGGAGAAGTTGTAATCTGTCAGGAACCATTGTAACTGCTGGAGACGACTATCACATTAATGGCTTATTGTATTTCTCTTTGATCTCAAAAGGACTGAGTGTCATGACTGTCCTAAATGATTATTATTAAATACAATATAGGGAAGTAGAAGCCTGTGCTTTCGTTAATGCCGGTAATAGTCATTTTATTCAGTGTCTTTTTTTGCATTGTTTGAAAGCATTCAAAGGTACTTTTATTTTATAAAATTTTTGCTATTTGCTGACATGGCAGTTGGATTACACCCATTATGCAGCAAACTCCAGGTGGTGATATGTATGTATATTTTTAAAGGAGATTTACATTTGAGTGCCAATTTCTTAGTCCCTCCTACTGTTGCACCCAAAGCACATGCCTCTTCTACCTACCTCTAGTTCTGGTCCTGCATGTGCACCTTCAAAACCTCAAAGGACACCTGGGAGCAGTGGAAAAATGGCACCACTATGGTACCAATAAAGGTGATCTTGCTCTGAGCCAGTGTATTGTTTACCGAAAAGGCAAGAGTAAAAGAAACAAGCGCTCTTGGAAAATCAGCTTGATTTCACGCCATCAATATTCAACATAAGAAGAACACAAGGACCACTTCAGTGAACTGCACACTACCCCGATCCTAAACACTTGGGTACCTACTTGGGTACAATTACAATACATTTGTGGACTTACATACTGTAGCATTTGTTTAGATGGGGTGACTAATTGAAAAATTGCTCAGAATTGTTCATGTAGAAACCCTGAGGTTTAGGTATGCTCCACAGTTTCCCCTGTATTGGGACACATAAGTGGTCCTTTGGTTCCCCCGGGCAGCTATGTCGCCTTTGCTTGGTCCATTGTAGTTCAATGTTTTCCCATTAGATGACATGATTTAAAAGTTTAAAAGGGAGAGTACATGTCTTCAGGACTCTCTCTTCCTGGATCCCACCTTGCGGGGGAGGTGGGTACAGGAGGAGGTTTGAGCTAGGGTTGCCACCTTTTGCCTGATCTGACTCCGGGCAGGCAGTGGGGTGTGTGATGCCCAGGGGCAGGTCATAACATATGGGGCAGTGCTATGATATTGCAATCAGTTGATCCCCACATTAATCATAGGGAAATCTTCCCTGTTTTCCTTATTTGGAATACCGGGCAGGCGGTTTTGACCTGGGCAACCCTTTAAAAACCTGGCTGGTTAAAACCGGACAAGGTGGCAACCTAGTCTGAGTGGTGGCAGGCCCCAAGGAAGGGATAGTATTATTTAGTGCCAGAAGTCTCTAAACTTCTGACACTAAGGAGCACATTTACTAAAGGTCAAAGTGAAAACTGGAATAAAATTCCAATTTTTAAAATTCGAATTTCAAAGTAATTTTGGGCTACTTTGACTTTAGAATAGCCCAAAATTTGGTTCGAATTGAAAAAATATGAATATTCAAATTTTAGAATGTTGACTAGTGATGGGCGAATTTATTCACGTGATTCGCGAATCACCAGCGAAATTTCGCCGGAAAAACGAGTCGCGCGTCGTTTTTGATGCGACGCGCCGAAAAACGACGCGACGCGCGCCGAAAACGACGTGCCACGCGCCGGTAACGACTCGACGCACGTCAATGTTGATGCGACGCGCGTCAAAAGCGTCCCGCGACTCGTTTCGTGAATTTTTCGCCGATGTGAATCGCGGGAGATTCGCCCATCACTAATGTTGACGTACTGGCCCTTTAAAAAATTCTTTGACTTCGACTATTCCACAGCCTAAAGCTGCCGAATTGACATTTTAGCCTATGTGGGACCTCACATAACTTGTCCTGAAATTTTTTATAAGCTCTGAGAAATCAAAAGATTTTAGTGAAATCGTTTAAATTGTTTGATGGAATTGAACGATTCAAATGATTTTTCATTTGATCGAATACGGCCATTTTTGAACTACAATAACAATTTTCGATTGAAAATTACCCCCCCCCCCGAAAAAAAGATGGTTGAATTTAGAAGTTTTTTCGACTATTAGTAAATCTGCCCCTAAATAACACTATCCCTACCAGTAAGTGGAAGTGTATCTAGCAAGCAGCTTTCTGGTTCCAACAAGGAGTAGTTGGGGTTAGCACCCTTGCAGTGATCAAGCTGCCAGGCAGGGTGAGCTCACGGGTAGAGAAAGTGCCAAGGAGTAAGATACCCTGTGGGATCCCTAGTGCTGGGGAAATTAACCAAGACAGGCCATTCTACTAGTGATGTGTGGGTCGGGTACAACCACCCTCCCTCCTCCTGTCATTTTCATCCTATTTGGTCTGTGCATCTGAAAGCTCACAGTAGAGTCCTGCGCGGGTCCATTTTTTGGGACCCGTACCCGCAACCTGCAAACCGTGACCCGGACCCACGACCCGCATTCTTACCTGCTTGGACCTGCAACCCACCCTGCAAATACTTTATCCGCAGCCCAGACCCCGCTGACCATCAAGAATCAGGAAGTGCTGTCATTGTAAACCGGAAGTGACACCATCGATAGTAGATGTGCTCAGAAAAAAAGGAGTAAAGATCGCTATGGAGAAGATCCCCGGCCCGACCCTCAACACACAAACCCGCAGAACCACTGACCCGCTTCTATACCCACACCTGGAACTTGTACATGCAACCCATAGGGTACCGCAAGATTTTGCGGGTAACCCACGGGTACCCGACCCGCTGCAGGACTCTAGCTCACAGGACTCATCTGAGGGTAAGGTGTTTAAAGGGACGCACACACTGCTGGGAGTTTCAGGGAGTTGGCCATAGCCTCAGGGTAGAGTCCTGCACGGGTCCATTTTTTGGGACCTGTACCCGAAACGTACCCACAACCTGCAAACCGCAACCCAGACCTGCGACCCGCATTCTTACCTGCCTGGACCCGCAAATACCTTATCTGCAAGCTGGACCCGCAACCCGCTGACCATCAAAAATCAGGAAGTGCTGTCACTGTAAACAGGAAGTGACATCATCGGAAGTAGCCATGATCAGACTAAAACAGGAAGTGCTGTCATTGTAAACTGGAAGTGACATAATCGGTAGTAGACATGCTCAGAAAGAAGGAGTAAAAATCGCTATGGAGAAGATTTGCGGCCCGAACTTCTACCTGCAGAACCACCAACCCGCTTCTATACCCCCACCCGGAACTTGAAAATGCAACTTGCAGGGTACCGCAAGATTTTGCTGGTAACTGACCCACTGCAGGGCTCTACCTCAGGGTGACCATACACCTCTCAGGCCACTCAAGGGTGTGCTACAGTCATTCTATAATATACTAAAAGTGAGCCATAAGCAGCTCTCATATGCCATGCAGAAGCCATTTCTTGGCAATCACTATGCTGTAGAGTTGATGATAGTTCCCTAATTCCATTTTGTGCCGGAAAGATGTGCCTGGAACAAATGAGTCAGGAGCAGCCTCCTCGTTTTGCCTCTCTGCCTGTGTTGTTGCTTTTTGAAAGCTAAACAACCAAAACAATGTAAAGAGCTGCAATCAACTGGCAATTCAGCTACGGTCAGGAGAATTACAGAGAGACACTACACAACCCAACCTTTTAATTATTGTAATTAAATCCCTGTTTAATGCTGCCAGAACATTAGCTGGCAGAGATTCAGCCTACAACAATCACGCGCTGACTGCATGTTGATGATCGGGGTTTAGGCATGAATTTAAACTTTCTAATATGATGGCTGATACAGAGAGGAATCAACGTTTGTGAAATATGAGGATTTTTATCTTCCTCACTTCATCTGCGCCTAGATGTTTTATTGTGAACGGAAAAATTCTGGGAAAGCCTCCTGGGCATGGGAAGGAGTATGAAAAATTGGGTTGCTTGATGAAACTTAATCGTTTTGGAAATTAAAACAAACCAAAAGTTTTATGGAGCAAATTAGTTACACAATGCTGGTCATACATTGCACAATATCTAAAGCATATTACACCATGGTTGGCAGGAATCAGTTGGACCCAAACTGTTCTTCAGCCTAACAAATGATACTGCTATTTTCAAACATAATTGCAAAGCAGCATCAGCTCCGTTATCATTTATCTTTATATTATTATTAACATGTATTTATATAGCACCAACATATTTCACATTACAACTAAATCACATACATAGAAAATATGGTAATGAGAAAAGAGTTGAGTAGCAGGTCTGTAGAAGAGCGTAGTAAGTGGTTGGGTGAGTATATGGAGATGAGTTAAGAGATGTAGGGAGGGGCTGAGTTATGAAGTGCTTTGAATGTCAGGGTCATTAATTTGTATTTAATTCTGAAGGGCAAAGCCAGTGCAGGGATTGGCAGAATGGTATGGCAGAGGAGGAGCGGTTGCTGAGGTGTATAAGCCTAGCGGCGGTGTTCATTATGGACTGGAGAGGTGACAGTCTCTGGTGGGGAAGGCCAAATCAAAGAGAGTTACAATAGTCTAGACGTGATATGACAAGAGTGAATGAGAAGTTTGGCAGCATTTTGGGTGATAAATGATCGTATTTTCGAAATGTTCCTTAGGTGGAAGTGATTTAATGAGTGACTGGATCTGAGGAGTGAAGGACAGGGCAGAATTTAGGATAACCCCAAGGCCTTTTGTTATTGTTTCACTTGGAACCTTCATTTAAGTTGCTGTGATGAAACAGGTAAATTGATGCACATTAATACAGCTTAGCACGCCTGGGCACGACTTACTACAAGGTGGCAATTATGCAGTTAAAGCAGTGATTTGCTTTTAAATTAATATTGAAAGGGGTTGTTAACCTTTAAATTCACTTTTAGTATGATGTAGAGAGTGACATTTGGGGAAAATTTATAATTGGTCTTCATTTTTTATTATTTGTGGTTTTTGAGTTTTCATTAGCTCTCCAGTTTGCAATTTCAGGTTGCTAGGGTCCATATTACCCTAGCAACCATGCATTGATTTAAATATGAGACTGGAATATGAATATGAGAAGTGCCTGAATAGAACGTTTAGTAGTAAATAGTAGAGATACAACAACTATTTGCATTTGTTTTTAGATGGGGTCAGTGACCCCCATTTTCAAAGCTGGAAAGAGTCAGAAGAAAAATGCAAATAATTAAAAAACTATAAAAAATAGATAAGTGGCTGCAAATGCCTTCCTGTGTCCTGAGTGATTGCCGGTCTGGAATACAAAGTATTTCTTAATGAACCCCTATGAATATGCGCCTGGCTTGGACAGGAGTGATTGTGGCCCATAAGCTGCCCTGAGGCTTGGGGGGCGGGGGGGTCAACACTAGTGCAATTGAGCTCTTTGCACTACAAGAGCCAAATGAATGGTTTATTATCAGGAAATTTGGCTATTACAGTTATCTGAAGTGGCTTTTATCACTAGTGATGGGCGAATTCCTGTGATTTGCCGCAGACGAGATGTTAAAATTTTTTTTGCCTGGGCAAAAATTCTCCGGTGTCTCAATGGACACAGGCGTCCGTTTTTGGGCGCTGGCGCTCATTTTTTCGAAGCTGGTAATGGGCGCCGGTGTCCAAAACGAGACGCGGTGGCGGCAAATTTTTCGCCAATTTCTAATAGAAATTTGCTAAATTTTGGCGAACCAAAATGCCCCAGATTCGCCCATCACTATTTATTACTCATGGTAACAGGGTGATGCTGCCTCAGGCAAGGTTCTCACTCTAAAAAATGTATTGGAGAAACAATGGTTATATTCTATATCAGTACTTAAAACTTAACATTTAATAATAGTTACATTAAAAAATCTAACACAGTGCACACTACCCAGGACACAAGTACAACTATAACACTCTTCCTATGGCTTGGCAGCAGTGTGGGACAGTGTCCCTAAAAAACACTTAATAAAAACAACCATTGTTTCTCCAATACATTTTTTGAGTGGTTATCATTGATGCTAGCCTGCAGATTGAAATTATAAGTTTCATTCATTTCAAGCTAAGCACTCACATAAATATTGGTGTTGTTTAAGGTTCTCACTTTGCCTCATTACAGGTGTGCCTAGATTGTAAGCTCTTTTGGGCAGGTTTTAATTGAACTGGGTATTGGTTACTTTTGCAGGTTTTCTTATATGTTTAATGTAAACACCCATCTATCGTGCTGTGTAAAAATTATAATACAAACGCAAGCTTTGTGTGAATATGATTAAACAGTACAGGTATGGGACCTGTTATCCAGAATGTTCAGGACCTAAGGGGATAATGGCTCTTTCCATAATTTGAATCTCCTTATCTTAAGTCTAGTAGAAAATCATGTAAATAATGAAGAAACCTCATAGGCTGGTTTTGCTTTGAATAAGGATTTAATTATATCTTAGTTTGGATCAAGTACAAGCTACTGTTTTATTATTATAGAGAAAAAGGAGATCATGTTTTAAAATTTGAATTATTTGATTAAAATTGAGTCTATGGGGCAAATTCACTAAAGCGTGAAGAGTCTAACGCTAATGCTAATTCTCTAGCATGACATCATTCCGCAACTTCAGTCCCTGGCGAAAATTCACTAGCGAAGTAAATAGACTAGCGCAACTTTGCACCCATACACCAGGCGAAGTTGCGCACTGACGAAGGGACGTAGTTACGCTAATCCACCAAGACATTTTACTGAACGTTACCTCTTGCGCTAGACTTTACTTCACCAGGTCAATTTTTTTGGGGGTTAACCTCCTTCCCCCCCTACATTTCCTAACATATGGCATCGCTAGCGTAAATGCGCTTTGACTGTCAAAGTAACTTCGCTAACGTTCGCCGCCCTGAGAGCAAATTCGCATTTTTGTGAATTTGCATATCACTGTTGAAACTAAGCCTGGTGAAGTGCGGCGAACGCTAGCGAAGCCCTCTCTAGCGCAATTTCACAGGTTAGTGAATTTGCCCCTATGGGAGATGGATGGAATTCGATTGAATCCTTCACACAAATTTAGTAAATCTGCCCCTAAATATTAAAATCCCCCACCCCCCTACCCTACATAGACCCCCCTCCCTGGTCTCCCCAGCCTAGGTGTTACCCTCAGTAAATACCTATAACTCTTTACTTAACCCTCGTTACCGATTCAGCGCATAAGAGTTCATGGGCGCCATCTACTTCTGTTCGTTAATCTTCGTGAAATATCGGTGCATGCGCAGTTGGAGCAGTCTTCTGGTTTTTGACAACTGTGCATGTGGCCAAAGTAACGGAAGTTTCTGACGCACGGGTAGAAGACCGAAGATTATCGCCTGTGAACTCTGATGCACTGAATCTGCAACGAGGGGTAAGTAAAGAGTTATGGGCATTTACCGAGGGTAACACCTAGGCTGGGGGGGGGGGGAGCACGGAATGGTCTATGTAGGGTAGGGGGTAGGGGATTTTAATATAAATTGTTTGGTTCTCCTTTAAATATCTGATTTTGTTAAACAAGGCCCTAAAAGTAGGGTCAGCTTATTACTCTCATGTTCTCTGTTCCTTTGTGGATGATAAGCAGTTTCAGTTTGATTCTACTATGCCAGTTTCCTAGGTTCATGAACATAAAACCAATGCCTGATAATTCAATGGTAGACTGGATACAAACTCATAAAATAGTACCTTGTTGTTGACTTTTGACTAAGACTACACTGCTGACGTATTGGCTGTTATGTAGGTTACCTTCTGATAATACCACTGTGCTGGTGCTCCTTCTAGGGTTTTTATCTCAGAGTCTCTACGTTGGGAATAGCAATTTGTTACTATTGATTTTACTTCAGCCGTAGAGAGGATGATCAAACAACTCTATTTGCTGCATTTTGCCTTGAAATGTATTTAGCATGATTCTGCAAAGGACATCCCAGACTGCCTGCTCATGTCTATCAATTATGCAATAAACTATATTGACACTTTTTCTAAATCAGTAAAAGGAAACACTGTTTACATAGTAAGTTGGCGCATGTCCATTAAGTTCAAGCTTTTGTGTCGCTGCCTAACTGCTGGTTGATCCATGCCTCGTGTTTCCAACAACTCACACCTTCTCTATGTTTTATATTATTTATGCCCTGTATCCCTGCATTATAACAAACAAATGCAGAGCTTTAACATAAAGCTGGCCATACACAGGGAGATTCACCAAATGAGCGGATCTCAACCCAATATGCTCACATTGAGGTGGCCCAACTATTGGATCACAATGCAGTCCGTACGGGCGGTGGGAGCGCATCAACGGGCAGATGTGGCTGCAATCCAACAGGATTTTTTCCCTGCCCGATCAACATCTGGCTGAATTTCGATCGGTCTGTCGGCAGCTTTTATCTGCCCGTTTATGGGGGCCTTAAAGGGCAAGGAAAGTGTAAAATAGAATAAGGCTAGAAATTGTGTATTTTGTATACTAAACATAAACATGAACTTACTGCACCACAAGCCTAATCAAACAAATGATTTATGCTTTCAAAGTTGGCCACAGGGGGCTGTCATCTTGTAACTTTGTTATACACCTTTGTCTGACACTGGCACTGCACATGCTCAGTGTGGTCTGCTTGAGTTCTGCATGGCTGGTAAGTAAGGCAGGGGCTCCCCCTGCTGTTCATAAGTGATTGTTTCCCTGCCAGAAGCACTAAATGAAGGGAGAATTTCACTGCATACAGTCAGGTTTCTTATAAAAACGGTACACATTTTAAAATTAAAGTATATTGGAGATAGATTTCTTTTTCATTAAAGAAAGTAAAAATGGGATTTTATTTCTTTGCCTTTCCTTGCCCTTTAAGACACAGCAGGTACCAACCAACCAGAACTATGGTCTGTGGTGCAAATTGTTTTTGGGGAAATTGTATGAACTAGAGAAATCCCCCAATGTATAAACCTCTCATTCTTGTTTTGGGATTTAATAAATATGAGAAAAAGAAAACAAAGTATCCTTCAAAGTGACCCTTTAGTGAAGTCCAAGTCTTTGTAGTTCAAGTAGGCATGAATGATATTTATATTTATATATAGCTATACCACTTAAGCTTTCTCTTGCCTACATTGCAGTGGATGTGAAATGGAAATAACATTATAAATAGCGATGGGCGAATCTGGGGTGTTTCGCTTTTCCAAATTTTTTCCAAATTTTTTGCGAAAATTAGCGAAATGGTGTAAATTTCACGAAACGCCACCGGTGTCTTGTTTTTGACAGGTGAATTTTTCCTGGCACTTCACGAAATTTATTTGCCGGCAGCAAATCGCGGGAAAACGAGTTGCGGCACGTTTTTGACGCGCGTTGTGTTGTTTTCGTCACAAATTTTCGCTGGCGTTTCGCGAATTCGCCTATCACTAGTGTGGAATGAAAACGTGTGTAACAACTCACCCTTGTGGTCTAGTGGTATGGCGAGGACGCCCGCCATGCCGCCCCTATTCTCCTGTGCCGGGAATGTAAGACGCGCACATCTTCTTTATTTATAGGCGCTGGCGTGATGACGTCAGAGCACAATGGCGAGAAATTTAAAGGTATTGAAAGAGACATTTTGGATTTTCTCATTGCCCGTTATAGGCTTATCTCCTTGTGAGCTCCTGGTGCCTCTGAGTTGTTAAGAGTTTGTATTCTGTGATCTGATTCCTGTTATGACCCCTGCCTGTTTGTGACTATCCTGACTTCTGAAATCCTGACCCAGCCTGGTAACCGACTCTTCTGTATCCGTATCCCCTTTGACTGATCTCCTGGTTTGACCTTTGCCTGCCCCGACCCGGCCTGATTGACTACACTTTTCTGTCTACGCCTTCACCTTCTGCCCAAAAGACATTGCTTTACATTTGTGCCCCTTTGCTCGTCCAGAACCTTTGGCTTTGCACCTCTCTTATTAAGACCTGGCGGCATCCAATTAGCCGAGGGCTCCTCCCGAGGTGAAAGGCGGCTGTTAGAGGCAGAAACAAGAGCCAAGAACAGGGTGCTTAGCATTGGTTCTGGATTTAGGGTGCCGACCGTGACACAAAGCAGCTGTCATTGTAGTTCTTATATTAATATGGCGATACAGTGCTACACTCTATCAAAAAGACAGTTTTATATTGTTTCTGTATTATGCTTTTTTTATACTGTTTTTTTTGTGTCTTAGGGAACAAATCAGCCCAGATACAATTCCTCTCCCCTAGCCCCCTTACCCCTTACACGCATCCTTCATAAGATACATTGAAACTAGTGTATTTTGTATATCTGGGCAACATGCAGGAATTTGCCTACTGACATTTTCCAATATCCTGGTGAAACAAAACATCCAGCACTATCCCAAGGGAGCTGTGCCAGCTGCTGCCGGCATTTGAGTGAAGGATATCTGTGCAAAGTCAATTCAGGGTCCGCTTTGTTTGTGTGCAAAGAGGAGATTGCCGTTGACGTTTGCCAACATTTGCATTCTATGTTTGACTTTGACCAAAGATCTTTCAGTGCCTCTTAATCTTCAAAAGTATCAGTATTTGTTATGGCAGGAACTGAGGAACGGATTATTCCAAATATACACATACAAGGGTTTAAAGCCTAATATGGTAATGAAAGTGTAAGAACCAGACTGCAAAAACAAGAACGTTGCTTGTGTGCTGCCGTATTGGGACTGTTATCCCAAATGCTCAGGGCCTGGGGTTTTCCTGATAACCCATCTTTCCGTAACTTGGATCTTGATACCTTCAGTCTACTAGAAAATCATGTAAACATTAAATAAACCCAATAGGTTGATTATTTGCTTCCAATACAAATGAATTAAATCTTAGGGTAAGGCCAGATGGGGAGATTCGGGGGAGATGTTGCCTGGCGACTTCTCGCCGCGACGAATCTCGCCCGAATCTCCCCGAATAGCTAGCCAGCGCTGTGAACTCGCTAGGTGTAAAGTCGCCTGCGCTTGTTCACACGCAGCGGCACGATTTTAAAAGTCGCTTAAAATTGCCTGCTGCATCTGAACAAGCGCAGACGATTTTACGCCTAGCGGGTGCACAGCGGTGACTAGCTATTCGAGGAGATTCGGGGGCGAGAAGTCGCGGCGAGAAGTCTCCCCGTCTGGCCTTAGCCTTAGTTGGGATCAAGTACAAGCTACTGCTTTATTATTACAAAGAAAAATAAATTCATTTATAAAAAATTTGGATTACATGGAGTCTATGGGAGAGCTTCCTGGATAACGGGTTTCTGGATAATGTATCCCATGTAGATTACTACAGTTCTAAGTGCTACAAACATGTTTGTATCATATGAGGCTCCTTGCTAGCACTACTAATTCCCATTTCTTTAAGATAAATTTATTTTTAATCGGGTTTCTGTTCTGTTTCTATTGATGAAATCAATTCTTCTAGATTCCAAACAGCTTTGAACATGAGTAGATCACACTTCTTTCTCAGCTGAGATAACTAAATTGCAAAAAAACGGTGCATTGCCTGGGTGATTTTAGGGCATGGCCAGCATATTCTGTTTCAGAGAATATTATAGTAAAGGGCCCCTGTGATTAATGATGGCTGCTAGAAATAAAATCTAATTTGAAGTCAAGCCAAAAATGAACCTTCTGCTATAAAAAGATATCCAGTAACACAAGAGGAAAATAAATATAACTTTCAAAATTGTATAAGGCACCAACCTCTTTATTAAAGAGTAACCCTTCCATCACTTTTTTGGGTTCCTGTTTAGTGCTATCTATCCCTAATTGTTTATGGGAATGAAACAAGAACAGTTTCTATCAGATGCAAATGAAAGCAGAGCAGGTAGAGGAACTCTGTACCTTCCTCCCAAACGAACTTATTAACTAATCCCTATAATGTGCCCTTTTAAGGAATAATGGAATTTAATTCTGAGGCAGGGGCCTGCACACCCCCCCCCCCATGCATTCCTTATGTTGGCCATAGACGTAACAATTATGATCTTTCTCGGCAAAGATCTTTCCAAGAAAGATCGTTCATTCAACGCTCACGTATAGAGCTGAATTTTCAGATATACAGGTAGAAACAATAGAATTCTAACTGTATCTGACGATTCAGCACTAACAATTGCCGATGTTCAAGGTGCTTTCAAAGGCATCCGATCAAAATTTTCCGTCCAGCCCGATCAACCAGCCGACCGATATCTTAATCTTCTGACGATATCGGTCGGCTCATTTCCCACCATACACACACCGAATATCGTCTGAAAATTCGTTTCGCATGATATTATCTGTGGGTCTTTGGCCACCTTTATTCTTTTTGGTGTCAGTGGGGTGATCAATTGGCAGCTTCCAGGTTTTCCAGCCAAGGAACAGGTTTGGGTTGGCGGAGCCAACTGGATTTTTCACTGTGTCCCTGTGGGCCAGTCCAATCCTGTTCTCGGAAAAATCCCAGATCCCAAAAATGGACGCCCACGTCCAAAACAAGACGCCAGCGAATTTTCAGCAGAGGAAATTTCACTGTCGTTTTGAAAATGTATTCGCCAGTGGCGAATCGCGGGAATTCGCCACTAATTCGCCCATCACTAGTGATGCTCATACTGTGCAACTCCTATGCAATTTAAACATAGTGCTTAAAGTGCAGGAATGTCTGTGCTAAAGGCGAGAGGAGCCACCTTAATTAAGACAATCCCTGCACAATAGGTATGCATGGCGTTTAGATATTTTTGAGTTGAATCTGAATCCTAAAGCTTCTGCTGTACTCTACATACTGTGCTTACTTGTATCTGGAACAGGAAGAAATATATATATTTTTTTCCATTTTATACAGAAGAGTGTGCTTCTTTCATCCAAGTGAAAAAAAAAATGTGCAAAGACAAAAGTACAGAGGTGAAAAAAAAAGCCAACTCCCATCTTCCTGGTAGCCTGGCCAAAATCATAACCATAATCTTGAGACTTGCCTTTGCCAAAGCTCAAGGGTCCCTTTGTCTCTCCATCTCTCCTGCCCACAAGGGGTCAGGATAACCAGTGGACCTTGGAAGACAATACTGACAACATAATATGCCCTCTGGAGGACCAGGTTTCGGAGATGGAATGGAGCCTAATGGTCACCCCTCATCCCCCCAGATCTGTGCATCCAGAGGATACTGCACCAGATTCAAAAGTGCATTTGTGACTATATAAGTAAAGTAGTGAAAAGAATAAACAAAGATAAAGTCATTAGAAAGTGTAGATGCATGCAGCCCCATCCTATTGGCTGGGTTAAAAAAATCCAATCTCTGTAGCCAAAAGGCTGGGGGGTAAGGAGCAAAAAGATGCAGAAACAATTATCCAAGTACACAGTTCCAGTGCCATCAATGCCTTCCTCACTGTTATTCTGGCTACCCCAGGGGTGCAAATCCTCAAGTGCATCTGAAGCTCAATTTAGCTGCTAGCCTCTGGCCAGAGGACCACGTGCCTCTCTGCCTCACCATTGACCAAAACTAAAGACACCCCCGCCTTAACTAAAGGGTACCCCCTCTACTGATAAGAACAAATACTACACTTGATCTTAGCCAGATAGGAAGAAATATAATTTTGTAGGAGCTGCTGACTTACAGGTAATTGATAGGGGTGTTGGGCCATAAAGATTTCAGTGCTCGTATCTGAGCCCTGTGGCTCAGTTCACCCAAGGGACAGATGGGGATGACAGCAGACATGTTTACATGAGTGATTGAATCACTAGAGCTGCAAGTGGAGGAATGTGGCTTCTCCATGCAAATGAACCTTTATTCATGAATGAAATATTGTGCAGCTTAAAAGCTACTGCCTGACACATAAATGTTTCTACCTAACATGCTGAGGAACTGCAGCTACCAGCAGTAGACACCATAATACACGTTTTGTGTCGAGTCAAGTAAAATAAATATGCTGTAAAAAAAATGATGTGTTTATGGGTGGGTGGGTGTGTGTGTGTATGCGTGCATTACCTATATTTTATATCAACCATCATAAAATCCTCTCCCCCTGGTTTACATACAGATAATAAAGGTTTAAAGCTGCAATAAAGGTTTAAATGTTTTCTGGAGACCCAGAAAGCTCAGGAATCCTCTTGATGGTACAGCAGTTGACACTGAAAGCAATTTGAGCTAACATCATTGTCTATAACCCCTGTGAATATCAATCTGGGTTCCAAGACAGATAATTCTCTTAAATAGAATCAAAAATGTCTCCAACCATCTAGTCTCAAACCTGCCACTGTCAACCACAAATAGTTTGGCGAAGGTTCTGGGTAGAGGTGAATAGATCTGAAGTGAAGTAACAAAACTGCAAACACAGAGAACAGATATTTCTAGTATTATAGAAACATAAGAAAGGTAAGCACATTTGATGTCTAGAGGTGCTTCTCAATGTCTTGGATAAATAAGCATCTTTATTGTAGCTATAGAAATAGAAGATCTGATGTTTCAGAACTTTGTTTCACAGGAAAAATAGGTAGTTGGGCCACACAGGGGCCAAAATCAGTTAGCTGGCTGGCTGATTTTAGCCCTTCTGTGGGATGTAGTCTACTCCTGGCCTGGCTCGGCTCAAACAGACTTGGATGGTTTCGGTGAAGAACAGCACGTCTTTGCATTTTCAGCCGAAATCCGCTAAAGTCTGTTTACGAAAAGCCAAATCAATACAGAAAAAGAGAGGTGGCTACTGCCTGCGGGCTGAAAATAGCCAGCAGATTTTGGCTAGCTGATTTCGCCCCCTATGTGGTCCTAGTTTTATTTATATCTGCAGAAATGGCTTCTTCTATATTGTTATTGCTGAATCTAAATTCAAACTTTTTTTGTTTCTGAATTTTAGGAGAAATTTGATGGAATTTCTGAAAATGAAATACTCTTGCTGTCACGGGAGGTAGGGTTGTATAGACTTGAGCACCCCTGACCTTTTCTTTTATAGAAATAGCCTGACATTTTCTTTCAGGCAAAAACATTTATTTTGGGGTGTGCTTTTCGCCATTTAGAGATCAAGCAAATCAAGCTTTCCAAGTAATTTTGTCTTTGTGTTTGTAATTTTGCCTTTTTTTATGTTATGATGCAGCAGAGATGACAATAAACCTTCTCGTCTTATCTACATGAACAATTTGCAAAAAGCATTTTCATTTCATTTCATTTGTGTGCCTGGAAACCAGGATGTGACACAAGCTTGTCCTCCAAAGTTCATAGACTCCACAGAAAGCAGAGTAAGATCCCCGAGCCTCAAGTCAAAAGTTAGAGGCCAATCTAAAATGTTCAGGATGCACTTGATAAAATTTGTTTAATTCTGAATCCATCAGGTATTTTAAGGGCTTATGTCATCGGTTTATAAGACTACCTGAACAGCCAAAGAAGGATGCACTGAAGGGAGGTTACCCCAAAAAACCACATGTAAAATGATATATTTTGCACTTTTTTCTCAAAAGGAATCTCGCTGATATTTTGTTTCAATTTCAATTTATTTCATTTTCTGTCACCTCCTGAATGTCCTAAAGAACAAGCAAAAAGTATTTTTTTTTTCTTTTTAAAGAACTGACAAAGGAACCAGCTCAGCTTCCACAACATTTAGGGGCAAATTTATCATTATTCACGAATTTGAGGGCTTTTAGCCCTCGAATTCGGCAGAAATTCGGCAGAAATTCAACTGTCGAATGGAAATCCAATAGTTTTAGGCTATTTTTTGAGCGCTATTCGATTTCTCGAAAAAATCGATCGTATGAATGCTATTCGAGCAGTTAATAGAAAAAAAAGCCTATGGGGTGATTCCTATAGGCTTCTATTGCTATTCAGTAGGTTCAATCTGGCAAAGTAGGCAGTCGAATAAAATTTTAAAGTTGAAGTACTTCAATTATCGAATGGTCGAATGGTTGAATATTCGATCTATTCGATCTATTCGATACACTCGAATTTTGCATATTCGATGATCGAAGTGGCCAAATTTGCATATTCTAATATCCGATAAAATTGTACAATCGGAATTCGACCGAATTAGATCGAACTTCGAATTATTCACGTGAATTTTGTAAATCTGCCCCTTAAGGTTTGTTTGATGGTTTGCCATGATAAGAGGAGTAATGCTTAAATTTAAACTTAAGATTACAACTCATCTCCTCTCTCTAAGGAAGTCATTCCCAACCAGTTGGTTGCAAGCAACAGCTCATCAATCCCTTGGATGTTGCTCCTAATGGCCTCAAAGCAGGTGCTTATTTCTCAATTCCTGGTTTGGAGGCAAATTTTGGTTGCACAAAAACCACCTGTGCTGCCAAACAAAACCTCCTGTAGGCTGCCAGGCCACATAGGGTGCACAAAATATCCAATCACAGCCCTTATCTGGCACTCCAGGAACTTTTACATGTTAAATTGCTCCCCAATTCTTTTTTACATATGAATGTGCCTCATGGTTAAAAAAAAGTTGGAGACCCCTGCTCTAAAGAATAAAAATCATCTTCAGAAGATGAGGATGCGAAAATGTGGGAAACTGATTCTTTTATGAAAGCCAGAGAAACAATTCAGATCAGGAAGAGGAAGAAGAGCTAGAAGGCATAGAAGTTGGGTCTATATATTTGGTCATATAACTTGAAACAGATAATTTCTTATACCTAGCAGCATATTCAGAAAAACAGTCCTCACTCTTTTATCCATCAGTGCATTTTTAGCAGGCTTCTTTACAGGTTTCCTGTTTTTCTCTTTTTTTATGGGCCCATGACGACATATAATAACTAGTGCTAAAAAGAGGTAGCTTTTTGAAGATACACAGGAACGGCACTTGAGGCATTGGAAGCAGCTAATTTAGAGGCAGTCTGATCCATTCTGCATAGAAACGCCAACTATCAATCACTTTGAAGAATGGCGCCATGGATTAAATGCCTTTGTGGGAAAGAACGCTTGATGTCACCGACTTGAGGGAACACTGTCAGAACTATGCCCAGCGGCAAATAAAAAATAAAACATTAAAATAGTAAAAAAAACGAATACCTAATGCTGCCCAGGCTTCAACAGAAGAAAAGACTGACATGAAACAGGAAGGTGAGGGCTTTTATAAGTTGCAATGTTTTTTTTCTAACCAGGTATGGCCAGTGTAATCAATATCATCAGCCCCAACCCTAGAGAAGCCTAAATAATTGTATTCAATCATACTTGGAAAATAAATACTTGGAAAAAAATACAGGCCTAAACATTCACGCACACTCTTTCCATGGTTCATTTTTATCAAATACATCTGTAGATTTGTATATAAAAAAACCACACAGGCATTTAGGCAGTACCGTTGCCAAAGTAAGCCTAGACGTCAAAAATCCCACCCTTTCTAGCAAGCTCTGCCTCTTTAAAAAAACTGGAGACCATAGTAGGCTTGTAACAATTCAGAAAGAAGACCCAGTGGGTTGTTGGTGTGGAGTCACTGAACTATAAAGAGCATTCTGGGAGTCCTGAATGAAACAAGAATTTGTATGATATCATATGTGTGCTATTTTATTTATTATTTTCGGGAGCAATCTGGGGGCTAGTTTGGCAGCAGATCCCATCTACTTTGTATGTCTGGATGCCCTTCCCTTGTGCACTCTCAGTTCCAACTTTGCACTTAAAGAGCCAAACTTCAAAAAAAGGAGAGTGTGTAACTTTCCCCTGGGGCTGCTATATTCTCTTCTCACGCTGCCTTGTCTCATAAAAACTAGAAGCAAATGGATCTGATCTAGATGTGAGAATGGACCCGTCAGTGTTGCAAGTTGCTTTTTCCAAACACTGATTTCTTGCAGATTTACAAATTTGAAAAGTTGCGCTGGGTGCACACACAGAAAATAAATGCTTGTGAAAATAAATTTCACCCTATTGTTTCACCTTCTTATGTCTTTCTGAAGCAGCTTGGTGGGACGGGGTCACTGACTCATTATTATCTCATCTTTGCCCTGCAGAGCATAAACCCTGAGTTTCATGAGTTTATCCCACAGATGCTGCTGAGAGACATATGAACTAATGCAGCAAATTGTAACTGTTCAGATTCTGCACCTGGATCACTGAGCTGCCCAACTGCTCCAGAGACAGGAATATTAAAGGGATACTGTCATGGGAAAACATGTTTTTTTCAAAACGCATCAGTTAATAGTGCTGTTCCAGCAGAATTCTTCATTGAAATCCATTTCTCAAAAGTGCAAACAGATTTTTTTAGAGTCAATTTTGAAATCTGACATGGGGCTAGACATTTTGTCAATTTCCCAGATGCCCCTGGTCATGTGAATTGTGCCAGCACTTTAGGAGGGAACTGCTTTCTGGCAGGCTGCTGTTTTTCCTTCTCAATGTAACTGAAGGAGTCACAGTGGGACATTACTATTGAGTGCTGTTCTTAGATCTACCAGGCAGCTATTATCTTGTGTTAGGGAGCTGTTATCTGGTTACCTTCCCATTGTTCTGTTGTTAGGCTGTTGGGGGAGGAAGGGAGGGGGATGATATCACTCCAACTTGCAGTACAGCAGTAAAGAGTGACTGAAGTCTATCAGAGCACAAGTCACATGATTTAGGGCAGCTGGGAAATTGACAATATGTCTAGCCCCATGTCAGATTTCAAAATGAAATATTAAAAAATCTGTTTGCTCTTTTGAGAAATGGATTTCAGTGCAGAAGTCTGCCGGAGCAGCACTATTAACTGATGCATTTTGAAAAAAAATTTTTTTCCCATGACAGTATCCCTTTAAACTATAAACTTAAAAACGATAAAAGAGAAAAGGTACAAAGCAGTTGAAAAAAGGTCTTTATTTTCGGCAAATAATCTTAAAACACCTGAACTAAATAAAATTTTAATTTAATACATTTTGGGTACACTTTTATTTATGCCCAACGCCTTAAAAGGACAGTAACAACAAAAAAAAAAGAAAGCTTTCAAAGTAATGAAAATATCATGTCCTGTTGCCCTGCACTAGTAAAACTGGTGTGTTTGCTTCAGAAAAACTACTGTAGTTTATATACTTAACCTGCCGTGTGGCCATGGGGGCAGCCATTTAAAGCTGAAAAAGGAGAAAAGGCACAGGATACGCAGCAGATAAGTTCTGTAGTATATAATGGGTTTCTTCAGATCTGGTATCTACTATGTATCCTGTGCTTGAACGGCTGTCCCCATGGCTACACAGCAGCTTGTTTATGAAAGCTAAAGTTGTGTTTCTGAAGCAAACACATCGGTTTTATCAGTGTAGGACAACATTGTCATTCCTTTAAAACACTTTGATTTTTCGGTGTTGTTGTTCCTTTAAAATAGTAATGGGGCCCTATATATTTTACTATTGTTCCCTGTGCTAGTTGGACATAAAAATATACAGGAGCACTCTAGGACCCTGAAGTGTCCCAGACTGACTTTTTCCCCCCCAAGCTTTTCCATTTGGAGTTGAGGAACTGGGAGGGGCCGACATCCAGGGCTCTCGCTCCTTAAACCTGCCAGCACGAGCCAAATTCAAACAGATGCTACAACTCCTGATTGACTTGGACTGGCGTCTCACTATGTCTACAGGGAATGTACTCTCCCCCTGCGTGTGTGTTCAGAAAAGTTCTGCTGGGGAATAGTCCAACCTCCTGCTTCCCTGGTGACAGACTCTTCCCATACAGCTGGCAGCTCGACTAGAAAAAAAAAAATCCCATTTTCTAGCTATCTGTTAAATAAAGGGAGAAGGAAGAGTTTGGGTTATGAATTCAATGTCTCGCACTGGAAACCCAACAGCTCTGTAGTGGATAAAGACCACAATCAACTCAGTATTTTGGACTTTCTGTAGACACTGTACAGAAGATCCTTTAAAAAAAAACAAAAAACAAAAACGATGTATGACCACTGCTTTCGAGGAACGGCTGGATACAATTAAGAGGAAGAATTATAAGGTTAACTGTTAAGTGACGAGTTTCAATCACTTGGATGTCCGTTCTGCCTGGGAATACAGGATTGCTGTCTCAGGATTTGGACTTTTGAGGCACGTGTTCATGGCACCTTCCCAAGCCACTAGTCATATGATATCCATACACTAAAGAGACTTTGTTTCTGCTGGACAGATTTTTCTATGATTAGGTTAGATGGCATGTATAGTCAATCATCTCAGACCTGGTTAACTTTGGTCTCAGCGACGCTAATGAATTCATTATATCAGTGAATTGTGCCAGTCCGGTGCACTGTTTTAGTAATGGCTGTTCACGCTCTTACAGGTTTTTCATTGGTCAGCTTGCTGAGTTTTGGCTATATGTCCTGGGACTGGGTAAAACCAGCAGTGCTTGGAGATAGTCCTGGGGATGAGCCAGCCCAACTTCAGGGAACACCACCTAGACCACCGCACATTATATTTATCCTGACTGATGACCAAGGATTCCATGATGTGGGCTACCATGGCTCAGATATCCAGACTCCTACTTTAGATCGATTGGCCGCAGAGGGAGTTAAACTGGAGAATTACTACATCCAGCCCATATGCACCCCTTCACGCAGTCAGCTTATTACTGGAAGGTAAGAACGGCCAAGAGAATTTTGTAATAAGGATCAGAACTTCTTATATTACGCTCTGGCTCTCTCAAAATTCGTTCTTAACTGCTTACTATCCTGTACCTCACTGTACAGCATAAATGTCTCTCGTAATCAAATTATGAAATGATGAGTTTACCACAAGCAGCCAAAAACATGTATTTTGACGTTCATTAAAGACAAATGTAAATACCCCCTTCTGCATACAATAGGATACTCTTGCTCTCTTTGACCAGTTCCAGGGTGAGAAACAATGGACATGGTTTTCCTACTGTTCATGTGGGGAACCCATAAAGAGCTTGTGTCTTGCTATCTATAGATAATCTACCCCCAGAATAAGTTTGTCAGTTTTGATTGAAATACACTTTCTAAATGTAGACTGTTATTAGTCAACTGATCTTCACATGGGGCATTTTAATTGGTCATTGTTGTCCCTACTATAGAAAATCACTGTCAATAACAGAATAATTTGTGATTCATGAGTGCCGTCAATGTATTATCTGAGCTTTCCATCAGAGGAAATCTTAATTACAAACGTGCGCATTTAATTGTACAAACATTAGAACACAGAAACACAGAAAATAGTAACTGTGAGCATGTGCAAAAGTATGGCACACCTTATAAGTCTCTTGTATCCATCTAAGAGTCTTCCACTACTTGTTGTAGTATTTTGTGCCCAGTCTTCCTTCTAGATCAAATCTAGATCTTTTTGGGCCATTTAAGATATTGTTGCATGTTTAAAATCTACCCATTGATTTTCAGTGATGTTTAAGTTAGGGGGCTGTGAGGGTCATTCTAAAACCTTCAGCTTGCTTTAATTGCTCATGGTGCAATTTCCACAGACTCAATCAGGAGCCAATAGTTGTTGAATGACAGTCAGAGTTTTTTTAAGCTCAATAGGTAAGAACTCCTAATGGCTACTAGGTCAAGGACCTTGCAAAACAATGGACCAGTGGAAGGATGTCGAAGCTAGAGACACACCAACAACATTGGTTCACTATTCAGCCAGGATTCCACCTTTTTCAAGATTTGGATTTATCCGAATTCAAGTGCCTGGCTGAACCAAATCCGAATCCTTAAAATCATGTGACTTCACACGTCATCACGCAAATAAAGAAGTTGCATTTTTTCCCCCCCAGGTTGAATTTGGGATTCTTTTTAAACTTTCCTTATGCTAATTTGTATATTTAAATTAGGGCTTGGCAAAATCCTACATGAAAGATTTAGGATTCGACCAAAGCCAAAACTAGTGGATTAGGTGCATCCCAAGTCCAAACTTATGTACATGCCACAATAACTATTTTCATAGTTTAACTTTGCCAAATAAAATCTAAACTCTGCATTAACATTTGCAAATATGTCCCTTGGGCATGGATGCCTTCAATAGATGTTGAACATGCTGAATTTTACTTTTTTTAAAAAAAATACAGTCAAATATATCCATAATTAATACCAGAGAGTGACAAATATAACAATTTATATTGCTGATGATACACTATCTCTACAAATATTCAGCTCTACAACTATGAAGGCTTCTCCGAAATACTCTGTTGGTAGAAAGCCAGTGGTAAGGACCCTCCCCTCCATTCATTGGTGGATTTAGCTTGAAGTTGATCTTCTGCAGTGCAACCAATGAATGATGTGCATGTAACCTAACTCCATTGTTTGGAAAGCCATTGAATGCAGTAGCTAATTATCTAGTTATAGTGCACCAGACCCAGTCCCCATGTTCCATCTCAACAGCATTCTACACCAAAAAAACCTTCTTTACTACTAAGCAAATTCATGGTATAATAGTAGGTTATTGCAACACACAGCAGCTAAATCCATCTTGATGGAGTTCTGCTATTTTGTATTTCAGCCCTTATGAATTGTACAATCCATTGAAACATATTACAGAACATGTTCATTTACAAGAAGTTGGGGTCAGTCGCTTGGGGGATGGAAGATAAACAGGCAACAGAATGAACACAATCACCTTTACTGTTAGGTAAATTGAGGTTGTCACTATGGCAGTAACATGAGTCGGCAGCGGGAAGGAAAATGGATGAGTAAACACACATTTCACTTCGAAAGACAACAGCTTCATTTATTGCCAGATGCTCACTAAGCGCATTGGGATCATTAGGGGGCACTGAAGTTTGACAGGCAACATATTAAGCAGATATGCCCAAACTGAAGTCTTCCATTTACTATTGAACTACACAGATATCACCACCCTGTGATTTAATGCTTGATGTTGTAGTTCAACAAGCAACAACATTTTATAGACTTGCAGACTTGGTAGTTAAAAACAGTGATGGGTCATCCATCTCAGGAACCGCCAGCTGTTCCCTACTTTTCCCCTCAGACTGAAAGTAACTATGATATTGAGGGGTAGGGAGTCTTTAAAGTCAAACCATTCAAAAGTAAGAAAACAAACCCACAACACAAAAGTGAATTGCTATAATTAGTGGTGGACAAATACCGGCGACACCGGCGATGATTAACGGACACCCATTGACTTTAATGGGCACCAGCGTTAACTTTGGCCAAAATTTGGGGGAAATTCTCAAAATTCATGGCGAAGGGAAACGGGACAAATTTGCCCATCACTAGTGTAACATTTTATCAGATGGAACAGCAAGTGGAGGTGTGGCAGTGTGAATGCACCAGGGCCTTTACCACCTCAGTTTCCTCCGTGTACTTGCGCCAGAGAGTGGAGTCTGGTGGGGTTCTGGGTACACGGCCTGCACCAGGAGCCTGGAACTATTGTTCTGTTACTGTGGTCTTGAATAGATGGTTTAATTGCTTCCACTAGTGGTAGAAATGTCAAGATTCAGAGAATGTGTGTGTTATCAGGAAACAAAAGGCTTTAGGGCTTTAATAAAATGTTGGGTCTCTCTTTTCCTTCCAATTACCTTTGTGAGCCTTTCAGCCAATGGAAGCAAGCCTGCACCCACCATGAAAAGTGCACCTACATGCTTGTCAGGGGGCCAAGGACAGGCTCCAAAGTGTTGCACCTTCTAGTTTGGGAAAGATAAATAAATAAATAAATAAGCACTATAGGTACAAGGCCTCAGAGTCTTCTTACTTGCACTAGGTGTAGGTACAATACAATATATGGAATTTGCACCTACCCTTTATATGCCTTGCAGGGAGTTTAATTTGAAGAGAAATAACTCTTTGTAGTTCTCACATTGAGTGATGTTATACACAACCCCGGGGCCAATTAATAAGGATAGTACTGAAAAACAAGATCTGAAAGTGCATGGAAACATTTATGCAGATTTATATTAATGTACTAAATTTAGATGTAAACTGACCTTGAATTATTTGCATGCCTTTATTCTTAGAAGGCTTCCAATCGTCTTTGTGCCTGAGAGTGAATGGAAACAAGTCTGCACCCACCATGAAAATGGCACCTACATGCTTGTTAGGGTGCCAAGGGCAGGTATTAAGTAAAGGCCTCCCTTGTGCCCCAAAGTGTTGCACTTTATAGTTTGGGCCAGATGTTTAAAATATAAAAAAACACAATAGGCACAAGGCCTCAGAGTGTACTCACTTGCAGTAGACGTACGTATAATACAATTTATGGAATTTGCACCTACCCTGTCACAAATGACCCTTTATGTGCCTTGCAGGGAGTTTAATTGGAAGAGAAATAACTCTTTGTAGTTCTCACATTCAGTGACGTTACACACAACCCCAGGCCAGTTAATAAGGATAGTACTGAAAAACAAAATCTGCATGGAAACGTTTATACAGATTTCTTTTGATGTACTAAAATTAGATGTAAAATGACCTTGAATTGTTTGCATACCTTTATTCTTAGAAAAACCAGAGGGTAGGTAGTTTTAGGCATCATCAATAAACCCTCCTATAGTTTAATTTATCAAATATCTTCACTAGTGTTTCACGCCACTGATTCTTCATTTGTACCCTTTCTATACCCCTGAAACCCGGGGGCTGGGATTTGTAGTACAACAACAGCCAAAGTGCAACAACTGGGCATCCCTGCTGTAGTGTAAAAGTAAACAAGACACCATTTATTCTTCCAGTCAGTGGTGCCAAGAATTTTCAAGAGCTAGCTTGGCTTTTTTTTGTTAACCATTTTGATGTTGTACAGTTACAGTGTTTCACTGAATGCAAAACATTTCCGTTTGTTCAGGATGAGAGAGTCAGTGCAATGTGCCGGAAGGGGTTAAGGCTTCAGAAAGAAATTACAGACCACAGGGTCTTTACTATACACAAGGACTTTGCATTTAGGAGTAGTGTTTCTGCCAGGCACTCAGAATTCCCTCAGCGCTCAGCTTCCCCGGTTCCTAGAAAGAGAGAGAGGCTTGTGTGTACCTGGGGCTGCTCATTTTCATACATTACCTCTAGATGGATGGAATCGGAGAGAAAAGTCAGCACGTGGCAATGCCCTACTTTACACAGGTCTCAAAGGAACATTAGTATTTTTATTAGCTCCAAGTCTTATCCTTCATTTAACATTTATAAAGATGTGTATATATAAAATATATTAAAAAATATATAAATATATGCAGAACACAGATAAATGCCTAGTTGCTGGTACATCTTAAATGTGAGACGTTCTCTCTTCCTCATGTTTAAGAGTCGAAATAAAAATCTTAAATAAACAGCTGACTTCTGCTGTTTTATATATGTATATATACATATAAACTTCAAAATGGACCAGCACTCCAAAATGATGTGAACCAAATGATTTTTATTGAGGCATCACTCGCGTATCTTTATCAAAAGTAACTCAAAGCAACTGGACTTGCTGAGATATTTTAATGAAGACGTTTCACTGCTCATCCGAGCAGCTTCTTCAGTTCAACTGACTGGTGTAGGGGAGTTCTCGGCATATAGACTCTTCCAACAATCCAATCACAACGGCACATTGTATCTCTTCAGAGAGGTGACATCTGAAATTCTGTGATAGGATTACCAATGTGTCATGCAGCTCCTAGAAACAGGTGTTACTTGTGAGAGTTGCATGAATGGATGTGTCAAGAGTTCTGAAACCTCCGGGGAACAGATGTGTATCCAAAGTTTTGGCCGTCATTGGGGCCTTTATCAAGGATGGGGGGCGAAATGTTGGATACATGAAAAATCATTTGGTCCACATTATTTTGGAGTGCTGGTTCATTTTGAAGATTATATTACATTTTGACCAAAGCACCCACTGTAGATATATATAATGTCGGATAGGGCTGCCACCTTAGGGGCCTCCACCTCAGACCTGGAGTCCTATTTGTGGTGCTGCAAGCCCTCCCTACCCTACCTGTTACCTTGCAGCCATGAACCAGAGCAGCAATCATGTAGGTAGCAGGTCTGGGTCGGTAGG
>CM044436.1:10943798-11024955 GCA_024363595.1 Xenopus borealis | reverse complement strand
GGCCAGGCCGGTAAAACACAGGCCAGGTGGCAACCCTACCACAAAGGCTGGGCCCATGGCTGCACATTTTTAGGGACGGCATGCCGCCCAGCCGCATCGTTGTGCTTCAACTGGAGCAGAGCTGGGAGCTGTAGAATAGTAAAACTGTGCATTCGCTCAGCTGGTCTCGGTGCACATAGTTGAGAAATACGGCACTGTGCGCATGCGTGGGGAGGAGGAAGCACTTACGAGGGGAGGGAGGGGAAGTGTTCGCAAGTGGGGGGAGAGCGCTTACTAGGGGATAAGGTGGGTATTTGACCCTTGGCCTAGGGGCAGCCAAAATAGAAATCCGTCCCTTGAAAAAAAAGTTCCTTTTAACACATTTCTCTGATTTTCCATTTTCCCAGAATTTACATAATTTTTTTCCTGGTCCCCTGAAAAACATAAAATGGGGGTTCTACTGTAATAAGGGTTGCCACCTTTTCCTGAAAAAATACCGGCCTTCCTATACATTTATCTTTTTTTCCTTTTAATAACATTGCGATCAACCATATACTGGCCAGGCCGGTAAAATACCAGCTAGGTGGCAACCCTAACCGTAATGAGAAAACATTAATAACCCTGCATTGTTCCATTCAGTTGTTTTTCAGAAACAATACCTATTGCTCTGAATATTATTTATAATTTATTACACAAATATGTAATAAGTAACTCTGGACATTTTCCATACAAAGAGCCCCTTTGATCTATAGGGCCACAAATATTACTCTCTCTGACTTAAGTTTCCTGGGTGAGTTATAGACTTGGCAACATACTGTATGTTTTTCCAGGCCCGGTGGGTAAGTTTCTGGGTGGGGGTTTAAAATAAATTGGTGAAACATTTATTCTCCTATATAGGTACCAGTGGGTCACCACCCAGATGCATGTTGGCAATACAGCCCAATGTATGTGTGTGTGTTTTTATCTATGTATAATTGAGAGTGCATGCATATAAAAATACTCTTTTGAATAAAATATAAACATTTTTACAAAACGAAAAAAAAAAAAGTATTGGCTAAAAATTCTTCACAAACACTTGCATGGCAAGTGATTAAAGAAACCCAAGCTATCGTTTTTCCAGTTCTCCACTATTTCACTTTCACAGTATTCTAGAATAGCTCTCCTTTTTTTTACATTACATCTAAAAGCTCATATGAGCTGCCGAGGAAGGCACTTCTAAGAATTATTAAATTGTGTTCCCTGGGGACCCTGTCACATGACATGGTTTCAAAGTTATACAATTTTAGACTCGCAACAAAAGCAGCGAGATGAAATCCACAAAGTGGAAGACTGGAATGTAATATCTTCTCGAGTGACGTTTGATATGTCACCTGAAGGGGACACAATCAAACCTACTGAAATCCTAAAAATTGTCAATTACATTTTTGCTGTATCCCACAAAACATTGCCAAAGCCAGCATATAAATGTATTCACATATACAAGATTTTAACTTGCTAGAAGAAGGGGAATATTATTTTTCTTACTGTCAGTGTGTATGTTGTCTGTGGAGCAAAATGCTGCAGGTATTAAATGGTAGAGCAGAGCATATAACTGAAACCTGAATGTCCCAATCAATTTGAATTGACATATAGTAGTAGAGCAAGAACATTAAGTTCAAGTGTCTACACTATACCACTGTACCACCAAGTAATTTGCTGAACCAAACTTCTTAACCAGGACATTGAAAACTCCAGGCCAGGTATTGGGCCAGATTCAGTTAAGTTAGAAAAAGTTAATCTCATGCTTTATCAGATGAAAATTTATGGACAAGATTCAATTCAATGAGAAAAAAAAACATTTCTCCTAATTTAGATCCAGGTTTTTTCTCATAGGCTTGTGTGAGAAGTTTTTCTGAATTGAATTGCATCTCAACATATCATCCATGCGATAAACCTTTATCCCACTGAAATAAATCTGTCCCTAAATGGGAAAAAAGACTAATTCCTGTCAAATCTGACCAGTACTGATGGCAACTCTAGCACACCACCATTCTTATTAAAGGGATCCTTTCATGGGAAAACATGTTTTTTCAAAATGCATCAGTTAATAGTGCTGCTCCAGCAGAATTCTGCACTGAAATCCATTTCTCAAAAGAGCAAACAGATTTTTTTATATTCAGTTTTGAAATCTGACATGGGGCTAGCCATTTTGTCAATTTCCCAACTGCCCCCAGTCATGTGTCTTGTACCAGCACTTTAGGAGGGAACTGCTTTCTGGCAGGCTGTTGTTTTTCCTTCTCAATGTAATTGAATAGTACGCAGTGGGACATGGGTTTTACTATTAAGTGCTTTTCTTAGATCTACCAGGCAGCTGTTATCTTGTGTTAAGGAGCTGTTATCTGGTTACCTTCCCATTGTTCTGTTGTTAGGCAGCTGGGTGGGGGGAAAGGGAGGTAGTGATATCACTCCCACTTGCAGTACAGCAGTAAAGAGTGATTGAAGTTTATCAGAGCACAAGTCACATGACTGGGGGCAGCTGGGAAATTGACAACATGCCTAGCCCCATGTCAGATTTCAAAATGAAAATCTGTTTGTTCTTTTGAGAAATGGATTTCAATGCAGAATTCTTCTGGAACAGCACTATTAACTGATGCATTTTGAAATTTTTTTTTTTTCCCATGACAGTTTCCCTTTAACCTAATCTCCTCTCCTGCTCAAGACCTACGAGAATGTACGTTGGTTACTAGTGTAGAAAGCGCTTCTACACTCTCCTAAACTAAAAGAGCTCAAGCTTCAATCATTTAAAAAAAAGAAGTTTCTCTCTGAAGCTATTTTTAAAAGTAGCGATTTCATTCTACAGCTGAGATTGTCTTGTTCTTGCAGCTAATAGTTGCTCCTGCAGAAGAAGTACAGGGAATTCATTTAAAAAACATATAGACCTTTCTGTTTTTTGAGGAATTACCTATATTTATACCCTTGGTGGTGGAGCTGGAGCAATGGTTTTGGAAGAGGCGGTACAAGGTGTAGTTTCAGAAAAACAAATCCTGATTTGAGTGTAAAATGTGTGGCAGAAGAAAAAAATCACACGTGGTGAGGTTGAAATCTCTGTGCTTGGGCTGTGCTTTCATCTACCACTTGACTTAAAAGATGGCGAATGGCTAGAGAGGATGAGTGACTTTTCTTTATCTGTTACTTTCCCAATAGCCTCCAAGTAAATGTACTTTCCAAAATTAAACGCAAAGCAAAGAGCAGGGGACTCTGTAGGGTTGCCACCTTTTAAAAAATTTCTTACCGGCCTGCAGGGGGCGGGACCAAAGGGGGCGTGGCACGATGTCAAAGGGGGCGTGTTGTGACGTCAAAGGGGGCGGAGCCACGCAAGCGATCGGCTGAAGACGCAAGGAAGGTAAGTTTTTATTGGATTTAATGCAAGGCAAGGGCCATTTTTAAGGGGTATTACAAATTTACCGGCAGCTACATTGCCGGTAAATTTGTAATAGCGGCCCCGGCCTTGGCTGGTGTTTTACCGGCTAGGCCGGTAAAATACCGGCCGGGTGGCAACCCTAGGACTCATGACTACATCAATCAGAAACCCCACGTTAACTAGAGGAGTTGGCCTTTTTGACAAATTCTGTGTCTGTTCTTTACTTATAAGTGTTTCTATTTAAATGGCCAAAATGCAGACCATGCAAGGTCTACACTGAAACATAACAAGAGTCAGGCCCGGATTTGTGGAAAGGCTAGCTAGGCCTTGGCCTAGGGTGACAGGATTTTAGGGGGCGGCATGCTGCCCAGCCACACCCACATTGGTTCAGAAACACTGAAGATACTATAATTTATTGAATTTCACATGAGCCAATCCCCATTGATCCGTTCCTGATGATGGAAATTTGCAAATAAAGGACAGGGGGTGACAAACGGCAGTGGGCCGGTTTAATGAGGATCTCTGCAAAGAGTAACTGAGGTTATGGCTGCAGTCTGGCTAGTATTTATCTGGCTCAGCCATACAAATTCTAACTGATGCCATAGATATTAAACAGAGAAAAATAAAAGCTGTATTTCTTTCAGAAAAACCTACCCGAGGCAGTGTTTTTCTTATAGATTTTGGGGCAATAAGTGTTGATTTAGGCAATA
Source organism: Xenopus borealis (assembly GCA_024363595.1). NCBI lineage: Eukaryota > Metazoa > Chordata > Amphibia > Anura > Pipidae > Xenopus > Xenopus borealis. The sequence continues at coordinate 11,020,866 of CM044436.1, read as the reverse complement.
CCACTGCAAGGTTCAGTGCCCCACCAGCCTGCTCTCTTTATGGTTAAACATTATATTTTTTGTATAGTTTTCTTTTATTTGTTAGCATCCACTTACAATGTAAATAGTTTTTGTTCTGGTGCAAATGACTCATTGCTGCTGTTGTGCAACTGGGCATTTTAAAATTAGTTGGAAAGTCAATAACTGTGATATACTCACTCAACATAGTAGATGTAAAGATCTACCAAACAAGCAGACCTTTGCCTGAATTGGCCCCTGGCCAAGGATAATATCTTAATTAGGGTCTATACAAGACCCCTCAGGAGTGGGTCTTGCCTGACAGGTCAATCCTAATATTTAACATAAAATATAGACTTATATTACTATTTGTTGACAGGGCTTTCATTTCCATTCACCATCAGGCCTCAGAAATATGAGCTTTATCAATATAAAATCCACCTAATGCTATACACTGCTAATACGTCCCCTATGTGCACCCTATGCTCCCAGCAGTAAACCCCTAGTAGCACAGTGCCCAGGTGAGGGACTTGGAGATAAATCAATTAGAAAGGAAAAATCTACATATTTCACCTGTACTTAATATAAAACTGGATATATTTTTAAATATGCCATGAATACATGTTCGTAGAGCATATATTTGAATTTGATGATTAACCACTAAAGTGCTTTCGTGGAGCTTACATTTGCAACAGCACAGATCAAGAGCAGCATAATCTAAAACATTTCATCACTGCCCTTAAACCATTCGAGAAAGAGCAATGTGTTGGTTTTGAGAATTTAGGTCAGCAATCATCCTGAGAATTCTGCACGATCCTGGTCATTAGAACTGTTAGGCAGGCAATGATAAATAGTGGAAGCAAACGGAAAACACTAGAAGGGCAATCTGCTGCCTAAACTAAGAGACTGACTACTCTGCATAAGTGAGGATATATATATATATATATATATATTTATCTATCCCCATGGAAGTCCTATTTTGTTTTTATCTGTGTACAGAGCCATATGTAGCTGAGCACTACATAGGCTGCAATAATAATGCCTTAAGCTACTGCACAGACATCTGGGTTTGCAGGCCTGTCACTCACCATGATGCCTCTAATACATGACTGGTATATTTAGTTCCAAGTCACCTGTTCTTTTAGGTGTAGGTCACCTCTATCTGTGTGCAAGAGTTTGTATTTATAAGTATTTTAAAAGGACACAGTGACCCTGGCTAAATCTATTCCAAGACGTCATCTGCGCTCAACCCATCAATGTATTTAAGACAATGAGTAATTTTGTGCATGCACAAAATGTCTTAAATATATTGATAATGGTTTGAGTGCAGTAGGACTGGCCAGATATGGGATGACTTTGACGTACTTTGCCGGCTTAAATATATTACAATATATGGACAAACAATCCCTGTTCGGAGCAATCCCTGTTCGGAGCATTTCTTGTACTTGTCAGTATGAATTTTAGTTAAAAAATTTGTGGTGAGCACAACTATCCCTTGTTCATTAAAATATATTCTAAAACATCACTGGCCACCTCCTGTCCTACTCGTCAATATGATATAAGGTTCTGCTCATGTCCCAAGATTCCTGATATTTTAATAAGGTTTAAGCAACTCATTACATCATTACAGTTATTTATTTAGTTCATGATGGGCTTTTAAAGGGATCCTGTCATGGGAAAATGTTTTTTTCAAAATGCATCAGTTAATAGTGCTGTTCCAGAAGAATTCTGCATTGAAATCCATTTCTCAAAAGAGCAAACAGTTTTTTTTATATTTCATTTTGAAATCTGACATGGGGCTAGACATATTTTCAATTTCCCAGTTGCCCAAGTCACGTGACTTGTGCTCTGATAAACTTCAATCACTCTTTACTGCTGTACTGCAAGTTGGAGTGATATCACCCCCTCCCTTTCCCACACCCAGCAGCCTAACAACAGAACAATGGGAGGGTAACCAGATAACAGCTCCCTAACACAAGATAACAGCTGCCTGGTAGATCTATGAACAACACTCAATAGTAAAAACCCATGTCCCACTGTGTACTATTCAGTTACATTGAGAAGGAAAAACAACAGCCTGCCAGAAAGCAGTTCCCTCCTAAAGTGCTGGCACAAGTCACATGACCAGGGGCAGCTGGGAAATTAACAAAATGCCTAGCCTCATGTCAGATTTCAAAACTGAATATAAAAAAATCTGTTTGATCTATTGAGAAATGGATTTCAGTGCAGAAGTCTACTGCAGCAGCACTATTAAACTATTAAACATGTTTTACCATGGCAGTTTCCCTTTAAGGAGTGTGTAGTTACTATCTTGTTGTAATTCTTGAAGCTTAAACAGAGTATTTACAAAAGAATAGAAAAGTTTCATGGGTTTTGGGGTTTTGGGGTTTTGAAAACGTTTGAATTTCACGAATTTAGTGAAATAGTTCAAAATTCACGAATTTATAGTGAAATTGCTTGAAATTCATGAATTTATAGTGAAGTAGTTAAAATTTCACGAATTTCACGAATTTCACGAATTGTTTTCGTGAAAAGGGGTAAATTTCACTAATTTTTCGTGAAAATGGTAAAATTTCATGAATTTTCCATGAACTTTCATATTTCGCCATTTTCGTGAATTTTTCGCAATTCGGCGAAGCGAAACTCCCCAGATTCGCCCATCACTAGATTCAGCCACTGAAAACTGAGGGTATTGGACTGGAAACAAGTAGGATGGAAATATTCCCTGGCCCATCAAGAAAAATTGGCTATACATTTAAAAATTAAAACCTTAGACGTAAATTCTCTAATAACTAGACATTGTTCTCAAGTACAGGTATGGGATCCATTATCCGGAATCCCATTAGAGGACTCCATTTTAATTAAATTATTAAGAATTTGAAAACATATTCCATTTTCTCTGAAATAATATAACTGTACCTTGTACTTCATCCCAGTTAAGATATAATTATTCCTTATGGAAGGCAAAACAATCTTATTCCGTTTAATCAATCTTTAAATAAATTTTCTTAGTAGATTTAAGGTATGGAAAAACCCCTTAACCAGAAAACGCCAGGTCCCGAACATTCTGGATAACAGGCCCAATACCTGTAGAAATTAAAAAAAAAAAAAATCTGTTTTTATATAACAGTGTTCCTTTGGAATAGGATTTAACTAATCCAGTTATTATATAAAGGATTTACCTATACACTTTAGAAATGAAATGTAAGTACCTCTTCCAAGATACGAGTACAGTACGTATACATAATGACCCGGCATTAAGCTGCGCAAAAGTAAATGTCCGTGTTTATTGTTTTTGTATAAACGATACAAATAGATAAATGTAAATATACAGTATATGTAAGCTGCTTTGGTTTTGAAACTCTTGGTGGCTTTTTTAGGTGCAGATTTATATAATCGCATCCAAATAATAATAATAAGCTGAAGCCTGATACTTTGCTAGGATTCTGCGTGGGTGTCAAGTAAATGAACATTGTATCTTACTGCAATGTATTTTTTAAAATCTGATATGTAACGCATTGAAAGGACAGCCATCTAACCTAAGCTACTAAATGAGCTACCCTTTATGAAATACAGTTTAAAGAAGGATGAATTTTGACTGCGTTTTATTTTTATACAGTTTGGGGACATGATCAACTACTGTTTCAAAAGTGATGGGCCCCAAACCTCAGAAGGGTCCCCCACCTATACCCCAAGGCAGGCCCGCCATCATGGGGGGACAGGGGGGGGACAAGTGTCTCGGGGCTGAAGGGGGGCGCTGCAATATTAAAAAGAGCCGGGCCCCCCTTACGAGCGTAGAAGTCCAGAGGCAGAATGCAAAAGTGCCGAACAAATACGAAGTGCTGAATTGGCGGAAAAACCCGAAGTCACGAAAGGAGCCGACACTGATGTCCTGAAGTGGCAAAAAGAACCGAAGTCATGAAAACAGCTATAACTAAAGTCCTGAAGCCACGAGTTCAATTCTACTGACACCAATGTGTTTTTTTTTTTTTTTTTTAAATCCCCTGGCCACCAATGTTTTATTTTAATACTCTATAGGCCCCTGCACCAACATTTTTTAAAAATCTTTTTTGGAGCCCCATTTTTTTTAACTTGTAAGGGGGGGCCCTGGCGCCAATGTTTTTTTCAAAAGTATTTTATGGGGCCCCAATTTTTTTTAATTTGTAAGGAGGGTCCTCTCGCCAATGTTTTTTTTTTTTTAAATATTTTTTGGGGCCCCAATTTTTTTTTAATTTGTAAGGAGGGTCCTGGCGCCAATGTTTTTTAAAAAAATATTTTTTGGGGCACCAAATTTTTTTTTAACTTGTGAGGGGGGGCCCTGGTGCCAATGTATTTTTTTTTTACTTATAAGGGAGCTGTGACCATCAATATGTGTGGGGGGGGGTTACTTTTTTAGTGCTGATATCTGTGTGGTCTTTTAACTTTGATGTGGAGTAGGCGGGATCAGGGGTGGGGCATGGGTGTCAGCATGGGCGGGGCCTCGTGATTTCTAATGGCGGCCCTGCCCCCAAGGTATATAAAAAAATATATTACTGGATAAGAATAGCATTCACATCATGGATAAACTTACGGTCATTGATATTGTCATAATTATCATACTTTGTTTATTTGGGTTCAGCCTAATTCGCAGCACTTGACAGAGACTGTCCATCATTCACCCCAGTCCCTATCCTATGGGAGCTCCCATTCTAAATTCAATAGCACACGTATTTACAAGTAAGCCAGTTAAATTGCAGGGATATTTCCTGGAGCGTGGGAAAAAACTAGAATACCTGGAGGAAAACCACACAGAGGAATAAATATTTCAATTTAGTAGCAGATAGAACACTTATTGGGCTTGAACCCATGGTCCCAGATATTGAGCTAAAACTCCCAAAGGTTCTCCTGGGAGCTGTATTTCAAGCAGAGGATTGATAATCCTGGATTTATGTGTTTTTACTGCTTACTGCCTCCTTCTCTACCTAAGGGACCCTTTTCTCCCGGTACACCAATGATTTTTCTAATCTAGTGGGAGCATAAATATAATGTACATTCACCAGATCCCTCATGGGAAAGGAAGATGTTAAATTCACAAGACAATAAAAGTTGTTCAGTGTTCAACAAATTCATTTAAAGCTAGGAAACATCTTAATTACTGCAGGAGACTCCCAAGCCATCTTTAAACCACATCATCCAATTACTTTTTATATGATTCAATTACAACCTCCAAGCTACATCTCTAAATGACTCTAGCCGAGGTGAGGAGCTCTGCTCCAGCCATTCCCGTATACTAGTGAGCAGTGAGAATACGCTGGTGCAGGCCGCAATGCACATAGTTACAGCGATAGACAGGCAGAAAGCAGGCGTGGGTGGTGAATGTGCAGGGGTTTTCAATGCAGCTGAAAGAGAGTGGGTGAAAATATATAGTAAAAGACAGCATTCACTCTAGTGGGAACAGATAGAAGATCTCTCTGTGATATTCTTTTAGTGAGAAATGTCTGTAGTTGGGAGAGATGGATGTGTGGGGTCTGAGTGGGGGCAATTTAAAAAGTACACACGGGCCCTTGTGGGCATCAGATAGGAGGGAGTGCTCATAAAGCAGCAGCGCCATAAAGGTAAAGGAGATGAAAATTGCATCACTCTGCAATCTGTTCTGAACTTTTGGTTTCAATATATATTGTGAAAAGTAGGGATGCATAGAATACAGGATTCAGTTCGGGATTCGGCTAGGATTCTGCCTTTTTCAGCAGGATTCGGATTCAGCTGAATCCTTCTGCCTGGCCGAACCGAATCCGAATCCTAATTTGCATATGCAAATCAGGCCCAGGGAGGGAAATCATGTGACTTTTTGTCACAAAACAAGGAAGTAAAAAATGTTTTCCCCTCCCCACCCATACTTTGCATATGCAAATTAGGGCTCCGATTCAGTTCGGTATTCGGCCGAATCTTTCGAGAAGGATTCAGGGGTTCGGACGAATCCAAAATAGTGGATTCGGTGCATCCCTAGTGAAAAGTATTCACAACTGGAAAGCACAATGAAAGAAATATGAAACGTGTGTTGGTGATAAAGTAATGGCAGGACTGATAAATTGCACAGTATACAGACAATCCTCCAAAGCCACACAGTTCTCGTAAGCTGAAAATAGATGCTTATTAGTGCATTGGGTTTTGGGACAGGACACTGCTGCAGGGCATCATCAATGAATAACACAGATACAGCACTTGAGTAGGGTTCACAACATTGTGTGTAAGCTGTAGGTGATAATGAGTATATCCCCTGGCAAATAGATTTATTGCTGACACTTGGCGTAGAAAAGGCTGAATATCTTGGTATTTAATTCTTTTTTTTTACAAGGAACAAATGGATTGTGACAGTTCACACTGAGCTGATTATCAGACCCTTCATTGTACATTTGATAAAGTAATAGAAGAGCATGGATTATTATCAGTGACTGATCATGTACACTTTCTTGCACTTTTTTGGCCCAAAAAAATCAACCAATTATATTGCATCAGTGAAGCTCTGCTTGTGGATTGACAACATTCAAATTATAAAGCGTCAAGTGTAAGGGCACTATCTTCTTCTTGTTATGTGTCTGCCCTCTAAACCTGCCATCAGCATCCCTCACCACTCCCAAATATTCACAGAATGATGGGTGGGAGTGGGGAAGCCCGTGTGCCTCGCTCTTTCAAGTCTCATGAATACAGCAGTGCCAAACACAGGCAGCATTGTATTCATGGGGAAGACTGCAGATCTCTGTGCTATAGAGGAGGAGCCATTTGCTCTGTGTACAAATGAGCTTCATTTCATTTCCTGATGGATTCGGAACCAAGAGTAATGTTTTGCTTTGTCACTGGACTGGAAAGTATATTTAATGGAACACAGAGACTTGAGGAAACGTAGGGAGGAAGGCAGGGTAAACAGCGCATGTTTTTTGCACTTTGGAAACTGCTTTCCAAGTTGTAGATCCATTGTTTTATAGTTTTTTTTTTTCCTTCAGGCAAAATTCAGGAAAATTTCACTATGTATCCTGACCCCACAGTTTTCTCCATGAGTTCTAGATGAAGGCATGCATAAGTTGGGTCACATGAAGTACCCATTACCGTGCCCATTCTTGAAAACCATTGCTCTAGCAATTATAGTTGCAGACCAAGTCTATGCTTCAAGTCTTATAATTGGTATGACCCTGATTTTTAAGCTGCATTTATTCTCTAACTAGAGATTTAAAGGGGTTGTTCATCTTAGAGTTAACTTTCCATATGATGTAGAGCAGTGATCCCCAACCATTGTCTCATGAGCAGCATGTTACTCACCAAGCCCTTGGCTTTTGCTCTCACTGGCCTTTTTGAATTCCTGTCTTGGAGGCAAGTTTTGGTTGCATAAAAACCCACCTGTAGCATGTCAGTCCACATAGGTGCTACCAAGTAGCCAATCAAAGCCTTTATTTGACACCCTCAATGCTTGGGTTGCTCCCCAACTCTTTAACAGTTGAATATGGCTCATGGGCAAGAAAGGTTGGGGACCCCTGGTATAGAGAGGGATATTTTTAGACAATTTGCAATTGTTTGTTATTTTTTATTTGTGGTTATTTTTCAGCGGCTCTACAGTTTGCAATTTTAGCAATCTGGTTATTACTGTCCAAATTACCCTAGCAACCATGCACTGATTTGAATAAGAGACTGGAATATGAATAGTAGTAGTAATAAAACCCAGTGGGCCCCATCACTCCTGCCGGTCCAGACCTGCTCCCTCTCAGTGCTGCCCCAAAATGCCTCCTCCTGCCCTGGTCACACTTTGCAAAGTTTAGGAGCATGCTCACATGGGGGTGGGTATAAGTGTGCGTGCGGGATTGTATGTGCGCCAGGTGCTCAGAGGGGGCTTTGTAGTATTGTTGGGTTTGGAGGGGGGCCCCTGAGAGCAACCCTGGTGCCCCCCAGTCTGACCCTGATTGCTGCTGTTGAGAAGCTGAAACTTTAGATTGGTGCAAAAAGTTCAATATATAAAAAATGGCACTTTAAGCCACATTCATTTTTAGGGTTGAGTTCACCTTTAAGCTGTGATTCCAACAGTTGCAACATTGAAGTGTTTTTTTTAGAATCAGTCAAAATGTGGATATGTTGTAATGTTACATTCAACGCATGATACTTTTTAAAAATATATCCACAGAGCACTCTGTAAAACTTAGGTACATCCCTGCCCCCCAATTATTGTGTCCTAGACGGAAGTCTCTTCTACCTAACCCTATTTCCAGCCCTGGTGCCATAAATGGAACATGCAGTAATGATGACAACTCCCTAGGTTGAAGGGAGATCCCATTAATCAATGACATAGCTTATTCCCTCACAGTGAACACAATGCTGCAGGAAAATGTATTTGAGGAAACAGCAACCCTTAATCTAAGGTCAAAGCATCCAGGCTCATTCTGATTCCTTGTTCTTAAAGGGCCAGTAACATAAAAAAATTTAATTGTTTTAAAGTAATAAAAACATAATGCAGTGTTGCCCTGCACTGGTAAAACTGCAGTGTTTGCTTCAGAAACATGACTATCGTTTATATAAATAAGCTGCTGTGTAGCCATGGGGGCAGCCATTCAAATGAGAAAAGGCTCAAGTTACACAGCAGATAGCAGATAAGCTCTGTAGAACATAATGTTATCTGTTATCCATCACTTATCCTGTGCCATATAGCCGTTTTTCAATTTCCGCCATTGCTACTCAGCAGCTTGTTTCTATGAACTGTAGTAGTGTTTCTGAAGCAAACAGATCAGTTTAAACAGCACAGGGCAATACTACATGATATTTTCATTACTTTAAAACACAAATTTTTTGGTGTTAATGTTGCTTTAAGGTGGCCATACACGGGCCGATAAAAGCTGCCGACAGACAGAGTCGGCAGCTTATCGGCCCATGCATGGGGCCCTCCGACGGGCTTCCCCAATCAATATCAGTTGATGTCGATTGGGCAGGATTAAAAATCCCATTGTATTGCGGCCGCATCTGTTCGTTGATGTGGTCCCACGATCGAACCGCCCGTATCTGCGGCGTTCTGATCTGATCGTTGGGCCCATGATGAGATCAGCCCGATATCTCGGGGAGAGATCCGCTCATGTGGCAACATCACCAAATGAGCGGATCTCACAGTCTATGGCCACCTTTATTCTTTTTGAGCTCTAGAACACACAGCATTTTGATAATGCAAAGTTAATTGTCAGAATACTATATCTAATCACTTCCACTCATGTTAAAGTAACTGTAATTCTAATATCCAGAGAAACAAGATCACATTGGGCCCCCTGACGAAAAAGAAATTGGTAAAACTGGTGTTTTTGTTGCAGAACACAATTACAGTTTATATAAAAAGCTGCTGTGTAGCCATGGGGGGCGGCCATTCAAGCATAGGATACACAGTAGATAACAGATAAGCTCTGCAGAATCCCATTATATAATACAGAGCTTATCTGTTATCTGCTGTGTATCCTGTGAATTGTGCTTTTTCTTCTTTTACTGCTTGAATATCTGCCCCCCATGGCTACGCAGCAGCTTGTTTATATAAACTATAGAAGAGTTTCTAAAGCAAACATATCAGTTTTACCAGTGCAGGGCAACAGTAAATTATATTTGAATTACTTTAAAACACTTTCATTTTAGGTGTTACTCTTCCTTAAAAGGGGTTGTAAAGTCATCCTATAAAGTTAAGAGATTCTTGATTATAAAGATAAAATATTCAGTTCGCTCTGCTGCAATAGACAAGAAATACATTGAGTAGTCGCACTGCATTCCCGGTACAGCTAGAGCCAATTGGAAGCAAGTATAACTTGTACTTATAGGGGCAGTATACAAATACTTAAAGGGAAACTGTCATGGGAAAACATGTTTTCTGACATAGGGCTAGCCATTTTGTCAATTTCCCAGCTGCCCCCAGTCATGTGACTTGTGCCAGCACTTTAGCAGGGAACTGCTTTCTGGCAGGCTGTTGTTTTTCCTTCTCAATGTAACTGAATAGTACGCAGTGGGACATGGGTTTTACTATTGAGTGCTGCTCTTAGATCTACCAGGCAGCTGTTATCTTGTGTTAGGGAGCTGTTATCTGTTACCTTCTCATTGTTCTGTTGTTAGGCTGCTGGGTGGGGGAAAGGGAGGGGGTAATTTCACTCCAACTAGCAGTACAGCAGTAAAGAGTAATTGAAGTTTATCAGAGCACAAGTCACATGACTTGGGACAGCTGGGAAATTGACAAAATATCTAGCCCCATGTCAGATTTCAAAATGAAATATAAAAAAATCTGTTTGATCTTTTGAGAAATGGATTTCAATGCAGAATTCTTCTGGAACAGCACTATTAACTGATGCATTTTAAAAAAAAAAATTTTTCCCATGACAGGATCCCTTTCATTTCACCCTTTTTATGAATTTATTTTTTGTTATCTAGCCTCGAAGACCAAACCAATTTTCCTGTTTGCCCTGTTTAGCTCAAGAAATTACAAGGCCTATGCATTTGTTGTGTTTAAAACAATAGTGTGGCACAAGTTCTATTTATTGAATTCATGGTATTAAGGGTATACTGCCCTTTAATGTGTACTTTAATATTCTGAAAAAGCTATGCTTTGTCTGGCCACAATCACTGGGTGCCTTGGCAGGGTTGCATAGGCACCTAATATTAACAATAGCTGTTCAGTTTGCCCATAATCCTATTCTCCTCTTAGACAGTTAAATTATGGAATCCACAACCCACGGTTTGAATTTAATTGAACCAATCAAATATACATTAGTTTCGACCAGAAACCAGTGCTACAAATAGCAAAATAATATTAAAAGGAATACATCATTATTCATATAAATAAATAGCAAGCATGGCATGTCACCCGCTCGGGAATGAGGCATGAACAATGATATTGAAAGAAATAATTGGCATTAAGTATTAAAAATGAATCCTGATAAAATGGCATAGTGCCTGGTACATGTTATAAAAGACAAACAAAGTAAACACTTTTCCTTCCACTAGTGATGGGCGAATTTATTCGCCAGGGGCGAATTCGTGGTGAATTCCCGCGAATCGCCGCTGGCGAATCAATTCGCGAAACGCCAGCGAAATTTCGCTTGGCGAAAATTCGCCTGAAAAAATGAGTCGTGCGTTGTTTTTGACACGACACGCCAAATCGACGCGCGCCGAAAACAGCGTGACACGTCAAAAACGGCGCGACACACGTCAAAAGCGTGCCGCGACTCGGCGAAGCGAAACTGGGGAGATTCGCCCATCACTACCTTCCACTCTTCGGGGCAAATTCACTAAAGCGCAAAGCGTCTAAAGCTAGTGCTTATTCGCCAGCATGATGTCATTTCGCAACTTCGCCAATTTACTAACGGTGTCCTTGGTGAAAATTCGCTAGCGAAGTAGACTAGTGAAACGTCGCACCCTTACACCAGGCAAAGTTGCGCACTGACGAAGGGACGTAACTACGTTAATTCACTAAGATGACCATTTTATTGAACGTTACCTCTTGCACAAGACGCAACTTTGCCTGGCGTAAGTGTGCGAAGTTGCGCCAGTCTATATACTTCGCCAGGGACACTATTAGTAAATTGTCGAAGTTGCGAAATGACGTCAGGTCAGACCTGGCGAAGTTCAATACAATAGATTGGAGTTTAAAAAAAAAAAAAAAAAAACTCGAAATTATTTCTAAGTCCCAAAAAAATGCTGGTGTATTTTACTTTTTGTAGGGTGATAGTCTGAAAAAAGTGTAATTTTTTTGGGGGGTTACCCTCCTTCCCCCCTACATTTCCTAACATATGGCAACTCAACTATACAGGGGGCACATGTAGGGCAATAGGACAACTTTATTTTATTTATTAAAGGTTTCCTGGGCTTGTGTAGTGGAATGTAGTGGCTGTAACATATACTTCTATTATACTTTCAACTTTGCGCTGTATGCAAATTAGGCATCACTAGCCTAAATGTGCTTTGTTGGCAAAGTAACGGTAGCGAAACTTTGCTAACGTTCGCCACACTGAGCGCAAATTCGCATTTTAGTGAATTTGCGTAGCTCTGGCAAAACTATGCCTGGCAAAGTAGGTTGAACGCTAGTGAAGCCCTTGCAAATTCACAGGTTAGTGAATTGTCCCCTATGTATTTTTGGAAAGCCAGAAGAGTAGAGGGTTCAAACTGTTTTGGGAGCACAGAGAAAACCAACTTCATAATACAGTAATACCCTTGGAATGAGATGTTGGACAGGCAGATACAGGGGGGTATATTTATCAAAGAGTGAAGTTAAGAGTGAAGTTCCGCCACTAGAGGGAAATTCCGCAACTCTCTATTAATTTCTATGGGATTTATGAAGGCGTATTTATCAAAGGGTGAAATTTCACTTCACCCATTGATAAATACGCTTTTCAAAATCCCATAGAAATAAATTGAGAGCTGCGGAATTTCCCTCTAGTGGCGGAACTTCACTCTTTGATAAATTTACCTCAGGGTTGGAGTGAGTCAACGGGACATTAGGAAAACAAAACCTGGTGGGCCCAGACTCCTCCCCATGCTAATCCCTGACCTCCCCTGCTGGACCCTATTGTGACACTTCAAAAAGAAAAAACAAGGTGGTATTGGAGAGAGGGCTGGTGGAGGGCCTGAAGTGGTAACCCTGGTGGGCCATGGAGCCCAGTAGAAGGCTGAACAGGTAACTACAGATTAATGATGTAGTGTAGCCAGGATCCGTGTTCAGTAGCTGAAATGTCACATAATGTGTGTACACCCTAGCATAAGGTAAAATGGAAAGCAAATCTGACATTTATGTTTAAAACCAATACCTATACATTTATTGATCAGCCTTCCAGAGTTGAGATTACTCCGCAGAGACTAGTTCAACATCCTGACAACCGTCCTGATGCCTTATGTTTACAATTGTTAACGTGTCCTTTATTGTGGGTTCATTGTGTCCAGATCTCAATTCTCCCACCCAAAGGACCTAATCATCTATTCCTATGTGACCACAAAGCTTCTGTTCTCTGAAGTGACGCAAGAAAATGCTTGGCTACCTTATATACTGAGACGCCACATGGCTGGGCTATATGAAATATATATATATATACTGTATGCTGTATGATTGATTCAGTGCCACGCTGATAAAACCAAACATTCTGTCATCAAGATTAGTGGTGACGTTTTAACATTAGGCTTGATATGTTTATATATATGATACATGTCTTAACATTTAAAACAACCATCAATGACAAACGTTTCCTGATTTAACGAGAACCCGCCTTCAGTTATTCAAAAATATTATACATTAATATATACAAGCAGTGAAGGGTGAACTGTAATTCACAGTAATTTACCCACAATGAAGCATGATGTGAGGATGGAGTGCTATGCAGCAGTGTCATAGATATCCTCTTCCATTCTTCTCCTTATGTGCAATTTCGTTTGCAGGTTACACTTGAATTAAAAGGTGGCCAGAGACAGGAGTTAAGTAGGTGTGCTCCTAGCATAGGACCATTCACTTTAGTCACAGTTAACAGGCACTCAGATATTAGTCTCCTAGAAGAGACAGTGCACACCCTAAAAAATGCAAAAAAATGTGTTTTATTATTATTATTTACTGTATGCCTTCTACTTCCCTAAGTAATTGAAGTGCACACCTGTACTGCTGTGTACAGTGCACCCATCAACTTTGTGGAGGCCAAGGAAAATCGACATTCTAAGGGTCCTGTAGGCAAAAGTAGGGAAGCAGGGACGTCTTACATGTGACTTATTAGCAGGGAAATCTCCTTATATAAAGTCATGTCAACTTTTGTCTCAGTCTGCATTTTTATTGGGGTGGCATTTTTGTTTCGCAAGTTCCTTTTGCTTGTGCCCCGTGGAGGTATAAATAATTAAAAATTGCATATGTCATTTATGATCTGCTACTAGCCTGTACGAGGCTGTGCTCTAGATGAAGAGTTATACAGGCAAAAAGTCCCTCTAGGTGCTATGCTAAGCACTGGACAGCCTGTAGCCAAATTGCCCAACTGGCACTGCCCCATACTGCATCCCCCCTGTAACTGCCAGAGGGATCCATACATTAGTACTGGGTACTGTTCTCCCTTATTGCCCTGAATGTAAATCCAAATGTTCCATCATTAAAGTTCTAACTGTATGTAAAAGTGCTATTTTGGGTAACACTATGCCCGATCTGTGAGAGCTGCCTAAGGTAAGGTGTTCATCTTAAAGGGAAACTGTCATGGGAAAACATGTTTTTTTTTTTTTTACAAACGCATCAGTTAATAGAGCTGCTCCAGGAGTCTTCTACACTGAAATCTATTTTAGACATTTTGTCAATTACCCAGCTGCCCCATGTCATGTGACTTGTGCGAGCACTTTAGGAGGGAACTGCTTTCTGGCAGGCTGTTGTTTTTCCATCTCAATGTAACTGAATAGTATGCAGTGGGACATGGGTTTTACTGTATTACAGCAGTAAAGAGTGATTGAAGTTTATCAGAGCACAAGCCCCATGTCAGATTTCAAAATGAAATATAAAAAAATCTGTTTGCTCTTTTGAGAAATGGATTTCAGTGCAGAATTATTCTGGAACAGCACTATTAACTGATGCATTTTGAGAAAAGTTTTCCCATGACAGGATCCCTTTAACAAAAATACAAGTTACAGCAGTTACAGCCTGGTTTGTAGTGCATTTCTCAACTGACAGCATCATAACAATTTAATATTTCAAAAATACTAAACAGTACAATGCAATGTAACATTCTATATTTTTCTTTCCTGGTTTTGCTTCAGTTATTTACTCACCAAGTTGCTTCTTCCTCATACAGTTTTTTAAAGAGTGACTTGTTGTGCATAATGGGGGCAGATTCAAGGATGAAATAAAATTTTAGGAAAAAAAGTTTTTTTTTGTGAATTGAATCACATCTCAGACTGAATCACATCTATGAGCTTGTCAATAGACTATGGTCAGATGGTGCTGTATGTAACCAAGAGATCCATTTTATACCTAATACTATAGTTCCTTATATAACATCATTTGGGCCAAATTCAATTCAGTTTGAAAAAGGCAGTTTGAAATCTGAAAATCAAGATTCAATTCAAGGAGAAAAAAAATTCCAATTTTTTCCCCAATGTACTTCAATTGATTCTGACCCTTTTTATTCTAAAATAAAAGCCTTCCATCAGGGCTGCCATCATTAACAATGGGGGGGGGGGGCTATTAGTACAGTTTAAAGAATGTTATAACCTTATATACGGAGTTCATTAATTTGAAATGTTTTCTCACAGTCATACTGGCTGATACATTAGATATCTTTAAAGGATCAGTTACATAAAAAAAAACTATGGAAAAAAAAACACCAACACATATTACACTTTAAAATCTCAAAGTCTTTATTAAGAAATAACTTACCGAAACTCTTGTCCTCCTCTTCAGAAAAGGTGACAGGGCGACGATCTATCGATTACTCCTCCCTGGCTATCTCTTACAAGGAAGGCAGGGAGGAGGAATTGAGCACCACAAGATGGATTGTACGATTGTCTTTTCTGAAGAAGAGCACAAGCGGAGTTTCAGTTAGTTATTACTTAATAAAGACTTTGTGGTTGGGTTTTTTTTTCATAGTATACTATGAACTAAGAAATTTAGTTACACACAAATGAAAGGGGTGGCTGGTGGTCCAGTACTGTAGGCAAAAAGGCAGTTAGGTACACTGACCAACAGTTATGGGCGAATCTACCCTGTTTCGCTTCGCCCAAAAATTTGCGAATTTCCAGCAAAATTTGCGAATTAGCGGAACAATTAGCGAAACGAGTAGTGGCACTTTTTTTTTTACGCCATCGAATTTTCGCCTGGTGAAATTTCGCTGGCATTTCACGAATGTATTCGCCGGTGGCGAATCGCAGGAATTTGCCGCGAATTTGACCCTGGCGAATAAATTCACCCATCACTGCTTACCAATACTGACAGGGGGTCCAGGAGCTCAAGCCCCAGACCTTCAGCTCGGGAAGGTAATGTCATACAATCACAACCCAAATGTAGGAATGGCACAAAAACTGGACTCCACTCCAAAATCTGATGCAAAAAGGGACATCTCAAAAGGTAGCCTTACGTGTTTCGTGCCTTATGGGCACTTAATCATAGGCTGGAAATGTGCTATACAATAGGAAGTATTTAAATAGCTATACATCAGTCAGAAAAGTGCTTTGGACAACCAATCACAGGGCTTTTTACATGAGTGATTATACACCAATTGGGAAAATATACACCATGCAAAATGAACATTAATTACACTATATAAATTATTTTAATCTTGTTTTCTTCAGTCTGGGAATTCATAATTATAACAAGCAGGCAGGAGCCACTTTGTGGACACTGTTATTAAGACAAGCCTTGCATCATCTCAGAATCTTGTTTGTGCACCAGAATGGGGGACCTGATGTCTATCCCCATGTCCTGGCTACACAATTAAATGGTTAAGAGAACTGGGGGAATGTGTGGGGAGCAGTGACATCTAGGAAGTGCTGAATAGAAAGTGAAAGTAATTATCTGCCCCGCCTCTATGCCTAAGAGGAGTGGTGGACATTATTTGATTGACAGCTGAGATTTTTAAATGAGCTTAAAACAGGTTTAATAAAAATTTGAAATTGGATTTCATGTTTAATTTGAAAATTACTTTTATTATACAGATTTTTGTGTCTGGGTGACGGGTCCACTTTAAACAACCAATAAAAGAGATCAATATAGCTGCACATGAACTGAAAAGGCCAGTCTACTTCCGAAAAAGACTGAAGAAGAAGAAGATGGCTGGCTGCCTTGAACTCCCGTGACCCGAATTTACAGCAGGGGTAAGTAAAAAATGAGGGTCATTTGCCTGGGGTGGGGGGTTATGGGCTGGGGGGAGGGCGATCTACACAGGGAAGGGGGAGGGTTTTTTTTTTCATTACAGGTTGGATTCTCCTTTAAGACAAGAAGTAATTAAAAGTGCATAGAGGGACCAAGATGGAGGGGTACCTTGCACACTGGTAAGGATCCACAAATGTTAAAATAAGTGCTACCTGAATCTTAATAGGTGGATTTGCAGGGTGAGTAGATAAATCTTTTAGCCTTTTTAAGAGGGAGGAAAGTGCCTGGTGAGGATGAAACCCCAAATCCTATGAAGTTGTCCCTGTTTACAGATAAGGAATTCAGGAGAGACAGGCAAGACAATTCCAGAGACCCAGGTGCATCTTGTGTTCCACATAAAAAGCATATAAAATGAAATATTAGCGTAGCAATTACTTATAGCTGTAATGGAATAGGCACATGTGATACATGCTTAGTACAGTGTGTTCCTGCTGTTGAGCACAGAAATGTATATAGTACATTATGGCTTGGAGGAAGGATGAAGGTGGGCGGATTGTGGATTGCATGCAGTAATTGTTATATTCACTGGCATATGGCTTCAGCACTGATATATCAATAAATGCATTACCGGAAACAACAGATTTCCAAAGCTGCCATGAAACGCAGAGGATCATGGGGGATTAAATCATTTCACTGCAGCCTTCCAGTGCAAATACAAATGTCACTGCAGGTCCACAAACCTAGGAAGCAAGAAATAAAGATTTCCACCACTTGATTCAGCAACGTCATAGAAATTTCAAGTTTTTCTCAGCAGGGCCAAACATTATGGCAGAGCTGGAATACAAATATACTGGGTAGGACTGTTCTGCACACATTCATTAATGGCAGTAATAAAGCGAATAAAGTACCCCCTCTTGTAAAATATAAGGATATTATAAGTTACCGAGGAGTTTCATGACCATATAAAAACACGAGGCCGAAGGCCGAGTGTTTTTATACAGGTCATGGAACTCCAAGGTAACTTCTAATATCCTCATATTTTGCAACTGGGGGGTACTTTATTTATTATAATACACAAGTTTCAGGGAGTCATGTGACAGAAATGACATCAGAACTCACCGTTTATAACTGATGACATCAGAACTCACCATTTATAAGGATATAATTTACAAGATATTTACGGCTTTTGTGTATTATAAAGCAATAATGTCAGTGTCTGCTTAACCAACAATCATTGAGCTTGTACTTGTATGTTGGGGATAAACTAATGATATCAACCAGCTAAGCGGTTCCTGGATACAGCTAAAGTTTTATTCTATTTGTATTTATATCAACTCTGTGATACTATTTTAGGGCTCGTCCAGATGGGAAGATTCAAAGAGACTTGAATGGCTTGCTCATATCTTGCACCCACTAGCGCTAAAGTCACCGGCGCCTATTCACAAGCGGCGATATGTTTTTTAAAGTCGCTCGAAATTGCCTCGTGAGGCAATTTTGAGCGACTTTGAAAATCGCTTCGCCACGTGTGAATAGGCGCAGGCGGCTTTAGTGCAAGATACTAGCAAGCCATTCGGGGAGATTAGTTGCTGCGATTAGTCGCCAGGTGACAAATCTCCCCGAAATCTTCCCGTGTGGCCTTACCCTAAAGGAAACATGCAAAAGCAATCTCTGCTTACACACCAGAAACATCTCCCTTGTTGCAGACAATACAAAGGGCAAGTAGAGATAGTTAAGGATCTCTGGTGCTTTTTTTTATTCCTGTGCTGCTCTACAGCGTATCTGACAGCGAGTTCACAGGATGTCGCCTTAGTCTAACATAGGAGCGGTAGAGGCTTCTCTCCACTTACTGTATCTCCTTCACTGATTTGATTTCAAGGGCCCTTAGGGAGACATGGCTCAGAACAATTGTTTTCCCCTTGCGACTGACAACTTATTTTTGTACCATTAGCCTCTGCGGAGGAATGTACTGTAAGCGGTGGCATTCTCTGCCAGAAGAGATGTTCTAGTAGGATATTCAGAGTGATCGCTGCATTAACTAATTACCTTGCCCAAGGAAAATCGTCCTACATTGCGTGTTGACCTACAAATAAGGCCTGTTTCTTGATCATAAAGAACGGTCGCACTTAGCTGTTCATTAGGAAAAATCACATTGTTGTATTTATAGTTAGAAATGTTGCTCCACTGTGGGGGAGCGATTAATCAATAGAAAAGTCTAGGAGTAAGTAACTGCTTATTCCCTCATCCAATGCAAAGTTGTAGTACTATAATACATAGTATTATAAGAAAAGTTATCCCCCCCAACACAGTTGTATAAGTCCAATCACCCGTTACCAAATATAGGGGCAAATTCACTAAAGCACGAAGCGTATAAGGCTAGCGCCAGCGTGGCGTCAATTTGCAACTTCGCCGATTTACTAACAGTGTCCCTGGGGAAAATTTGCTAGACGTGCGCAACTTCGCACCCTTACGCCAGGCGAAGTTGCGCACTGACGAAGGGACGCAAATACGCTAATTCACTAAGATGAACATTTTACTGAACGTTACCACTTGCGCTAGACGTTACTTCGCCAGGTCAGACCTGGTGAAGTTCAATACAATAGAGAGTTTGAAAAAGTCCCTAAAAAAAGCTGGCGTCTTTTACCTTTTGTAGGGTGATAGTCTGAAAAATAGCGAAAATTTTTTGAGGAGTTACCCTCCTCCCCCCCCCCCGACATTTCCTAACATATGGCAACTCAACTATACAGGGGGCACATGTAGGACAACTTTATTTTATTTATTAAAGGTTTCCTGGGCTTGTGTAGTGGAATGTAGTGGCTGTAACATACACTTCTATTATATGTTTAAGTTTGCGCCATATGCAAATTAGGCATCGCTAGCATAAACACGCTTTGCCTGGCGAAGTAATGGTAGTGCAACTTTGCTACCGTTCGCTGCCCTGAGTACAAATTGCATTTTAGTGAATTTGCGTAGCGCTAGTGAAAATTCGCCTGGTGAAGTGCGGCGAACGCCGGCGAAGCTGTCGCTAGTGCATTTTCGCACTTTAGTGAATTTGCCCCATAGAGTCCAGTTGTGCTGATGATACAATATGAATTCCATTCTTTCATTTACTTTACGCAAGTGATGGAGAGGCTGATGTGTATAAAATTCTGACTTATTTATCATATTTGTATATTTATATTTATGTGTATGTGCAGTGTTTTATTCTATACAAATAAGCAACCACTTTGCTAAATTGTACAAAAGCTATGGCATTTTAATATAGGGATGGGACCTGTTATCCACAATGCTCGGGGCCAGGGGGCGGAGTTTATGGATAAGAGATCCTTCTGTAATCTCCATACCTTAAGCCCACTAAAAAATTATTTAAACATTAATTCTTTTGCAACAAGTAAGTAATAATTATTGCTTAGTTTGGATTAAGTAAAAGGTGTTGTTTTATTATTATATTGGAAAATGGAAATCATTTTTAAAATGAATTATTTTATCAAAATGGAGTCAAAGGGAGATGGTGTTCCTGAAATTTGGAGCTTTATGGATTATGGGTTTCCGGATAATGGACCCCATACCTGTGATATGCATTAGCATCCAATTCACTTTGAGCAACACAGAGAAAGACCTTGGAATCACCATGGGGTGATGGTTGAGGCGTTAATTCATCAAAACAGAATAAAGGGGCATATTTGCTCTCACTGGAAGTTGCAAAGTTGCATTACGATGCAAATTCAATTTTGAATAGTGCCAATGTACAGTTAATTTTGTGTTAATGTTGGATGGGGTGATATCACTTCAACAGCAGTAAAGAGTGATTGAAGTTTATCAGAGCAAAAGTCACATGACTTGGGGCAGCTGGGAAATTGACAATATGTCTAGCCCCATGTCAGATTTCAAAATGAAATATAAAAAAACTCTGTTTGCTCTTTTGAGAAATGGATTTCAATGCAGAATTCTGCTGGAGTGGCACTATTAACTGATGCATTTTGAAGAAAAAATAAAAAACAAATTTCCATGACAGTATTCCTTTAAGGCCCTGCAAGTTATTCAGCTTTACTCCATTGTACATAACTAGTTTGGATAACTACATCTTGAGATCACATCTTAATGGGAAACATTACATGTACATTTATAGATATATTATTTCATATAAGGTGACAGTGACATCAGCAAGTCAGTCTCAAATGATTTCATAAAATTGAGAAGCATTTGTTTCTTTTTTTAAACCACCTTGAGCCTTTTTATATGGTTGCTGAGAGGCCTGAATAACATCACTATTGCAGTGGCAGGTCACCCTAGGGAGACACACATTTCCAAGCTGTATGTTCCTTCCATCCTAGATACCTATGGTGTTCAAAAAACTGGGATACAATGATATAATACAAATCTCTCACACAGATGCACTCTGCTAGTGATCGTAATAGCTAAAAATACCATTCAGAATAAAATGAAGCTACTGTCATTGACCTCAAAACCATCAGCAACCTTGTGCCCATGCAATTGCAAGATACTATCTTCCTTGCATCACTTCTGACATTTGGTTTTTATCTATACAGTTTATCTTCAAAATTTCTGTGGGGTAGCTCAGTTTGTTTGGATTTCCCCTACATGCTCCATCAGACTCTTCCCCAATTTGATAACACTTAAGTACTCCTCCCCCTCATCCTTCCTTTCTATAATTAGAAAGTGAACACAGGGGGTCCTCAACAGTCCAGACAATTATGTCTACAAAACACATCAGTTAATAGTGCTGCTCCAGCAGAATTCTGCACTGAAATCCATTTCTCAAAAGAGCAAACAGATTTTTTTATATTTCATTTTGAAATCTGACATGGGGCTATTTCCCAGCTGCCCCAAGTCATGTGACTTGTGCAAGTCCCTTCCCCCCAGCAGAACAGAACAATGGGAAGGTAACCAGATAACAGCTCCCTAACACAAGATAACAGCTGCCTGGTGGATCCAAAGGTGGCCATACACATAGAGATATGTGTATGCCCACCTTGAGGGCCCAATGATCGGATCATAAGGGAAGCCATATGGGCAGTCTGATCGTGGGACCGCATCAACAAACCGATGCAGCCGCGATCCGACGGGATTTTTAGTCACGCCCTATCGACATCTGGCTTACTTTCAGCCAGATATCGATCAGTAAAGCCCGTCGGAGGGCCGCATACACGGGCCTATAAGCTTGGTCGACTTGGTCTGTTGGCAGCTTTTATCGGCCAGTGTATGGCCACCTCAAGAACAGCACTGAATCGTAAAAACCCATGTCCCACTGTGTTCCATTCAGTTACATTAAGAAGGAAAAACAACAGCCTGCCAGAAAGAAGTTCCCTCCTAAAGTGCTGGCACAAGTCACTTGACCAGGGGCAGCTGGGAAATTGACAATATGTCTAGCCCCATGTCTGATTTCAAAACTGAATATAAAAAGATCTGTTTTCTCTTTTAAGAAATGGATTTCACTGCAGAAGTCTACTGGAGCAGCACTATTAACTGATGTGTTTTGAAAAAAACATGTTTTCCCATGACAGTATGCCTAATTACTAATTTTTTAAAATAAATTATTTATTTTCTTTTATTTAGTTAGAAAATGATGGGTCCCTGATCCCAGCAGGCTTTGAATATGAGCAGTTTTGTTATCCGGTCTTTCTGGGACCTGGGATTTTCTGGATAAGGGATCTTTCTGTAATCTTGTTCTGCATACATTAAAGGGGTTGTTCACCTTCCGAATACTTTTTTCAGTTGTTTTCAGATTGCTCATCAGAAATTATAATATTTGTTACAATTTTTCCAAAATTAAAGTCTAAAGTTTAACTTTTCAAGTGGTCTTCAAAATTGATCTTTTATAGTTTTTTAACTACTTGCCTTCTCCTTGTGACTCTTTCCAGCTTTCAAATGGGGGTCACTGACCCCACCTAAAAAAACAAATGCTCTGTAATGCTTTTGTTACTGCTACTTTTTATTACTCATTTTATTCTTCTATTCATATTCCAGTCAAACTGCAAACTGGAGAGCTGCTGTATAAAAAGCTAAACAACCACAAATAATAAAAAATGAAAACCAAATACAAAGGGATTAGTTATGCCTTAGTTGGGATCGTGTACAAGGCACTGTCCTATTATTATTAGAGATAGAAAGGAAATACATATGAACCAATGGAATTTTTTTTTACTATAATGGAGTCTATAGGAGATGGTCTTCCTGTGAGTCTGAGCTTTCTGGATAATGGGTTTTCTGGATAGCGTATCCCATACCTGTAGTCATATTGGCTTTGAGAATGAATGGCAATAAGTCAATGCCATGTATTGCTGGACTTTTTGTACAGACTCCCACTAACATGTGCTTGTACTGAGGATGACTATGTTGTTCTGCATGTATGTGTCACATTTCAGGGACAGTGTTCAATATCTCTTTGTCTTGCTTTAGCTGTAATGTTGGCATATCAGAAAGAATTCAGTCCAAAAGGAAAACACCATTTCTTTTTGACAATGGTGCAATTAAATAAAAAGCACTTAATGTTAATGATCATGCCTTTCTCCATCTCCTCCTCCACCTTGCTCCTCTGGTCTCTCCCCCTCCTCTCCTCTTTCAATCACACCTCCCTCACACTTTACTCCTTTCATTCCCCCGCCTTTTCTTCCCCCTCGCCAGCACTTTCCTCACCTCTTTTTTAACCTTTTCTTTGCAAAAGAGTTGCGCACAATCAAGCAGTGTACACTAACCCTTTGCATTCAACTTAGAAGTGCAAGGATTCTTGTGTTCTAACTGGTCTATGGATATTTCTATGGTTAATCTGTCCTCCTGCACTCTTCCACTGCACTGTCTACCAGGGTGGGCACGGGAGCCCTAGGCTGGCCAACTTGCACCCAGGATCGGACTGGCACATTGGGGGCGCACCGTGGCTGCAAGGCAAAATGCCCTCCTGTCAGTCACCAGGGGGCCCCCTCCCCACCTCCAAAACACGTTCTGCGTGACTGCATGAAAGATGCGCAAGTGCAAACACGCAGAAGTCGCACCACACATGCACTGATGCAGTCAGGCCAGCTGATCAGGTAACAGGTCTGGGCAGCCGGGGGCCCATGAGGGCTGGGGACCCACCAGGTTTTTTCTCAGTATCCTGCCGGCCCAGTCCAACCCTGCTTGCAACTCTGTGCATGGCACTGCAAATGTGCGGGCGTGCAAGTAAGCTTCAAGAGGTACCTGCCCAGTACCCCCAATTATTGCACTCTTGGCAGGTGCCTCTTCTGCAAGTAGTGATGGGCGAATCTCCCGAGATTCGCTTCGCCGAAAAATTTGTGAATTTCCAGAGAAATTCGTGAATCGGCGAAAAATTCGCGAAACGAGTCGCGGCACGCTTTTGACGCGCCTCGCATTCTACTTTTTATGCTTGTAAATATATTTCTAACTTCTACCCTGCTTTCATGTACTGCCCCGCATTATATACTAGGACAGCAAGACAAAGCCCAAATCTCACCCTTCTGGGTTTCCAGATGTATTTAAAGGGATCCTGTTATGGGAAATCTTTTTTTCTTCAAAATGCATCAGTTAATAATGCTGTTCCAGATCAATTCTACATTGAAATCCATTTCTCAAAAGAGCAAACAGATTTTTTTATATTTTATTAATTTATCTGACATGGGGCTAGACATATTGTCATGAAGACTCACCCTGGTGGTCTAGTGGTGGTGCGGCGGGGACGCCCGCCGCACCATTCTCTGCCGGCATCCTCTTCTTAGTGTGCACGCTGCACGCACTTCCGGAATTTATAGGCGCATGCGCACTGGCGTCATGACGTCAGCACGCAGTGGCGCAAAATTCAAATAATTAAAGGAGTATTTAAAGGGGTTGTTGGAATTGCTTTTTGCCCGTGATAGGTTTATTCCTGGTGCCTGCATCTGTGCTTTAAGCTTCTGGTTGTTCCTGATTCCTGTTTTTGACCCTGCCTGGCTTTGAATATTCTGAATATCTGTATCCCGACCCGTGCCTGTTGTTGACTACTGATTCTACCTCATCCTTCTGATTGATTACCCGGTTTTGACCCTAGCCTGCCTCACGATCCTAGTTATCTGCCTGCCTCGACCCAGCCTGTTTGACCACGAACTTGCCTACTCCTATTTGTACCGTGACCATCGGCCTTAAAGACTATCTACAGTCGTGCCCCATTGCTAGCCAGAACTCCTGCTCTGCACCTCTCGTATAAGTCAATATAAGAACAGCACTTAGTAGTAAAAACCCATGTCCCACAGCGTACTATTCAGTTACATTGAGAAGGAAAAACAACAACCTGCCAGAAAGCAGTTCCCTCCTAAAGTGCTGGCACAAGTCACATGACCAGGGGCAGCTGGGAAATTGACAAAATGGCTAGCCCCATGTCAGATTTCAAAACTGAATATAAAAAAAATCTTTTTGCTCTTTTGAGAAATGGATTTCAGTCTACTGGAGCAGCACTATTAACTGATGCTTTTTAAAAAAAAACATGTTTTCCCATGACAGTATCCCTTTAAGTTTATTAGTCACAAGACTGTTGGCACCTGGGAAACTAACATTATGGCTAGCCCCATGTCAGATTTCAAAATTAAATATAAAAACATCTGATTGCTCTTTTAAAAAAATGGATTTCAGTGCAGAATTCTTCTGAAGCAGCACTATTAACTGCTGCTTTTTGAAAAGAATATGCTTTCCTGCAAACAGGAGAGTGCAGGACATATGAATGAAAAGGAGTAGGACAGAATTGAACAGAAGAACCATAGAACAATGCAGCATGTGCTAAAAGAAGATGAAAAGCCCAGCACTGTCCATTAATTACAGAAAAAAACATTGTTTAAACAAAGAAATGCAAACAGTCCTCATATATAGCTCGGCCTTAAAACCAAAAATGCCAGAGCTAAACTGTATAAGTGGAGGCGCACACTGCAAAGTAGCAGGATGCACATTTTAGTACTTGCCTAAAAACATTACTTCTTTCAAAAAGAGATTTGGGCGATTAACAAAACAATACACCCATTCAAGTCAGTGGGGAAAGGGCAAGAAGCTGTGCAAGAAACAGCATTAAAAAAGCGCTAATGCCAAAAGTAGATATTAGCAAAGAGATTACTATTTGTTTTTTCAGAATGTTACACTAGGCTTTGCAGCTGCCTCAAATCAGTTCCCAATTTAATCAATACTGTGATATCTGGCATTCAGACTGCAATATGACAATGTTTTTATACATCCGGAGAAATCGACTCTACGTACAGTGTCCTATTTGTAAACTGAGTCAACAAGCTTTTCAGCCTTTCTTAAACGATTATCAGTTTAAAGCGAAATAGTTACAGATTTGAAAGTGAAAAGTAAAAACACTGTTATGCTATTGAAATCCTATTGTTTTATTCTATGAAGATGATATAGGTGACTTTGGCTAAAGGTGGCCATGCACAGGCAGATAAAAGCTGCCGATATTGGTCCTTTAGACCGAATCGGCATCTTATCTGCCAGAGTATGGGGGCTTCCGATGGGTCTCTCCAATTGATATCTGGTCAACATATCGAAATGGGAGGTTTGATTTTTCTGGCTATGGAGGACTACTTTGGCTATTTCATGCAGTCCTCGTCGAGTTGGCGCCCACCTGGGGGCCGAACGTTCGGATTAACTCGATATCGCTCTGCCGTTGGTGGGCATATCGGGGAAAGATCCACATGTTTGCCCACCTTTACTGTATATGAATGATCACTGGTTCTCAATAGCTGGGAAGGATCGGAGATGGTTGAAATGGAATGCATTGAACACAATACATTTTCATTCAACAAGATTCTTCAGCATGGTAGATACAAAAAGGTCGATCTCTCAACTACCACTATATATAAATAGTGAAGTTAGCGAAAACTCACTAATATTATCAAGGCCCACCAAGTGGTACTATCTATTTATAACTGGCCATATATAAGGTCTGCTCCTGCCATGAGGCAAGGTGAGTGACCAGTTGTGATGGGCGAATCTATCCTGTTTGGCTTTGCCGAAAATTTGTGAATTTGCAGCGAAACGAGTCGTGGCATGTTTTTCGACGTGCGCCACGTCGTCGCGGAATTTTTGGTGCGCGCCTCGTTTTTTTTTTGTTTCGCGAATTTATTCGCTGGCGGCGAATCTCAGGAATTCGTCACGAATTCACTCCTGGCGAATAAATTCGCCCATCACTAGTGACCAGTTACCAGGGGAGGTAAAAACCTCTTCTGTAACTTTAAGGGTCAGGGCACACGGGCAGATTCGAGGAGTTTAGTCGCCCCAGCGTCGAATCCCTCTTCGGGCCAACAATTTCCCTGAACTGCCTTTCTCTGCCTTCCCACCGGCTTGAATGTAAAATCGCTAGCGTTATGGCACTTGCGGCACTTTGTTTTACGAAGTCGCCCGAGTGCTATCCTGCTGATGATTTTTCATTCAAACCAGCGGGAAAGCAGGGGGAGGCAGTTTGGGGAGATTGTCGCACCGTAGAAAAGGTGACTAGTCAAATCTGCCCGTGTGCCTCTGCCCTAAGAGCCATTTTTTTTTAACTTGATATCCGGCTCCGCTATTGGACTAGCACGATGTGTCGATGTGCCCCTCCTTTGACCTGCTCCAACACTAACGTTTTAAGTGCGGAGCGGGAGGGAAGGCAGCAACCCTAGGATTGCCCTTGCCTTACATGGGCAGATTTTGTTGCCGCTCCGCGAACTATCATATCAGCTAAATGATCATTTCAAAGGATAATTTGCGTTGTTAACAACATTTGAAGACACTTTGGTTGTATCTTTGACATGTTGGCTACAAAATTCTCCAAAAAAGCATGAACAGTCGTTCAATTATGATTATCAGATTGTCCCATACATTGACCATGTTCCCTCTAATTCCTTTTCTGCTATGTGTGCAAAAAAAAAAATCTTTTGTGCACACATTTTAAACTTGTGTGTGCATTTAGAATAAACGATACATTTTGTGTTTTCACACGAAAGGCCTCAAAATTTTTGTGCATGCACATGTGCTCACAGCTTTGAGGAAACATTTCCACTGACTGATTTCATCATTCCACAACAGAAATCTTTCAACCTGTCAGACTGTTGGGAAGATTTTGTTGGAACAATCAGTCGCACGCCAACAACGTAAAGCTTTGTAGACGATTTTACTGGACCATGCTTAAACATAAAATCCATAGAATCATTCTTTATTGCCCTCAGACTTATCCATTGTTCATGTAAGGTCATTCCAGACCTTCTAGATCACCAGTTCAACCTTTCCATTATGTGCCTTCATGACACCAAGGAGAACATAGTTCAAATTCAGGATGACAGACTGCCCAATAGTAATAGAATTCCTTAATCCTTTGTTTTTGGGTTCTGCCCATTCCTGTTCTCCTTTGTGAGGTAGTCAGTTCCTCTAGTAGCTTGAGAAATGGAAATGCTGTGATACTTCTGTTTCTGAGCCACCCCCCCAACATCCTTATCTGAAACAGCATTTCCATTTCCATTGGGATTGGACAGCTAATAATTAACCTTCCATGATCTATAACTATATTACAAAAGCTAATTACAGCCCTCGCCAAGTGGATTTATCTGCACTATTTGCATGAATTTATCTTTAGTAAAAATGAGAGATTAGAATCACCCTCTCCCTCCCCCCACCCATTATCAACCAGATTTGTTGGAAAAAAGAAGGTAAGAGAGATACAGAATATTTCATTATCAATAAATTATCAGTCAAGTGACTGTGTATGATGTATTTGATGCATTTTCATATACAGGATCCTTCATGACAACTGGAGGTACCTGAAACAATAGCTAGACAAGCTCAATAAGTACGTTTTGACTGATACCAACTTAAACTGGCCATAGACGTGCAGATTTTAGCCTTGAGTCAGAAAAACAATCATACATGGCAATCTGTGATTTCTGAGGGGCTACTATAATGTGCTATAGAAAGTCAGTACTTAATGGGCTGGTGGAGGCTGTTTGGACATCTGTATGAACTGATTGGGCCTTTGTGTACCTGAAATGCCAGGGCTTATTTTGATTCTCAGTCCAGGCCTGCATTCAGATTAAAAAATGTATTAAAAGAAAAAAATCAGATGTTGTTCTGGCTGTGACAGCAATTGCATGAAAGTTATGTCCGACAAATAGTACTGACAGTCACCCATTGATTCCATCAGATGGGCAATATATGCAGAGAAACTATCGTTTGCCAACAGAAATCGTTTAACCCGTCCGATCGCCTAAAGGACCGATTGCCATAGTATAAAAATGTCAGGACGATCCACACACGGTCCATAAATCGTATGAACCTTTTATTCGTCCAAGGCCAACTTTACTCTCTATTGAATGAAGAATTGAAATAGGCCCTGGCATTTTAGGAACACACAGATGCCCAAACAGCCCCCACCAGCCCATTAAATACTGACTTTCTATGGCACCTTATAGCAGTCCCTCTGGCATTTGCCAGAACCCACAGATTGCCAGTCTGGTCCTGTATGCCATCCTGCCAGTGATTCACATTAGTTGCCCACAGTAGAAAAGTTTTATCTCTGGGCGACTTTACCACCACCCTTAGCTAAAGCTGCTAAAGCAAATAGTGATACTTCACTCAAATAGCTCACTTAGCTTCAGAGCTGTCAATTCCAGTGCAAATTTACCCAATTACTGTAATTTTAGTTTAGCTCTGTAAATATGCTTAAAATAAATATCTGCAGATGTGAAACAGAGACTACCCTATTTTTTCCCATCCCCTGTTACTTCTTTACCTGCTCCAGAGGAGGAGAAGGCTGGGGTTTTACTAATATAGGCTATGCTCTCCTGCACTTGAGGTGGTCTAACCATCATAAAATGATCACGTTCATTAATTTACTTACTCATTACTAACTTACTCCACAGCACAGAACATAGGACTACCTGAGATGGTTATTCAGGATTGAACTTGGCCAGTGGGATGCCAGGAAAAACCTGGTGGACCTTAGTCCTCTTAGGCTCGCCTCACAAATGAAAATTCATGGTATATATGTGGGGGCTGCTCATATGTAGGTGGTCAACAACTTGGGCAAGGGGAGCTGAAGTTGCAGCCCTTGTGGACCCTGGACCCCTCCAGTCCAATGTTGGACCTATTGTTTCTTTAATGATAGATCTATAAGATAAAGACAGCTATCTTGGAAACATGATTATTACAGAAAGATTTGTTACCAATCTGACCATTCATGTAAAATGCCAATCAGGAAATATTCAGGAACATCATCCTCTGGCAGCCAGTATTATTCTCTTGTTATTGTCACATTGACTATACCAAGATACGTTGCCTCATGGTGAAACTTTAAAAAAAATCATAAAATATGAACAGAACAGCTTCATAGTGAGCTAGGATGTGAAAAAAAATGGCCATAAAAATTCAGAACTTTCTACAGGCAATTAGACACATGAAAATGTTGAAAGAACATCAAAAGCTTTTGACTCAGAGTATAATTTGGTGCACAGTTAAAAGTGCTATTGTGGAAAAACATTTTTCTTCTGTAGAATGTAGAAAAGGTATTTCGGTGAGAATTGAAGACCAAATCCCAGGGGGGAAACACTAGCTGAACTGCAAAAAAATATTAAAAAACATGAAAAATTAAAAGCATCACAGTAAGGGTGGGACAGAAGAATTTGTGCCTTATTTGCATGTATTATATTAAAGCCCTGCATACAGCTCTTTTAACAACACATATCTATCATTGCTTTTCATTGTTTATAGCAGCTGGTCAACTCCAGTTTGTGGGTTAGACTGAACGCTGGCACAAGGTTAATTCTAGCAGTTGGTCAATGCCACAGCATGGGTTAGACTGAGAGCTGGCGATTTATTTCTGTGTTTCAGGTAGCTGTCATAGTCTCACTATACTATACTCAACATTAGAAAAAAAGCAACCCTTTTCACCTCTTTATGTCCACCAACAAAACTTTTCACCAAAAAAAAAAAAAAAGTCATCCTTATTTAAGTAGCTTTGTCGGTAAGGGTCTTCTCTAACAGGCAACCATAGACATACTAACCAAGTTAAGAAAAGAGACAAAGAACGACACAAACACTAAGGGGGTTATTTATCAAAGGTCGAATTTAACTCTAATAAATTCAAATATACTCACAACTCGAACGGGAGATTATTTATGAAAAAAACTTGAACATCCAACATTCTTTCCAATGGCAACAAGCTGAAAATTCAATTCAAATTCGAAACGAGTTTTCTCTGAAAAAACAAGAAAAAGCCACTCCAAACTCACCCCTCACGGTTATTCTTCCTTCACTTGTCACCACTCCAAATCTGGGTGCTCAGCCACCAGTGACCCAACTGTACTTTAATAGGAAGTAGAAAGAAACAAGCTGCACTCCGGATAAAAAGGAATAAGGATTTACTCCAACAAGGGATGGATCCACATTGCCTTACACGTTTCGGCAAAATACTCCCTTAAGCTGGCCATAGACATAACAATTACAATCTTTCTCGGAAAAGATCTTTCCAAAAAAGATTGTTCATTTCAACACACATGTATAGAGCTGAATCATCAAATATACAGGTAGAAACAATAGAATTCTACCTGTATCTGATGATTCAGCACTAACAATGGCCGATGTTAAGTTTGCCTTCAAAGGCATCCAATCAAAGCTTTCCGTCCAGCCCGATAAAACAGCCGACTGATATCTAAATCTTCTGACGATATTGGTTGGCTCATTTCCCACCATACACACCGAATATTGTACGAAAATTTGTTTCATACGATATTATCTGTGCGTCTATGGCCACCTTTAATCATAGGCTATGATTAAGGGAGTTTCTTCTGTGTTTAAGGGAGTGTAAGAAATTGCCATCTTGGGTTGATAGACTAGCAGTTGTCCATAGGAAATTATCATAACAAAGGGTTTCCTGTGACTACTAGTCTGATATCTGCTATAAGGGACCATAAAACTACTGTTTGCGAGAACTTGCTCTACAGGATGTATTATGTATTCAAGTTGGGGGTTTATATCAGCATCTTGTGATTTGGGAGTGTTCTGTGGGGGAAGGTGAAAGACCAGGATAAAAGAACATGCACAGGAGAGGAAGGGAGCTGAAGAGAGACTGGAGGGCCTGAGCTGGGCAGCTGGGGAACCCAGAGGAGCCTGGGACTTGGCAGCATGTGAGGACTACAGAACAGAGAGGGAAGCCATGTCCAGCTTACCTCTATTCCCATGCCTTTTGGTAACAAATATGTAGAACTGTTTATGTGTAACTGTAAATACCGTGTTTGTTTAAATGTAATTGTTTTATGTAATTGTTTATGTGTAACAGTCTATTGATTTACTAAACAATATAATTCCTTTACTATACGCTTATTGGTGTGGATTATTCGTCAGCTTGTCAAAAGAACCGGGACCCACGTAAAAGGGTTGAGTATTATATATGATATATTATTATATATGCAATATATGTAATAGATTACAGGAGTTTCCCGAAACGCGTAAGGTGATGTAGATCCGTTGGTGGAATAAATCCTTATTCCTTTTATTAAGAGTGCCGCCTGTTTCTTTCTACTTCTTATTTCTCTGACAAAAGACTTGAATTTCAGGAAGGCAATTAACATCTTCAAATGGTTTGATGGACCTCTTCCTTTGACTTCTGCATGAACAAGTTTTAGGTGGTGAATAGTCGAATTAGCAGTGTTTCCAGGGTCGAGATGCAATAAATCTCACATTTGATTTTAAATTTAAGTTGATGGATTTAAATTTGAATTTCTGAGTTTTGACCCAAAAAAATTAAAGGAAATCTGTCCCAAAATGAAATCATATTGCACTGGCATTTGCATACCATATCTATAAATGAGTGCAACATATACCTAAATATAATAATTATTATTATATTGAATTGAATTCTTTTATACTTGGCTCTAGAGAGACAGTAGAAGATGACAGTAGAATTGTGTGCAGACATTATGTTTTTATATATATATAGCGCTACTAGTACATGTAATGCTGTACAGCAGAACAATCCATTTATAGAACAAAATATAACATAAAAGATACACAGGTATTAACAGGGGTCAATACAATTGGCAGAATATTGACCAATATTGCCTGAGCCTTCAGCATTTGTTATTCCAGTAACCACTGCATTATGACTGTCAATCCACATTAAAGGCTATGGGCAGTGATATTGATTTCTGTATTAATTAGATATATTTAGAATAGGGATGGGCAAATTTGACCCGTTTTGCCATGCCAACAAATTGCAAAAAAAAAGAACACCTTCAGTTGCCATTTTGGAGAGTTTGCCATTTAGTACACCAAACCATTATTTAATTATATTTTACTTTATACTGTACATACACACATTGTTAACATCTGTAGTTCAGTATAATATATTCAGAGTCACATCTTATTAAAAGCAATGGTAAGTTACCCTCTGGTAAGTGACACCTCTGAAATGTAAAAATAAGTCTTTCTAAATCTTCAGCAATTATTTCCATAACAGAGAGAACTTCAGGTATTTATATCCGCTGGGAATTTATGGCAAGCTTTTATATTGATGACCTACTTATTATTAAATATATAAATACATTTTTTTTTGTATAGAGACACTCCACATATAAAATGTAAGTTTTTTTTTTTTCTACCCAGCTGCAACTAAAATTACACCGGTCGTAACTCAATTGATTTATGATTATTTCAGAAGAGACAGATCAGAACTGACTGTAAAACACCTGAAATTACTTTTAATATCGTCGCTTTGCATATATACTTTGATGTTGATATACTGTTTAATTCCTAATTAAACAGAGCTCGTGTTGACCTGGCAGATAAGCCATGTAAAATACAATGACTTAGTTAACCAGGCTTAATCATGACTCTCAGAACTATAATGAAAATCTTTCTCATATAAAACAGGTCATTGATTGTCAAGAATAATTTTTGGTGCTGATTGGACAGTTCTGAGATGTACTAATTTTTGGATCATTTTTTTTACATGGAAAAAAAACTATTGTTAATGTCAGTGGCATTGATCCATGTATTGTTAAAGAGGTGGTTCAATTTTAAGGTAACATTTAGTATGTTTAGAGAATGGTCAGTTCTTAGCAACTTTTCCATTTGTCTTTTTTTTTTTAAGTTTTTTTAATCCTCCTTCCTCTGACTGTTTCCAACTTGCAAATGAAGGTCACTGATCCCATCCAGGGACTGGCCAAGTCAACCAGGCTCCCCCCCCGAACACACACACATAGTGACATCACTGAGGGAGTGACATCACTGGGGGAGCAAGCAGAGTTGCGGACAGCCAGAGGCCCCATGAAATCCTGGACTA
This sequence comes from Xenopus borealis, assembly GCA_024363595.1. Taxonomy (NCBI): domain Eukaryota; kingdom Metazoa; phylum Chordata; class Amphibia; order Anura; family Pipidae; genus Xenopus; species Xenopus borealis. Next base: position 10,986,799 of record CM044436.1, on the reverse strand, counting down.
GGGGTAGGCAGAAGGGCTTTCAAGAGGTACTTGCCCAGCAAACCTCAATCATTGCACCCTAGGCAAGTGCCACTCCTGTCTACCCCCAGTTCTGGCCCTGACCTCCATCAAAAAAAAATGCTCTACAAATATATTGTTTTTGCTACTTTATTTTACGCATCTTTCTATTCAGGCCTCTCCTGTTCATAATACAATCTCTTATTTCAATAAATTCATGGTTGCAAGGGTAATTTGGACCCTGGCAGACAGATGATGCTCCCCATAGGCTTCTATTACAATTCGGTAGGTTCAATCTGGCGAAGTAGGCAGTCGAATAATTTAAAAATTTTGATTCCTTTCGATCATCGAATGATCGAATTAATTGAATATCCGATCATTCGATCTATTAGATATTCAATATTCGTGAATCGAAGAAGCCAAATTTGCATATCCGATTGCACGAAAAATTCGTACCATTGGTATTCGATCGAACTTCGATTATTTCACATGAATTTTGTAAATTGGCCCCTTGATTTTAATTAAAGGACACATAAAATGATCAATATATTGTAATAGAAAGAAGAAAAGGTTACAGTTTACATCTATGTTTGACTGATGCTGGAAATGGGCCCATGGTTAACAATGATCCATTTAACAGGGGACAAAGCTTGACTAGACTAAAGCAACGATAAAAGTACCTTGGCACTGGTAGAGAGAGATAATTTAAATGAACATAGGTTAAAAAATACATACTTCTATCAAGTGCAAACTTTTATGTCTATTTAAAACCTGCTTAACTAACCTAACTAATTGATCCACAGGAAGGCAAAAAAAATACCTCCCGTAGGGGGAAATTCACTAAAGAGCAAAGTGTCTAAAGCTAGCACTAATTTGCCAGCGTGACATCAAATCGTAACTTCGCAAATTCACAAACACCGAATTTTCGCTTGCGAAGTAGATATACTAGCGCAACTTTGCACCCTTACACCAGGCGAAGTTGCGCACTGACGAAAGATCGTAATTACGCAAAATCACTAAGATGACCATTTTACTGAACGTTACCACTTATGCTAGACGTTGCTTCGCCAGGTCAGACCTTGTGATGTTCAATACAATAGATACGAGTTTGAAAAAAAATTTGGAAATTTTTTCTAAGTCCCAAAAAAATGCTGGCGTGTTTTACTTTTCTAGGGTGATAGTCTGAAAAAGAGCGAAATTTATTTGGGGGTTTACCCTCCTTCCCCCCTACATTTCCTAACATATGGCAACACAACTATACAGGGGGCACATGTTTAGGGCAATAGGACAACTTTATTTTATTTATTAAAATAACGGGTGATGTTGTGATGGCTCATTCTGTTGATGCTTTTAAGAGGGGCTTGGATGTTTTTTTGGACAGACATAATATCAAAGGCTATTTTGATACTAAAATCTACAGTTAGTAGCTATGGGCATACAGGTATATGGTTTGTGTTTGAAAGAATGGAGATGTGAGTGTGTGTGTGTATGTATGCTGGGTTTTTAATTTGGAGGGGTTGAACTTGATGGACTCGGTCTTTTTTCAACCCAATTTAACTATGTAACTATGTAACTATGTAAAGGTTTCCTGGGCTTGCGTAGTGCAATGCAGTGGCTGTAACATATATTTCTATCAGACCTTGAAATTTGCGACGTATGCAAATTAGGCATCGCTAGCGTAAATGCGCTTTGCCTGGTGAAGTAACACTAGCGCAACTACACTACCTTTCGCTGACCTTAGCGTAACTACCCACTTTAGTGAATTTGCGTAGCGCTGGCAAAAATTCGTCTGGTGAAGTGCGGCAAACGTTAGCGAAGGCAACGCTAGCGAATTTTCGCCGCTTTGTGAATTTCCCCCAAAGCCTCTCCAATTTGCCCCAGAAGGGGAAAAATATCCTTCCTGATGGCAATCAAACCAGTCCCTGGATCAACTTGTACTATGAGATATCCTTGGGAGTTTGCGGCAGCCATCTTCTTTTCTTCTGTAAACTTCGAAAGCAGATTGGCGTTTCAGTGCATGCGCAGTTGGAGTAACATCCTGGTCCAAACAACCACACATGCACTGAAAGTCATGAAAGTTTCCGACGCATGGACTGGAATATTACTCCAACTGCGCATGTGCCAATACTCAGCATTGTTCATTTTCTCAACTGGGAAATAATTGTTATTAAAACGCAATAAACTGTATGCTTTCACAGACACCGGCAGTATCATCCACCATTTCTAAGCAGAGAAATCTTGTCCACATGCACAATCCTTTCTAGGTTAGCAGCTTCTTTGAAATTTGACAATTGTGTTTTGAAGAAAGCATTAGTAGATAGTGAGATTAATTACATTAAACCTGACTTCCGTTGCTTTTATAATACACTATTGATCTAAGATACAATAAATGCTATTTTGACCCTCCTGGCCATCCAGTATCTTCTGTGATAATGTCCCTGGTTGGGTGGCCTTTAGTGTTGGAATAAGGCATACAAAGGTTTTCAGAAAACATTATTTGTTAGCAAATTTTGCTTTCAGATTGACCCATTTTTGCATGTGCAAGTTTAGTGATTCACAGACAAATGGTTTGTTTGGCATTCGCAAACCATTTGTCACCAACATGTGCTGCCCTGGGCATATCTGAGACCAGCATATGTCTGTTTAGGAAGGATAATAATAATATCTTTGAGAAATCTCGCTACAGTTTAATTTCTAATTCGTTTTGAGAATAGCTTGATGGTTTTTCTAAGCATTTTCTAGGTTTTGCTTTTTCGACAGTTACGGTCTCTACCTTAACGGTCCAGAAATCAAAAATTGGAAAATGAGTAGAAGAACCATCAGGTTATTCAAAGAACCAATTAGAGCAAATTGTGTTTTAGGAAATATAATGACATGGAGAGAAGCAGAAGACTATTCTAAGAACCAATTAAAGCAAGCAATAGCCATGATCTTTAAAGAGGCAACTAATTGGATGGACTTGACGGGTCTGCAAGTCTTTTTTTGCCGTCATTTATCAGTGACATTATTTGTAAATTGAAGTTTTTTTTTTTTTTTACACACATGGAATTTACGTTCTGTCTATACCGGACATTCTTTTTTAAATTGAATGTGCGTTATGATATTTGATTTAATGAAAAGAGAAATTTAAAGAATAAAACATGGAGATTTTGTTTTTAAATGTAGAGAGATAAAAACTACAAGAGGAAGATACGTTATTCATGGTGGGCGAAAAGCAAAGTGCAAAATAACTGTGAAAAACACCAGGGGTTATGTAATAAGGGCAAGGCCAGACGGGGAGATTCGGAGGAGATCTGTCGCCTGGCGACTTCTCGCCGCGACGGATCTCCCCCGAATCTCCCCGAATAGCTAGTCAGCGCTGCACACTCGCTAGGCGTAAAGTCGCCTGTGCTTGTTCACACGCAGCGGCGCGATTTTAAAAGTCGCTCAAAATTGACTGGCGAGCTATTCGGGGAGATTCGGGGGAGATTCGTCGCGGCGAGAAGTCGCCAGGTGACATCTCCCCCGAATCTCCCCGTCTGGCCTTGCCCTAAAAGGAACTAAGTTTGCCCAAGGGCAGTAACCTATAGCAACCAATCAGCAGGTAGCATTCACTAGTCACCTGTTTAAATGCAAGCATCTTATTGGTTGCCATGTGTTACTGCCCCTGGGCAAACTTAGTGCTTTATATTACATATAGGGGATGTGTTTTAACTTTGCACATTTTTTTGTCTTGAGAAGTAACTCTTTGTTCTACTAGAATGGTCCCCAAAAACTAAAAGGCGGAGCAGGCAATGTGTAGAGGACCTGTCTCTTAAACCTCATAATTTAAATGCAAGTCTGATATTTGCTTCTTAGGCGGATTAACCCGCAGGAATTGGAATTTAAAGCAGCATTGTTCTGATCAAACCAATACTTTTTAGTAGAGATAAGCAAACACCTTCCATGGTTCAGTCAGACATGAACATTAGTTGGAACATCGACCCGCCAGTTGCAAATCAACTTATTTACTGCCCACAGTGTTCATAAAAGCCATATTTGTTGTCACAAGGGCTCATTTTGTAACAAAAGGCACAAACTATGAGCACAGCTTTGTGTGAAATTGATATGACATACAGAAAGCATCCTATGTCCAGGGGTGATTCTATGCGTCTTGCTGCCCGCGGCGGCTCCCCAGAGCTAACCTTTTCTGCGCAGGGGCAGGTCTAGGGTTTTAAAGTAATGAAAATATCATATTGTGTTGCCCTACATTTGTAAAAGAGATCTGTTTGCTTCAGAAACACTACTATAGTTCATATAAAGAAACTGCTGAAGAGCAGTGGTGGAAATTGAAAAAAAGGCTAAATGGGACAGGATAAGTAATGGATAACAGATAACATTATGCTCTACAGAGTTTATCTGCTGTCTGCTGTGTAACTTGAGCCTTTTCTACTTTGAATACCTGCCCCCATGGCCACAGAGCAGCTTATTTATATAAACAATAGTGATTCTGAAGCAAATACAGCACTTTTACTAGTACAGGGCAACACTGCATATTATATAATATACTCATATTTTTGTTACTTTAAAACAATAAAATTTTTTGATGTTACTGGTCCGCTCTGCACTAGAAGAACTGAATTTCCAGTTTAATTATTTGAAATTCGGCTCTTGAAGTCATCAGGCACAGCTTTTTGCCACCCCTGGTAACTAGGTAGTTGCTATGTCCACTCATGCACTACATAGTTATATAGTTACTTAGTTATATTGGGTTGAAAAAAGACAAAGTCCATCAAGTTCAACCCCTCCAAATTAAAACCCAGCATACACACACACACACATACACACACACATCTCCACTCTTTCACACAAACCATGTATGCCCATAGCTAGACTAAGGGGCAGATTTACTAAAGGTCGAATCTCGAATAAAAAAAAATTAGAAATTCGACCTTGGGAATAGTGGGGAGGTAAAATCCTACGAATTCGACTATCAAATTCAAAAGATTTTACCGCAATTCGATCGATCGAACGAACGAACGATCGAATCTAGAAAATTTGATCGATCATTCGAATATTCGAATCAAATTCGAATCAAATATTCAAATGATTTCTAAGCGATCGATCGAATTTTTTATATTCGATCTTAGGGAATGATCCCCATTACGGTAAGTTTAATCTGGTGAAGTAGGTGGTCGAATTAAAAATTTAAAGGGGAAGTATTTGACCATCGAATTTACGAATATTCGAATAAAATTAAATTCGAATATTCGAATTTGAATATTTGATGGTCGAATTTGCCTAATTTGCATATTTGAAATTCGAATCTTTTTGAAAATTCAATCGAATTTCGAATCACTCATGTGAATTCATGTGAATTTAGTAAATCTGCCCCCTAACTGTTGAGTTTAGTATCAAAATAGCCTTTGATATGATGTCCAAACAAACCTTCTGAAATGAGACACAAGATGAAACCCCCTCCTCTGAATTCCCATGTGAAGGTGCATGTTGCTTAAATAAAACAATTTGTGCTTTCCAAGTTAGGGGTTCCGCTGTTTTATGAAGAAATTAATTGGTGCAAGTGCATATCACATCAATGCAATACCAGTGCTGGTTCAAGTCAGGCTGGGGCAAATTCACTAAAGGGTGAATTTTCGTCTGTAAAGGCTTTGCCACACTCCATGCCAGTTCACCAGGTGCAAATTTGCTACCACAATGTTAATTCACTAAAATGTGAAGTTGGCAGTCAAACGCTGGTCAAAGTTTCACTAGCATTAATTCGTCAGAGTGAGCATTTTATAGCGAAACTTCATTAGTAGGGATGCACCGAATCCAGGATTCGTTTCAGGATTCGGCCTTTTTCAGCAGGATTCGGATTCAGCTGAATCCTTCTGCCTGGCTGAACCGAAGCCGAATCCTAATTTGCATATGCAAATTAGGGCCAGGGAGGGAAATCATGTGACTTTTTGGCACAAAACAAGGAAGTAAAAAATGTTTTCCCCTTCACATCCCTAATTTGCATATGCAAATTAGGGGTCGGATTCGGTTCGGTTTTTGGCCGAATCTCTCAGGAAGGATTCGGGGGTATAGTGGATTTGGTGCATCCCTATTCATTAGTACACTTACACTTAGGTAAATTTGAATAGGACAGGTACATATAGTCATAAATATGTCTTTATTGGTGCAAATGCTTGAAATGGCCTCTTATTATCACAAATTTCCAAGGAAGCAAAAATAAAGACAAAATAGATACTCTAATGCGCTAGACATGAGCCCACGCTAAAACAAATGTGAAATGCCCCTCAAATGGTAAATTGAAAAAAATAAAAAATTAATAGTTACAACAAAGTTAGATAATCACAGCCAGCGTTTTTTAAAAATGCTTATGACCAGGGCTGGATTTATATAGTGGGCGCCCCTAGGTCCAATGGCGTTCATCACCCCCATCCCCTCCCCTATATTCGGGCAAATTTCCGTCATCGGACTGGAGCAATGGGGATTGGTGCACAGCAAATTTAAGAAACTATCACATCTCCTGCCACGTTCTTTAAAATTCTCACTTCAGTTCGCCTGAGCAAAAATTTGCCTGCTTATTGGGTGCGAAACTGCGCTACTGATGGTCTCTTTGCTAGCAAATTTTCAGTGCAGAATTCTGCTGGAGCAGCATTATTAAAGGGATCCTGTCATGGGAAAAAAAAAATTTTTCAAAATGCATCAGTTAATAGTGCTGTTCCAGAAGAATTTTGCACTGAAATCCATTTCTCAAAACAGCAAACAGATTTTTTTATATTTAATTTTGAAATCTGACATGGGGCTAGACATTTTGTCAATTTCCCAGCTGCCCCTGGTCATGTGACCTGTGCTCTGATAAACTTCAATCACTCTCTACTGCTGTACTGCAAGTTGGAGTGATATCACCCCTCCCTTTCCCCCACCCAGCAGCCTAACAACAGAACAATGGGAAGGTAACCAGATAACAGCTCTCTAACACAAGATAACAGTTGCCTGATAGATCTAATAACAACTGCCTGATAGAGCTAAGAACAGCAATCAATAGTAAAACCCATGTCCCACTGCGTACTATTCAGTTACATTGAGAAGGAAAAACAACAGCCTGCCAGAAAGCAGTTCCCTCCTGAAGTGCTGGCACAAGTCACATGACCAGGGGCAGCTGGAAAACTGACAAAATGGCTAGCCCCATGTTAGATTTCAAAACTGAATATTAAAAAATCTGTTTGCTCTTTTGAGAAATGGATTTCAGTGTAGAAGTCTACTGGAGCAGCACTATTAACTCATGCATTAAAAAAAAAAACATGTTTTCCCATGACAGTTTCCCTTTAACTGATGCATTTTGAAAAAAAAAATATTTTTTTTCCCGTGACAGTATTCCTTTAAACGTAGAATGTGCGGGGTGATGCAGCCACATGGAAATCTGGTCATTCTACTCCTTGAGTACAAAAATATACAAAGCGGGCTGTGGGAGAACAAAAATAGTTTGAGAGTCTTTTATCAGTCATTGGAAACATTTTCTCATACTGCTTTCAAATGGCATAGACTAAATGAAAAACATAAATTTGGAGAAAACTACATACTGAAGGAAATAATTTCCTCTGTTAAATAGTTGTGGCAATTCACCAACCCCGAAGGAATTTGTAAGCCTGTAGGTTATCTTATTCTGGCTTAATTAATACTCTCCTGATATAGTAGAGGAGTAAAAGAGAACCTTTATATTCAATATATCATCAGTGCTGTTGCTGCAGCTAAGGTCTAAAGTAAACTATGTGGCAAGTTCTTTCATGTTCAAAGATCTGAGCAGTATTTTGCCCAGTAGAACATACATTAGGAATTTGTTTCCTAAGAGAAAGTCACCAATGAGATTGCTGCTCGCCGGCATCATGTCAGCCATCTTGTAATTAATTTAAATATATATATATAGAGATTAATGTATATGTTTAGGCTTCATGCTATAATAAGGGAGGACCTAGAGCTTTGCCTTCCAGTTGGTGGAAAACCAAGAACGTGGTGTAAAATCAGATTTTCATTGGAGGATTTGCATTATAATTGAGCTGCTTGCCCTGGAGACTAGTGATGGGCGATTATAACCAGTTTCACTTCGCCAAAACATTTGCGAATTTCCAGCGAAATTTGCGAATTTGGGGAAAAAAATTTGCGAAACGAGTGGTGGCACATTTTTGACGCCCGCCGCGTCAACTTCGGCGTGTTGCGTTGTTTTCGACGTGGATCGCGTCAAAAACAACGCACGACTCGTTTTTTAAGCGAATTCTCGCCAGGGGAATTTTCGCTGGCATTTCGCGAATTTATTCACCAGCGGTGAATCGTGGGGAATTCGCCACGAATTCGCCCCTGGCGATTAAATTCGCCCATCACTACTGGAGACGTGTAGAAAAGTATTTATCAAGCAATATTGAATAAAAAAAAACAATTGTAATGGTGCTTGGCTACTACTTATCTCACGTTTTTAAAAAAGCATATGTCTCAAAACCATGCAATAGCCAAGAATTTTTTACAAACCTATGATGAGACACTTTGAAAAAGGCACTAGTGGAAGTTAAAGTTCAGAGCTGAAAGCGGTGTTTTTTTTATACAGGTCATGTAACTCAAAGGTGACGCAATATCTTATTTTGGGAGTCATGTATTAATCATTGACATCACTGTTTATAGCCTAAAATTCAGTTCCCCAAATGGGGCCTCAGTGGCACAAATTCCTAATGGTTACACCACCAACTGAAAGTCTAGGGCAAGTTTGTCTGGACACAGCAAGCATAATGGTGATTCAACTCTGTTTCATTCAACAGGTTTACATTGCCTTGTGGCACAGTTTATATAGTGAATAAAGTACCCCCTCTTGTAAAATATAAGGATATTATAAGTTACCCAGGAGTTTCATGACCGTATAAAAACACGAGGCCGAAGGCCGAGTGTTTTTATACAGGTCATGGAACTCCGAGGTAACTTCTAATATCCTCATATTTTGCAACTGGGGGTACTTTATTTATTATAATACACACGTTTCAGGGAGTCATGTGACAGAAATGATATCAGAACTCACCGTTTATAACTGATGACATCAGAACTCACCGTTTATAACTGATGACATCAGAACTCACCATTTATAAGGATATAATTTACAAGATATTTACAGCTTTTGTGTATTATAAGGATATATTCCACTGATATGTATGTGTATACAGATATGCTATTGTGCAGGGCTGTTGTCAGCAATCATGGAGTCCCATCAGTGGAGTAACTTGTTGCTGCCAGCCCCCCCATCCTGCAAAAAAATCTTTGGAAGAACCTAGTACACCCAGGAACTCTTAGATATTGAACCTATATTTGGGCATTGAACTGGGTCTTCAGTGTCCTTTTAACTTTGAATTTCATGCCAAGAGCAATTGCTATAACAAACCGGCACAATGGTATGTGGTTCATCCAGGGCCGACCATCAGGGGGGCACAGTGGGTATTACTGTACTGTAAAAAAGTGCAGCACAGCTGGGCCCCCCATGACAGCATCCCAAACCTCAGAAGTCCTGAAGAGCCAAAGTCCCCAAGCTGCGAAAAGACCTGAAGCCATGGAGGGAGCAGAAGTTTAAGTCCCGAAACCACAAAAGACCCAAAGCCATGAAGTAGCCAAAGCTGAAGTCCTGAAGTCCTGCCACCAATGATTTTTAAAAAAATATTCTCTGGGGCCCCAATGTTTCTTTATTTTTTTTACTTTTCTGGGGGGCCCTGGCCCCACATTTTTTTCTTATATGGGGGCCCTCACCATCAATGGATTTTTATAAGTTATGCATGGGGGGTGTTTACCGTTTTTTCATCGCTGATGTCTGTGTGATTTTTTAACCATGGTGTGGGGTAGGCGTTATCTGGTGTGGGCGGGGCCCATAAAATGTTGTTGTACAGGGCCCCGTGATATCTAATGGTGGCCCTGGGTGCATAAACGTCATAGTGCTGTGGCCATGGACCCTTCCATCTTTATTACAAAGTGGAGAGCACCTAACCAGAGTCCTCCCAACACCAACATACTCACATCCCTGGCTAAACCCCCCATAGCTAATCCTCACTCACAATTTGCCAAACTGTACCCCATTCTCCCCAAGCCCTGCACCATAAATCACAGTTTTGTTCCTACTGGGACCCTCTGCAAACAAAATCCCTGGCTGGAGCACTACTGTGATGGTAGCCCTGCTGTTGTACACAAACTACAATGCTCATAAAATATGTATTTTTTTGGCAAGCAAATGTTTTTGTGCTTTCAACTGTCTTTACATTGTAAGGCTGTTGCACATCAAATAGGTTTAGTGGACCAACACAGTGGGTACCAAATAGCAGAAGCACATTTTTTTGTTAGACTTTGTGCTGTTCCAGAGGGAGGGATCCAATTCTGGAAATGTTCTTGCACAGCATTGACAGCTGGACTCTATTTACTATCTTAATTTCATTTCAGTGTAATGGACAGACTATGCAGAACAATTAGAACTTGGAACAATAGTTGTGGTATTTAATGAGCTCTCACCAGGGGAACCGGGAAGACTGTCTGCATTTTGCTGGTCTCACAAGTAACGATTCAGGGCATTGCTCAGTTTCACAGAATTTGTTTCATAATCATGTTTTTGTTTTCCCCCCCATTAACAACTCTTAATCCATTGACCACAGAACTGTTGTTAAAAGGATCGCTGCATGCAGCACAGGTTTATTACACAGATACTTCAGACAGGGATAATTTAATTGTGTATTTATTCAATTTTTATCATACGATTTCATATTATTACACAAGCTTTAATATGGTTTTGGTACTTTAGGTCCCAGAGAATGCAGTTTAATAAATGTTTATGGTTTATATTGGCTCATTGTGTCCAGTAGAGTTGCCACCTTTCCAGTTTTAACCGGAAAGTCCAGTTTTTTTTTTTTTTTTTTTTTAAACTGCCTGCCCAGTTTTCGGAATAAAAGCAGACCTGTCACCTACACATAAAAAGCTGCATAATGAAAGTTCTTTGCATTTAGAATTAGAACATCCATGAACATACATTAGAACATCCATGCCTGTTAAAAAGGTGTTTCAATATCTGAGCTGTCAATCAAATATGGTCTGCACTGCCTTTATGCCTGAGTCTATTACTTTCACTTTCCATTGAGTAATTCCTACATGTCACTGCTCTCCTCTTTCCCCTTCCCTCCTCAGGCTCTATAATTGTGCAGGACACTGTGCATGGGCAGTAGGTCCCCCTTTCTGGTGCATACGCAAGATTTTGGGGTGATACACAATTCTAATCTTAATAACAGTGTCCACAAAATGGATCCTGCCTGCTTGCTGTGATTGTGTAGTTCTAAGACTGAAATAACATTTAAATAATAAACATAGTGCAAGTAAAGGTCCCCTAAGGAAACCAGGAAGGATACTGCTCAACTGATAAGATGTTTGTCTAATCGACGATTGTTATGTCACCAATTGTGAAGTCACCTACAACGTCACTGATTTGTGCCATGACTTCACCAGCCTGCTCCCCTGCTCAGACTTCACAGCCCTGAAAGTTGGCAACCCTAATATCAGGCATTGAACTAGACGTAGGCAGAATAGTCACCTGTCTAGAATGCAACAATGGGTGGCACTGGGCAGTTGTCTGCTGCTCTCCCTGATCATTGATTGCTCCCAGCCCTGCACATGAGATGTCACATAGCTCAGGTGAACACAGGTGGATCCCAGATGGCCAGTTGGGTTGCCTAGGGTGCCTGGTCAACCTGACCCACCTCTGTCTAGTATCCAGTTACTTTACCTTACATGTAAGCCTAGACTGGTAATCTGTGAGTTCAACGTCTGGCAAATGCCAGAGGGTTTGCTGTAAGGTCCCATAGACAGTCACTATTTAGTGGCTGGTGAAGGAATATTAGGGCCTCTGTGTACTTGGAATACTAGGGCTCATTTTGACTCTCAGGCCAGACCTGCTTAAAGGAAAACTATGCCCCGAAAATGAATTTTTGAGCAACAGATTTTTTATATCAAATCAAGTGACATATTAAAGAATCTCACCTACCTGATATATATATTTAAGTAAATATTGTCCTTTTACATCTCTTGCCTTGAACCACCATTTAGCGATGGTCTGTGTGCTGCCTCAGAGATCACCTGACCAGAAATATTTCATCTCTAACTGTAACAGGAGGAAGTGTTGAAGCAAAAGACAGAACTCTGTCTGTTAATTGGTTCATGTGACCTAACTTTATAGTTTGTTTGGTATGTTTGTGTGCACCATTGGATCCTAGGATCCCAGGAGGCTGTCCTTATTTTTTAAAATGACAATTTTCTATTTATGATTACCCAATGGCATATGCTAATAAAAAGTATATTATTATGAAAATGGTTTATTTACATGAAGCAGGGTTTTACATATGAGTTGTTTTATGCAATATTTGTTTATAGAGACCTACATTGTTCGGGGGGTATAGTTTTCCTTTAAACGATTCTCCTTCTTGTGTTCAGATGCATTGTGCAAAAAACAACATCAATGCAAGAGAGTCAAGAGAGGTGGGGGGGATGTTGGCATCCTCTGACAAGCTCCCTAGCCACATTGGGGTCCTGTCCTTTCCACCTGTCTAAGGGCAGGGGTGAGCTGCACCTCCTGATGCTGCTGGAATTTTGATCTAGTGCTCACTGTAGGGAAATGACGCCCATAAACTCAAATGGGAGAAAAAATAAATGTTAAAACAAAAAAAAAAAAATTCACGCCCATAGACTTGAATGCATTTCGGGTAATTATTGGCTGGTTGACAAACACCTGGAATGACTCTATGTAGCATTGCCTTCATAGAAAGGAAACACACACTGTCAATTCCACCTGGATCCTTCCCATGTGTGTAGTTTCAGGTGTATTTTGTAATTATGTGTATGCATATTCCCCCATGAGCTCCCCTGAATGGATTATGTTCTCAAGCTAGACTTGGTCACTAGAACCCTGGCCTTGAGGGCAGAGCTACCTGCTTGGCTGTAAGAGCAGTTCTTTTGTTGTTCTGTGCTGTGAAGCGATATCTCTGTGCATCATACACATGGATATCAATTGAAAATGCATTTTATTCATGTTTAAAAATAAAAAGGGGATTTATAATGGCTGATAAATCTGAGGAATAATAGTTTAAAATAGTTTAAAAAGCCTTTGAGTCAAAAAAGTTGGCAAAAAGAAAAAAAATGTTGTCGTCTATTGAATTTTTTGCCATTTTGCTAATTTTTTAGCAGTTTCAGTTCGGCAACTTTTTCAGCGCAGCAAAATGGGACAGATTCGCTCATCACCAGTTGTTACTTGGCATTCTTTTTTTATAAGTAAGATGGGATAAAAGTTGAGTGAAAACTGTGATCAAAACAACTCAATGTAGTGATACATGTAAATACATTTTTGTAACTGGTTGCAGAGACACTCGCTCTGACAGCTCTGATAAAAAAAAAAAAGGAGTGTGAGCTGGAGATGATAGCATGAGTAGGATATATATAAGGAGTCAATTTCCAACAAGAGGGTAGGGTGCACCATTTTTTGCACTTGGAGATCTGCAGTCACCAAGATGAATGCATCACTGCCCGAGATGGGGATGATTTAGGTGAAATTTCTGGTTCTAAGAAAAAAATGAAATTCAGTTCTTCATGTTTCCATGGGGCTAATTGTGGATGCAAATGTCTTACTCTTTCTTAGTGACTACACACAAACATGCTTCAGTACAACAGTGCTTGTCCCCTGCAGATCAGGGGCATAACTACAGAGGAAGCAGACATTTCAGCTTCAGGGGGACCCAGAGGTATAGGGGGCCCAATGAGGCTCTAAATAATGAGCACTTTCAACATATATTGGTAAAAAAAGGACAGCCTCTGGTTATGTTGGGGGCCAGGTCTAGACTGAGCATTAAAATAGGCCCTGGCATTTCAGGTACAGTGAGGCCCAATCAGCCCACATAGAGGCCCAAACAGCCCCCACCAGCCCACTAAATACTGACTTTCTATGGCACCTTATAGCAGCCCCACAGATTGCCAGTCCGGGCCTGTTGGGGGCCCTAAAATGAATTTGCTGTGGGGTCCAGTAACATCTAGTTTCACCACTGCTGCAGAGCCATCAGTTCAGATGTAAATTCTGTTCACCTGCTGTGACATATCTTCTGGGACATAAATCATGTCACTATTGGCACAATACACGCCAATTATCCCTCAGCCAGTATGCTCTCGGAAGAGGACCCTCTGACATAAGGTGTCAGGTTGTTTCATATTATTTGCAATTTATTACTTGGTTTTATCCTCTGCCAATATATCTAACATGCTCAGTCTTTTTAAACAAACCAGCAGCAAAAATGGAACAGTAAATGTGGATTCCAGATCACAACTATTCACACAAATCCATTAAATCCTAATGTTAAACTGCAAACAGTATCTATATAGGATATATATATATATATATATATGTATTGTCCGACAGTACCCACACTCAATACTTGGTGATTCCAGTGGTACACGATAATAAACCTTATGCAGTATGTAGATGATCAGGACTCACTGTTTTCTGACATGAAAAAAGATGCTTTTATTCAAACACATTTACATCATAATCCGACGTTTCAGACCCACTTGGGGCCCTCTCTCAAGGATGATCCTTGAGAATCTGTTACCTGGAAACCTGTTATCCAGAAAGCATATCTCCCAGCTGTCCCCTCGGGACGGTCCTGATTTTGACAGCTCAGCCCGCAGTTCTGGATCTTACTGAAATGTCCAGAGTTTCTGGCGCCATACAAAGTTTCTGATTAAACACAAACAATGCTGGCTACAGAGCACTACTGTATAGATTAAAAACAGGTGAACACACGTACGTAGAAGGGAGGATAGTTTAACCCTATTACACAAATTGATTTTTTTGATTGAATGAGTATCTCTTCCCACAGAGTTTCTGATATTTGTTCGATAAGAGGCTTTTGGTAGAGATCTCAGCATGTCTATTCCCACAAAATTTCTGATATTTAATTCAATAAGCAGCTTTTGGTAGAGATCTCAGAATACTCAGCACCTGCACTTAGATACAATTGCAACAGATAATATAACCAAGTCTCTTGGGGGATTAGATAGAAAGAGAAATAATTATGTAAGGACCCATAAGTGTAGTGGCCCTTATGGCTTCATTCCTTGCCAGTGCCTTCTTTCCACTGTTGCTGGTTTAAATCCCACGTAACAAGTTATACCTCATTTGCATACCTGTTTCATTGGTTCTAGGTTGAGACCACCATTGCTGTAACAAAGGGCTTTGCAGGGAGGGGCACTTCCTCTTTGGCCTGCAGCAGTTGAGCTGGGCAGTGGATCAATTGAGCCTGGAGTCAACAAGACCCCAGAAGTGAATGAGGTGAGCTAGAGTGTAGTGTAGCTATAGCTATAGCAGTGTTCCCCAACCTTTTTTGGTTCGGGGGTCTGGTGGGTGTCAGGAGAAGGGACGGCGTCCAACCCAGTCATGCCGGTGTCCAATCTGCTGTCTAAATTGTCTCAACTCGTTCATTTCAGGATAGGCTCGACGGCCCAACCCAGGACTGGCCACGGTCCGGAGGTTGGGCACCCCTGTGTTATAGCACTCTATAGAGAGAGTGAGACAGTGAAGCTAGTAAGAACGAGCAGCTCAAGCTCCAACTAGGAGTATAGAAGGGAGTAGCTCTCCCCTGTTCTGTTTCGGGGTCCAAGCCACTTGAGGTACTGAAACCCTCAAAGGTGATCTCTCAACTCCTTTTGGCCATGCCTAGTGTGGTGTCTGCTTATGCTATCTCTGCTACACCTGTGAATGTACTGTGGCTACCTCCTGTGTGAGTATAATAACCCTGTGGCACTTTATGCTTGAATAAAGCCTTTTCCTACTATTTTGCAAAGAACCCCTGGTGTCCAAATCTGTTTTTGTGTAATTTTTGGGAGTAGTGAGTTGTAGTTCAAAAACATCAGCGTATTCGTTTCCATTTTGTAAAAGCCCATCCTGGACTGAGGGTTGCGTGTAACCCATGCTCTTGTATATACTAACTAACTGTGAAAGGCATCAGGTTTTGGAGCTGTGTGATCTACTTACCGATTGCAAACTGAACTGGAGAATCCTTCCTGGTCCCAGAGAAGTCCAAACTTTTACTTTACTTTGAGAACTAAGTGCTGTACAATCTGGCTATCACTGGGAAAACTATAAGGCAAATGACTGACATAATATGAAAGAGGGAATCTTGAAGAGTATCACAGTGGTGGATCTTCTGCAATATAGCTCTCCAGGCAATCTTTAAAATATATTTGGCTACATGGGCTTTACTATTAATTTTTATTAGTAAGACAATACTACTCCTACTCCTACTATTCCTTTTGCATTCTAATTTGTCTCCTGCAGCTTAAAGGGCAATTTTACCTTCATTAGCAAAACTGTTATAACACATAAAAACATTGCCCTAAAACAAAAATGTTCAGAATATTTGTGGTTCCTGTGTATTATAAATATAACTGAAGCCTCTGACTGCCTCATCCTTGTGCATGGCAAGAGTGCGCCATGGGATATCCATGCGCCACCCATAATCCCGTTTATTGTGCAAATGATTTAGGCACAATTCCTTTTGCAATCACATTAAGCTTATAGAATGACTAATTCTAAGCAACTTTGCAATTGGCCTTCATGTATTATCTGCCTTACTTGTCTGACTCTTTCCAGTATTCAGATGAGTGTCACTGACCCCATCTAGAAACAGAGGCTCTGTAAACTTACATATTTATTATAAGTACTACTTTTTATACATATTTATTTTCAACCCTCTCTTATTTATGTTCCACTCTCTTTTTTAAATCAATGCATGGTTGCTGGGGTAATGTGGATCCTAGAGACCTGATGGCTGAAATTGAAAAACCACAAATAATAAAAAAAATAAACCAATTGCAAATTGTTTATGAATATCAGTCTCTACATCATACTAAAAGATACTTTAAAGGTGAACAACACCATAAATTCAGTACAAAACATCTTTATCTAGAGAGAGAGTTCATCAGATTGTCAATCTATACATTGGACACCAATAGGGTGAAAGCTCATTGGCTTATTTGTTTTACTTGGAATATTACAGCACCAGAAAGAAATTATAACACAGTGTTCACTACAAATTTAGAGCATCTACTTCACGAGAGTAAAAAAAAAAAGCTTTTTGACTCTCGTGAAGTAGATGCTCTACATTTGTACCAAACCCAGCTCTCCTCCGTTTATCTAAAGAGCCCTATATTTGGAAAACATTGGCAACACGAAGAACAGTTATAGCACAGGGGAGCTTCTCTAACAAGGTAGGGCAATACATATATGCTAATTTAGAGCCAAGACACCTTAACCACAATGTTATTTTGCCTTTCCATTGACATTTTGGTGAAAGTTCACAGTTTTACATAATTTTACACAAAGTGAGAAATTGCAAGTTGCATCATAACTACTTGAAATGAATCCAGCCTTGGGGGGGGGGGGTTCTGGGGCCTCCACACCCCCTGAGCTCCCTGCCCCAGCCCCAATTCCCTTCTGGCACCCCCTTCAAGCATAAAATACCATCTCTTCTTTCAAGTATGGAGTTTTCCTTTCTGTCCAGGGGCCATAAAAGTGTCTGGTAGGGGAGAACATGAACAAGTATTGAGTAATTACAGCACATGAAATTTGGGACAGGAGGACACTAATTCAAATATGTACATTTAGGGTAAGGCCAGACGGGAAGATTCGGGGAGATTTGTCGCCTGGTGACTAATCGCCTCTTCTTTGGGGCGACAAATCTCCCTGAACAGCTTCCCCCGCTTTCCAGCAAACTAATGAATAATCGTCTGCTTGCGCCTATTCACATGCCGCGCTGGCTTTTCCGAAGACCCTCAAAGTTGCCTCCTTAGGCAATTTGGAGCGATTTCGGGAAAGCGCAGCGCTGTGTGTGTAAATAGGCACAGGCGATTATTCATTAATGAGCTGGAAGGCAGGAGGAAGCGGTTCGGGGAGATTAGTCGCCAGGTGACGAATCTCCCTGAATCTTCCCGTCTGGCCTTACCCTTATTGTGGACTTAATTTATGGTGATCTTTCTGACAGCAATTTTAACAATGCTTTTGCCACCAGGTAAAAGTTAAAAAACTGTAACAGTTTAAAAGTGGGGCAGACATTATTTGATGGGTATCAATTGACCTTTGAAAAGTATATTTATTGCATTAGAATAATACCAAGCTAGATAGTTGCTGTGAGATGCCTGACATTCCTGAAAAGGACATCTCTGTCCCAGCAATCAACCCCGCAGAATGAAATTTACTCTGAAACAATTTGATACCTGTCTTTTGTACAATACCAGCTTCTGTTGCCATGGTAACTGCATCTTGTCTTCCTAGGGACGAACTAAGAAACTGTCGTTACCATGGAGACATGTCAGCCAAAGCAAGAGAAGGGGTCACTGTCCAGGAAAATTATCTTGATCAATCTGAGATGTTATCATAAGATTTGGATTTGCTTCTTTGTTCAGTTCTTTTTAGTGTTCTCGATTTTTTCATTTAGGCTCTATCATATGAGATTGTAAAAGTCAGAAGCAATTGTGGGGGGGGGCAGATGTTTGGGAAGTAGTTGCCCTGACAACAGGAGTTAGGGCGTATCAGAGGGTGGTTGCTATGGAAATCTGGATGCTGACGACGGCTGGTAAGGGAGGACAGACTGCCTTCATACTTATCTGCAGGCTTGTCAGTCAGAGCCTCTGCCATCCTCACCTTCAAGATAACATAGAGTACCTAGCACAGCCAAAGAAAGATAGAGGGGAATATAAAGAAAAAGAAACCAAAACATAAAGAGAAGAGACTGAAGGATACAGAAGCAGCTAGAGACAGATAAGCAGCACAGGAAAGGTGACCGCTGGGAACAGCCAGGGGGAGAAAAAGCAAGATACATAATTTAATAGAAACATTTCTTGAAATCTACTGCCTAAAGAGAGGGATTGAAGGGCAAAGACAGAGAAGGACAAGGAAAACAAAGATAAAATATAGGCAGGGGGGCGAGAGATTTGTGCAGAGGGGAAATAGAATAATAGAGCTGAGGCAGAGAGAAAAATTCAAAGGGGGAGTTTAAAAGAACCTTTGCCCCCCCCTTACTGGTATATAAGGAAACAAAAGCACAGATTTAGCAACAAAACCAGGGGATTAAAGGGAAGAAGCGGAACAGTCACCCTCACTGCTCTGCTGTCATTATCACACCGCTCTCAAGGCAACTTGGGGGGCAACAGGAATGGCCACGATTACCTGCACGCGATTCAGCGAGGAATACCAACTTTTCGAGGAGCTGGGAAAGTGAGTTTGCACAAGCTTTTGCCTCTTATCCTAGGACACGGCTGACTTTGTTGTCAAAATTGCTTTCGATTTATTTTTATTTTCCATTCAAATCATTTCTTTGCCATTGGGTAAAAAAAAAAAATGAATGCTTGATTTGTACAAAAATGAAGGTTGTGTGTGATTTCTGCCTAATATAACTACAGAGCTCCTCTTTACTGACTAGCTGCTTTTATAATACCGAAACTTCCTGATTTCTGTATAAAAGAATTCTCTGTTGCATGTACATAGGATCTAGATTTACACTGGTTGCATGGATGAGTAGGCTTGAAGGTACAGGCACGGGGTCAATTATCTAGGAAAACCATTTTTCGGAATGCTCCAAAATACAGGAATGCCATTTCCCATAGATTCCTATTCTGGCAAACAACGTGTAACTGATTTCTTTTACTTCTGTAATAATAATAATAATAATAATACTACTACACCTTGATAACTACTAGGCAAACAAGTCTTATATATTTTTTTTCACTTTTAAATATTTAGCAGCCTTAGGGATTGGTACTACAAATTACATAAAGAACCCTTATCCAGAAAACCACAGGTACCAAGTATTTCAGGAAATATTGGACCCTATCCTTGTATAGAGTATTTTATTTGTGATATTGTAGCATTCCTGTCATCGCTTGGTCTATTTGTTTATCGTGTATGGCACTGCGTCTTCATTACAAGACAATTGTTCCCACCGCACAGAGACTTAACACGAGGCAGCTCTATTATTTGGCGTCCGACTGTCAGGCATAGCGAGGAAAAAAAAAAAAAGGAGAAACTGTTTGGGTAACATGCTGTGTTTACCGGAGACAGGCAGATAAAAAGGGGAACCTAAGCATATCGCTAATGGTGCATTGGGTTGATAGTATTCATTATGGCAAGGCATTAGCAGCAGTGATTCATATCTGCGCATATGTGCGAGCCCTATCTTTTCATGGCTCCTTATAGGAAATTGTCACTGACATATGTTTAGCGCTGGAAATTGGCTCACTTAAGCATCAAGGACACGTTAACCCCTTCAGCTGAGAACTAGTCAATGGAGTATTGCAACAAATAGTCATCTATGGAGGTAACAGGCAGGACATTGGTTTGCCAAAATATGTTTCAGTGTACATTTAAACACTTTGCACCAAACTCATTCTGTAAAGAAAGAATACTACCTTCACATCATGGCTTGCGGACATGAGAGTGAATAGTAAAGTAAAGGTGCCTCTCTTTTTAATTAGTAGGCATTGATGGGTTCTACCCGCATAAAATGCAACAAATGTCAAGCCATAATAATGGTTAAGTAAGGGAAATATGTCATAATATATATGGGTATGTGAGTGATTATTGTTTCAAGCTCCTTCTGCAGATTTGTGTTATTTCGGGTGAATAGTAAGGCAACATGGTAAGATTGAGTAAGGCTGTAACTGCAGCCTCCAGCTGTTGCCTTAGTTTGTTAAGGGCTCCTAAGTGACATAGGACAATAATGGCTGAAGAGCTGCAGGTTGGGCTGCAAATGGGACCCGTCATTGCTTATTTTGGTCCAAACTCCTCTACTGTTGAAGATGGTTCTAGCTGTCCTTAAAGAACGTTCACATATGGTTTCTGGATCTTATGGAGAGCCCTTGTGGGTTAAAACATTTTGCTCTTAATGGATTTGGATCTTCTCCAATGCAGAGTAATGTTCCCTTTTGCTATCCCAATATTTTCATTCTTTCAGACATGATAAAGCTTTACTGTTAACCCCTTGCGACTGTTTCTAATCAATCCCTGTGACTGGGAAGGGGTCAGGTTTTTACAGGCTGAGTTACCCGAATCTGATACTCCCCTTGCTAAAAAGAATCGCTCTGCAATTGTTTCTTCCCTCCCACTGCAGTGTAATGAAATCCAGCACAAAAAGCCTTAATGGGAGACCCCTTGCTGTTCTCCTAAGCAGCCCCCCCAAAGAGCATTCCCAAGATATCAGATTGGTACTTTGCAGAGAATCCTGATGGGTCATTAGCATCTTGATCAATCGTGCTGAGCGTTATGCACATGGTCTTGCTCTGATGTAAATTAGGAAAAGAAATGTAGACTCTTCTGCTTTTTCTATAAGATATATAGATGATTTTTTCATAATCAGATTCAATGTATCATGGTGGAATAGCTTTTAAAGCACATCAGCATTTGCTACGCCAACCAACACATTGAATATTGTAGGTACACAGCTGTTTGCTTTTATATAGTGATAAAAATCAAGACCCTTGAAAACAGTCTTGGCACCCATGGATTTTAGTTTACTTTGCGCACACAGGCCTATTTTTACAAACATGACTCAAAATCCATAAAATGATTGCATGTAGCAAGTCTCTGAAAAATAAACCTGTGAAGCTATTTGCAAAAAAAAAAAAAATCTCACTTGTTGCCAAGCAATGAAGTTCAAACCTCACATACTTCATTTAAGTGTGATTATCGGCGCTGAAAAGATTGTACTCTGTAGCGTTCTTGGTTTCTCTGCCTTACGGTCTCTGCTGCAATTCAGTATTCATCACCAATAGATGTCAGATGAAGGACATCCAGTTTCACCCCATGTGCACAATCCTAACCTGGGTGAACTGCTCAACTCTAACAAATCTGGGATGCAAAGCAACCATATAAAAAAAAGGGTGATTCATTTGAAGATAGTAAATATATTTTGAAGATTTGAAGACACATGAGCGAGGCTTTACCCCATTATACTGTACATTTGGAGAACATTTTTGAAAACCTTTAATCATGCAAGTTCTAAATTATTGCACAAAAAGTGCTCATCTGTAATATTATTGCACACTAAGTTTGCCTATGGAATAATAACACTGTTGATATTCACTCTATCTTGGTTTTAGCTTCCTTCCTCTTGTGAGAGTTTTAGTAGCAAATCAAAGCAGTTGAAACTTCCCTTATCCTAGTGGTAACCTCCAGCTGATACAGTCGTTCCCAAGCCAAGTGGCAAGTACAGTCCAGTTTGGGTCTTTCCTGGAATTTCCTTCCAGCAGGGCCATGTTTAGCTCCAATGAAAGCTGACAATGGTTCATCCTTATGTGAGGTCAGAACAACCTCAGCTGCTTTCTTTTGATTTACAAGAGCATTAGTTCTGCTCTAAAAACTGCTGAACATATTTTATGATTTAAACAGGTTGCATCGTTGCGTTTGCAACTGACAAACACAAATCTGGGTCTTGATCTCTATGCCTTAGGGTTGAACAAAGGATAGAGTGATCTGGCATGGGCTCAAATTGCATGAACACTTTGCAGAATTCCATCTGTATCTTCCACCAGTCAAACCTAAAGCTGGCATGCTAAAGGCTTGCAGTGTAAAGGATTGTTTTGTGCATAAACACAACAGGGAGTTAATGGCATATGTAAAAGAAAGTATTTAATAAGGAGTATTCAGAATCTCTGTTATAAAGGTTGCCAAAAGAGTAAATTAAAGAAATGTAATGATATATTGATATATGTGACCATGGGCCAGCTGCCTGGAAGACACAAGAGCATTTGATATAAATCTTAAATGTTTGAGGTTAGAATAATAATGTTTTTTTTTTCAGTAAACAATAAAAGTGTAAGTATTTTTGATGAGGAAGATGTTCTGGCAGATACAGTGTTGGCTAGGGGTGTCTGGGGCCCACCAGGGCTGCCTCCTTAGGCAAGGTCAGAACTAGGGGTAGGTAGAAGAGGCATGTGCCTAGGGTGCAAAGGTAAAGGGGTGCCAGGCACGTACCTATTCTACCTCTGTCCCCTAGTTCGGGCTCTTCTGTCCCCACCTCTTACATCCATTTTGATGGTCAGAAAGCAAATGCGCTCTTCTGCACATGCGTCCATGCACACTAGGGGGAGGGAACATAGCCAGCCAGGTTACCTAGGGCGTCTGGCCAACTTGATCCGGCACTGCCCCCCCCCCCGCCTGTCACCTTAAAGGAGAAGTCTACCCTCCCTGCGCAAAACCCCTCCCCCATAGGCCCCCTCCCTCCAGGCAAATGTCCCTAAGTTGCTCCTTACCCCTTGACGCAGGTCCTGTCCATGGAGTTTGCAGGCGCCATCTTCTCCCCAGCCGTCTTCTTCCTGGATTCTCCGGTGTTTGGAGGTGCATGTGCAGTAGGAGCATTCACTGTTTCAGCTCTACTGCGCATGTGCCGAAAGTCACAAGGTTTCTCTCGGAAAACTTTGTGACTTTCGGCACAAGAGCAGTAGAGATGAACCAGTAAATGCTCCTAATGCGCATGCGCTGCCAAACGCCGATGGATCCAGAAAGAAGACCACATGAGAGAAGATAGCGCCTGCAAACTCCATGGACAGGACCTGCGCCAAGGGGTAAGTAGCAACTTAGGGGCATTTACCCGGGGGGGGGGAGGGGGCCTACGGGGGGAGGGCAGACTTCTACTTTAAGGCTCCCACACCCCATTCACAAACTCCTACACCCATCCTTCTCTAAGACTGCTAGCCTCTGACACTGCCTCTCCCCCATGCTCCATAACTTCTCTTATTACTTAATTAGCTATTGACACCAGAAATTAAACCCTTTTCACATCTACCATAAAATCGACTTTGCATGTTACTTATAATTTTTCCATTAGTATTTGCCCAATGCTTTTTCATGTACAAACCAATATACCTTATTTGTTTTTCACGTTATTCTATGGACCTCTGGTAGACCCGATTGCCTTTCAACGATGTACATGATTGAAATTCAATAAAAACAAGCTGCTGCAGGAGTCCGTTAACATTAGATACTTTAACTGACAGGCTGAGATGGGACAGTCAGGTTAGCAAAACAGTCAGGTTTAGGAACTTCATCTAACAATTACTTACAAAATCAACATGACCTATAGGTAACTTTTAGTGTAGATTCATATTTTAAAAAGCTGTTTTTTAGTGTCAATATCACTTTAAGGCCACGACTGGGGTCGGAAGTAGAGTGGGTGTCAGGTATTTTCCCAGTGTCCTGCCGGTACAGTCTGAGATATTATAGGGTGCTTTAAAGGTGAAGTAAAGCTTAGCTAAAGAAGTAGACTAGAAATGTTGTACATTATGTTTAGGGATTCTGTACCAGCCCAAGGCAACCACAGCAGTAAAAATATGTCTCCAAAGATGCTCCAGTAGCTCCCCATCTTCTTTTCTTAGCTCAGGGACCTACTCACAATAAACAGTACACATAGAAGAAAAAAAATAACAATATAAGGCTGATTAGTATTTAATACAGATAATTAGTACATGACAGCACAGAAATCAGTGCAATTAGCATCAGAATTTAATAATCAGCCTGTAGCATCAGCTTAAATTACAGGCCAACTTCTTTTTCTGCTTGTTGATTTGCAACAACTCCTAAGCTTAGCTTCACAGCAGCTTTACAAGATGGTGACCCCCCTGTGACAAGTTTGAAGTCGTGGATCATTGCTGCTGTTGAGAAGCCGAAACTTTAGGCTGGTGCAATAAGTTAATTGTATAAAATATGGCATTTTTAATCATATTAATTTTTAGCGTTTAGTTTTCCTTTAAGTGAGTGTGGTGCCTTTTCATAGACAAGAACTCAATGGGTTACTGAAATGCATTTCATTTTTTCCTTCTGCAATAATTGCAAAAGGTCTCACTGCTAGGTCAAAAGTCTCTACTACAGTGGTTGTCAACTTTCCGAATGCTGCGACCCTTTAATACAGTTCCTCATGTTGTGGTGACCCCCAACCATAAAATATTAAAATATTTCCATTGCCAGCTGAGAGCGTATTGTTAGGAAAGTACAGGAGACAGCATGGCTGGATAAAGGTTTGTTTTCCGTGCGTAGTGCAGCAAACATTTTTTGCCACACCCATTTTGTGGCCACACCCCAATTACCATGTTAATTTTACAAATTTTAAATAGGCAGGGAGAGCTGTATGGCAGTCCCTACTAAGGGGATATAGAAAGTTGTAGTGCAACTGGCTTCCCTACACAGTTTACTGAACTACAACTCCCAGCAACAACACCCGGATAGCTACAACCTTGCCCCAGGGCTAGTGGGGTGAGAGATGAACCTGCTCCTTAAGGGACCCCTGTGAAAGGGTAATTCGACTCCCAAAGGGGTCCCGACCCCCAGGTTGAGAACTACTGCTCTACTATATATTCTAATTTGGTGCAATAAAGTATCAATGAGATCACAATATAAAAATGTATTTAATACGTAGCTCATATACTTTGTGAATGCTCTTGTGATTAAATTAATTTGTGGTCAGTGGAATTTACCCAAAGTTTAAACCCTACACTTCTATTGGCTCTGTCAAGATGCTCTGTACCATCATTACCTGATACATGAGTATAACAGTATGTACTGTACATTAGCATCTGTGTATTTAGTAACTTTTTGTGCAAGTGGTACCTGGCCAGGTAGCAGGTAGTTACACAATTTACACAACTGTGCTACTACTTTGTTAAAAATTTGACCAGGCCCAAAACAAAAGTTCTCCTTCTTCTCTCCTGATAGCGGCCGGGTGAATAAGAAGCAAAATGTAAAACATGAATATAGGTTATTTCATAGGAAAGGACACTGAAATGTATGTCTAGGCTTCACTAAAAATATAAATCTGGATGAGGATACGGAAAGTAGGAAGCCTAGGGGAAAGTCTTTGGCAGCCAAGGACACACTTGCAAAGTAGCTAACAATACTTTGGTATTTTTCGCTGAAAAATTCAAGAATTTCCAGCGAAATTCACAAATTGGCGAAAAAATTTGCGAAACGAGTCGTGGCACGTCGCGTCAAAAACGACATGTGACTTGTTTGTTTTTAGCGAATTTCTCGCAAATTTATTCGCCAGCGGCGAATCGCGGGAATTCGCCCATCACTACTTTTAAATCCTCCGTTCTTATTTTGTATGTAGCTAGGTTTTTCTGAAGTGTATGGGTGCCTAAATAAATTCAAAGCAGTAAGTGGAAACAGAGAATTGGATATTTCCAACACTTCCAGCTTCTAAGTTAGTTTCAAAATGTTTGATCAGGACAGCAGGGGAGCATGGGAAAATCATTAAACACTTTCATAATATCAGCCCCATCTGGTTAGGCTGCATTATGTACCCATTGTACCCTTTACCAGGCAATTTATAAGAATAGTGATTGACTTGTATTCTTGCTACAGACCCACTCAACATACTCACTCTATGGGGAGACTATTACTCATCCACTGAATTTGATTTCATTGATTTAATCACTCAGAGGTAGTGATGCCTTTTCAGACACCAGAAAATCACCCGCTTTCAATTCCTGCTTGTTTGTTCTGTATCCCCATTTCATTTCTCTTAAGGGAGCGCTTATTTCTGTATAAGTATATAGACGACATGCAAGAGCATCACTTAAAATCTGTCCCCTTCCTCCAACTATAATTCTGTAATAAAAAGTTTATCTTATCAGGAAACCCATTATCCAGAAAGTTAGGAATTATGGGAAGGTAATTTTCCCTTGAGTCCATTCTAAGGGTATAATTTTTAATTATTTAATTCTTTTTTGTGTTAGAAAAACAGTTCCTTGACTTGATGGTAAGTAAGCTACATTAATCCATATTGGTGGCAAACTGGGTTGTACTGGGTTTATATTTTAGCGTCTTTTAGTAGTTTTAAGGTATGGAAAGCCAAATCTTGAAAAAAAAAAACTTATCAACAAAACCCCAGGTCCCAAGCATTCTGGGTAATACTCATACCTGTATTATATTATTCATCATTACTTTCATAATTATAGCGAGGACTGTAAGGTTGTAGAATGCCCATTAAAGATGTTGTGATGACACAACATAAGGTTGGCTTGGATGTTTTCTTGAACAAGCGTAATATCCAAGACTATTGTGATCTTATCCTGCCAGGACCTATAAAGAGTAGTGATGGGCGAATTTATTCGCCAGGAGCAAATTTGCGGCGAATTCCCACGATTCGCAGCCGGCAAATAAATTCGCGAAATGCCAGGCGCAAATTCGCTGGTGGCAAAAAGAAATGAGTTGCACGACGAAAATGACGCAACGCATGTCAAAAATAACGTGACGCGTCGCAAATACCGCGACGCAAATAAACAAAACGACACGTCGCAAATAACGCTTCGCAAATTTTTCAGCGAAACGGGATAGATTCCCCCATCACTAATAAAGAGCCAAAATCATGTTTCATCCCTCAACTTCATCCTCTTTCATTATACAAGGCCACTGCCTAGAGTAACACACCATGTTATTGACATAAGTCCCCGTTCAACTATCAATCTCCAGCATTGCAGTTGTAATTAGTGATGGCGCGAACCGCGGAAAAAAAGTTCGCGAACATGTTCGCGAACTTGCGCAAAAAACGCGAACGGTTCGCGGAACGGTTCGCGAACCCCATAGACTTCAATGGGAAGGCGAACTTTTAAAGCTAAAAAAGACATTTCTGGCCAGAAAAATTATTTTAAAGTTGTTTAAAGGGTGCAACGACCTGGACAGTGGCATTCCAGAGGGGGATCAAGGGAAAAGAAAAATCCATTATTTTCTTATCTCAAAAGTGTTACAAAGTATCTTACCTGCACCTGTTAGCTGTTCTGGACGCACCTGTTAGCTGTTCTGGACTCTCTGCCAAAAGCCAATTAAGTTCAAATCTTTGCTTCTTTTTCTGGCTGTTCAGTGCAGAGAAAAGAGGGACTTTCCAGTACAAATGAGGGGACAGAGGGTTGAGCTCTCAAAAGAGGGACTGTCCCTCCAAAAAAGGGACAGTTGGGAGGTATGCACATTTTTTTTTTGGTCCAGGGGGTGTGGGGGTGGTCCAGGAGGGAGATCTTCCTGATTGGCTGCTATGTATCTGCTGGTCTGGGGTGAGAGGGCAAAAAAAAATGCGGCAAATAAGGCGAACCCAAAATGGCGAACTTTTGGCGAGCGCGAACAGCGGAAGTTCGCGCGAACAAGTTCGCCGGCGAACAGTTCGCGCCATCCCTAGTTGTAATGGCACATTTGCTAAGACAGGAGCAACTGTAAACTAAAGTGCAGTTGCCCATGGCAACCATTAGCAAATAGTTAATTATTGGTGCATCTTAACAAATCAGAACCAGATTCATTTCAGCGGGAAAAAATATACTTCCTGGTTTATCTCATGAAAACTCAGTTAAAGTCTAAGTGAAGGAATATACAGATTATTAACTCTTATCAAATCTGGCCCAAAATATTTGTAAACTGTGTTTTGTTAAAGGAACAGTTCAGGGTAAAATTAAAGACTGGGTAAATAGATAGGCTGTGCAAAATAAAAAAAGTTTCTAATATAGTTAGTCAGGGAAAAATGCAAACTATAGAAGTTGGAGTGACTGGATGTCTAATATATTATCCAAAATCCAACTTCCTGCTTTTCAGCTCCCTAAATCTGAGTTAGTCAGTGACTTGAAGGGGGGGCCACATGGGACATAACTGTTCAGTGAGTTTGCAATTGATCCACAGCATTCAGCTCAGATTCAAAAGCAACATTTATGACCCATGTGGCTCCCCCTCAGGTAACTGATTGGTTACTGCCTGGTAACCAGTCAGTGTAAACAAAGAGAGCTGAAAAAAGTAGTGTTCTGTTCTGTTATGTTAGACTTACAGTCACTCCAGCCTTTATACATTACATTTTTGCCTAACTAACTATATTGAAAACATTTTATTTTGCACAGCCTATTTATTTACCCAGTTTTTACTTTTATACTGAACAATTCCTTTAAAACCTCAAAGTTTTCCAAATTGTGGATGCCAAAATACCTATTCCTAGCACTTTAAAATAGGTGATCATGCATGCACTGAAGAATATTTGTCAGGCATGGAGAATAAAAAAATAAATAACCCCATTTAAACATTTGCTTAGTTGCAGCAAATATTTATATGCTATGTATTTAACACATGGTTTCTATAAAGGAAAAAAATCTTGCGCACTCAGCTTACTAGCAATTAGTGGAAGCACTGGTTCACATAAAATATTACACACTTGGAAATCAAATACAGAACCAACATTGGCACACAAACATACTGAAAACACATTAGTCACATAAACACACACGCAGTTTGAAGCACTCTGGCAAATACACATGCAAGTGTTGCAGATCAGTCCTGAAATATGGAAATATTACAAAATAAAATAAGGAAAGGTATACACGCATAAAATGCAGGGTAACATTGTGTTTAAAGGGCCCTCAACAGCCTATATCAATATATATAACCCTATAACCCTAACCCTAACCCCAAACCATAACCCTATATATAAAAATACCCATATATATTTTGGTATTTTTAAATGCCACAGCTTTGGCACCCGAGATTCACCCCACCTGCATTTTTATTGGTTACTGATAAGGGCCCTAGTTTATTGTTTAAGCAAGTTGAAGGCTGGCAATTATTTCATATGATCCCATGGAATGTGGCATTCCTGTTTTACAGAGGTTTCTGGATAATAGATCCCATACCTGCCGTTTTCCTGATAAGGGATTTTTCCGTAATTTGGTCTAACAGAATGATTTAAGCATTAAATAAACCCAATAAGAGTGGATGTTTTATTATAACAGAGAAAAAGGAAGTTTTAACATTTGAACTATTGCTGGATAACAGGTAATTGATCCCATACCTGTATATTAAAATCTTCCTATATCAGCCACATAGCATTTTCAGTAATGGCATTCCAAATCAATTGAATGCATTTATGCCACCTACAGAGAGAACCCCAAAAATACTGACTGCCAGCTCCAGGCTGGTGTTTATTCGAGATCTACCTTGTGTCTTCGGTTTAACTTGTGATTTTGATCATAAATGAGGCCTTAAATCTCATATCAACTGACCTTGAAGGGCAAGGAAAGGCAAAGAAATAAAATCCCATTTTTACTTTCTTTAATGAAAACGAAATCTATCTCCAATATACTTTAATTAAAAAATGTGTACCGTTTTTATAAGAAACCTGACTGTATGCAGTGAAATTCTCCCTTCATTTAGTGCCGAGGATAGGAATTGTCAGACCGTCCCTAACTTCTGGCAGGGAACAATCATACTTATGAACAGCAGGGGGATCCCCTGCCTTACTTACCAGCCATGCAGAACTCAAGCAGCTTTGTTTTTTGATCATTTATGACGATCCCTAAGAAGCCCAGACCACACTGAGCATGTGCATGTAGTCTAGTCTTGCAAAGATGTATAACAAAGTTACAAGATGACAGCCCCCTGTGGCCAACTTTGAAAGCATAAATCATTTGTTTGATTAGGCTTGTGGTGCAGTAAGTTCATGTTAATGTTTAGTATACAAAATACAGCATTTCTATCATTATTCTACTTTAGACTTTCCTTGCTTCCAGTCCTGTATAGGAGTAGAACCCTTTAGGATAGGCAACCCAGCTACTGCAAAATACCCCCAACATCTCCAAGGAGCCAACACCCCTGTGTGACAAGCAATGATCTAGTAAGTCACATCATGAGATCAGTCATGTACTACCTACCACCAATGTTAAAAGGAGTTAAACACTGTGGAAAGGAATAAGTTAAAGTATTCAATGAGAATCAGGGCATTGCGCTAAAATCTGGCTGTGCAACAATAAACGTGCCTGAGCTCCCACGTGTATCCGTGCTATACACTACAGATGGAATAAGCAGCAGCGACCTTGAGAGCTAGTGACTAATCATAAAGTGGTCACTGTCACCTTGAATATCTTTCATTATAGTGCTAATTGCTGCTTGCACCTTTAACATGTAACATGACAATGACAGCTTGTTCACCAACTGCTGACTAATGAGAGACCTTCAGCCTTACAATTAAGTCTCGGGTGGGACTACAACACTGGAATGTCATTACTGGAATGGTGAGGGAATCTAAGAAGGTATGAGAGGCATGGTTGGATTATATGGAGCTGCACTAAATTCTAAAGTTTAAAACACAAGTCATAGCTCGATAGCATAGGCTTGTACATTATAACTAGCAGCTTTCCAGAAGTTGCTGATCAAGAACTTACAAAATTCCCAGGATGGACCTGTGAAATCTATGACTATCTCTCTCTCTCTATCTATCACCATTACACCTCCAGTAAGAGCTAAGCATGCCCAATTTTGTTTTATGTATTGATGGGACAGTCAATAACAATAAAAATATTATATTCTGTTTTACTGTATGCTGCCAAAATTCTTATTCGCTCTCTCACCATATCACGTCCAGGCTACTGTAACTCTATTTTACTTGGCCTACCCCTACAGAGACTGTCACCTCTCCAGTCCATAATGAACACTGCCTCGAGGCTCATAAACCTCAGCAACCGCTCCTCCTGTTCCATAGCATTCTGCCAATCCGCAGTAGAGGAGCGTAACTACCTTTCAGGATAAAATTCAAATTAATGATCCTCACATTCAAAGCACTCTACATCTCTGAACTCGTGTCTATATACTCACCCAAACGCTTACTAAGCTCCTCTACTGACCTGCCACTCAACTCTTCTCTCATTACCTCCTCACATGCTCCCATTCAAGACGTTGCAAGGGCTGCACCCCTCCTCTGGAATTCTCTCCCTCATTCTGTCCGATTTTTTCCCAAGATTTCTGCTTTCAAAAGATCTCTTAAAACACACTTATTTAGAGAAGCCTACCCTCACTCTGCTTAGCTACCAAATGCAACACCACATACAGTACCACATCTCTCACCCACTTAATTCTGATCTTGCCCACTCCAACACCTTGTGTCTTATTCCCTTCCCTTTAAATTGTAAGCTCTTTTTGCACAGGGCCATCCTCACCTTTTATACCTGTATCAATTGTGATCTATGTAACTCCATATGTTCTATGTGTGTAATTCATGTGATTTAGTTATATAATCACATTTACTTAACAACGCTATGAAATTTGTTGGCACTATATAAATACATGTTAATAATAATAATTGTATTGTATTATAAATTGCAAGCTTTGTTGACTAGAGATCCCAATATTTCACTGGGGGATACTGGAAAGCATGGTTCACACCAGTGGGACTGTGTTGAATTTACTAAACAATCCAAATTATAAGATGAAACAGACAATACATCAAGTTACGTAATTGTTATACAAGAACAGTATGTCTCAGCTGTATAGCAATATATTGTGTTCATCCTGCAGACATAATGTTGGTGGGCACCAGTAGTACTTGGCTTTATGGAAGTAATTCTTACTGCTCAAGGCAGGAGAAGCTTCAAGCCACCCATGTTAAGGATGAGTGAACAATGCCAGTGACACTTTGAAATGTGACATTGCTCAAATGCAAGCACTCTATATATCTTAGACAAGAAGGTAAGAATTGTGTGCAGTGAAAGGTAAAAGTCATCTGTAGGAGATTCTGGAAGTGCTATGGAATGACAACAGGTCAGCTATGACATAGAGGAATGGGATCCATGGTATGAAATATGCACAATGAAAGGTAAAAAGCATGAGAATGGGGCCATGTTGTGCACCTCAAGTAAGACAGACCCTGATATAGAAACAAGGGCCCACTGGGACAGAGGTGAAGGCAAGAATTCTGCTTAAAGGGGAACCATTCAACCCTGCCGGCGCTAAACCCCTCCCCCCATATGCCCCTCCCCCCTCGGCCTACCCCCCCCCTCGGCTATTGCTCCTAACTTGTACATTACCCCAAAGCGCAGGTCCCTTCATGCAGGGTCACAGGTGCCATCATCTTGCAACGTCTTCTTCCGCGGTCGCATGCGCAGTAGGATGCATTTGCTATTTGGTACTACTGTACATGCGTCTGAAGTTCACGAAGTTTAATCAGAAAACTTTGTGAACTTCGGGCACATGCGCAGCAGTACCAACTGGCAGATGCGTTCCAGTGTGTTTGTGCCGCCATCACCGATAGAAGAAGGAAGAAGACGTTGTGGTGCCCGTGAACCCCACAAAGGGACCTGTGCTTTGGGATAATATACAAGTTAGGGGCTATAGCCCGGGGGGATGAGGGGGGCCTATGGGGGGAGGGGTCTAGCGCCTGCGGAGTTGAATTCCCCTTTAAAGAAACAGGTACAAAAAAATAATTAAAGAGTTTTTGAGGAATGACAATGTGATGTTCTGTTGCCCTTCACTGATAAAACTGATGTGTTTGCTTCAGAAATGCAACTATAGTTTATACAAACAAGCTGTTGTGTAACCATGGGACAGCCATTTAAGTAAAGGTACACAGTAGATAGATACATTCTGAAGTATCCCATTGTATACTACAGGGCTTATCTGTTATCGGCTGTGTATCCTGTGCATTTTCTTCTTTTACAGCTTGAATGGCTGCCCACATGGCTACACAGCAGATTGTTTATATAATCTATTGTGGAGTTTCTGAGGCAATCACACCAGTTTTACCAGTGCAGCACAGTATTCATTACTTTTAAAGACTTTCATTTTTCGGTGTTATTGTTCCTATAATGAATTGTAAAAAGTCTCCAAAGGAGATGGGGGCAAGCTCAGTGTGCCCCAGGCACCCACTATTCTGGAGGGCCTACAATACCCTAGGCTGAAACTACATCCTCAGGGACTCCTGGAGAATGCACCACTAAGCTTGTCTGGGAGCCCAGAACCTACTCTTCATCTCAGCTATTACAAAAAATGCCAGATTTTGTGTTCCCACTTACCATAGCTAATCCCAGATTCTCTGTCTCTCAAGGGAAAAATTACAGCAGAACCCTATCACTTTATCTTCAGGGTTTTCAATTTGTAAGAGAATGTTTGTTATACTATCCTACTCTATCATTCCCTTGGCAATGTTTGCAGAAGTGGAACAATTGCACTGTTCTGAAGAGCTAAGGGATAACAGACACAAAATTCAGTTTGTACACATAATAATTTATGTACAGTATATGTTTGTAGTATTAAATATGAAAAAGTAATTTTCTCTACAAGAATGCCCTCGTTTTTGTCAAATTGTGGGCATTTATTTAACCCTGGGGTTCAGGTTGTTGACAGGGTTGGACTGGGCCAGTTGGAGAGGAAAATATCTGGTGGGCCTTGTTTGGTACTGCCCCTTGAACTCTCTACATGGTACCAATAAAGTACACCTGAGACCCAGAGGGGATGGGGCACAAAAGCATAGTACTGTGTCAGGAGGGTGACACATACATTTTTAATGTCTGATGCCCATGCAATCAAGGTTATAGTTACATAGTTGAAAATGGGTTGAAAAAAAGACAAAGTCCATCAAGTTCAACCCCTCCAAATTAAAACCCAGCACCCCTCCACTCTTTCACACAAACCGTATATGCCCATATCTATACTAAGGGGCCGATTTACTAAATTCACGTGAATAGATCGAATTCCGATCGTAGGATTAATTCGATTGGTCGAATATGCAAATGTGGCTTATTCGATCATCGAGTAGCGAATGATCGAATAGATTCGAATGATCGAATATTCGATCATTCGGTCAGCGAAGGATTAATAATTTAGAAAGGTCCCCTGATATTTGTCTATAATGTCCTCTAATGTATTTGTAAAGTGTAATCATGTCCCCTCACAAGCACCTTTATTCCAGAGAAAACAACCCCAACCTGGACAGTCTCCCCTCATAATTTAAGTCTTCCATCCCTCTAACTGGTTTAGTTGCATGTCTCTGCACTCCAGCTCATTTACATCCCTCCTAAGGACTGGAGTCCAAAACTGCACTGCATACTCCAGATGAGGCCTTACTAGGGATCTATAAAGAGGTAGAATTATGTTTTCATCCCTTGAGTTTTTGCCCTTTTTTATGCAAGACAGAACTTTATTTGCTTTAGTAGCTACAGAATGACACTGCCCAGAATTAGACAACCTCAAGATCCTTCTCACTCCCAACACACTGCCATTTAGTGTATAACTTGCATTTATATTATTTTTGCCAAAGTGCATAACCTGCATTTATCAACATTGAACCTCATTTTCCAGTTTGCTGCCCAGTTTCCCAACTTAGACAAATCACTCTGCAAAGTGGCAGCATCCTGCAAGGAACCTATAGTTCTGCACAATTTAGTATCATCTGCAAAAATAGAAACTGTACTTTCAATGGCCACATCCAGCTCATTAATAAACAAGGTGAAATGCAAGGGACCCAGTATAGAGCCCTGCGTTACCCCACTAACAACACTGGTCCAATTAGAAAATGTTCAATTTACTACCACTCTTTGTAGTCTATCTTTTAGCCAGTTCTCTATCCAGGTACAAATACTATGGTTATGGTTGTTACAATATTTATACTTAACGTTACCTCCCCCTGATGGTCTAAATTGGTCATTATCTAACTTAGGTTTAGAAAGTGGCTATGGGACCTTTAAATGGATTCTTTAACAAGCTCTTCCATCAACTTAAAAAACATAATGAGTCCTGTGTCACATTAGGGTACATTTATGGTGAAAGCTTTCAGAGGGAGCAACAGAAAATAATTATTTCTTTACAAAGGTGCACAAAGCCAAAAATTATGGAAATTTGTTCAAGGTTTTTATTCCCATGATGGTTACCAAGGTAACAACTGAAATGTTTAATTATAAAACACTTTCATTTCCAAGAACTAGAGCCTACATACCCATACACAGTGTAGATGGTTTCATATGTATTTTGATTTCTCTGTTGGAAACCATTTTATTCTTCTTTCTGTTTCTTTTCTTTTTTTTAATGTACTCTATTCAATTTAAAGAATGCAATTTTCTTTGTACTGAACATTAGAGTTGGAGTTTTTAAAGAAGTATTCCATGCAGGATTTCTTTCTTAATTTACAAAAAAAATATCTCAAAATGCTTTTCAGATTTCTAGTCATTGGTTGGATCCAGCATTACTTACAATGCTGCAAGTTTACATTAGATTGGATATATATATTGGATTCTATTTGGGATCAAGAACAAAGTACAGTTTTATTATTACAGATAAAATGGAAACGATCATTAAAATTTTTAATTGGTAGAGTCTATGGCTTTCCAGATAATGGATCCCAGTGATGGGTGTCCCAGGAAGCCAGTGCATTTCTCCACCCCCTCCCTTGCTCAGTCGTGCTTCCGACAACGAGCACCAGTAGGAAGACTTGTAGGGCCAAGAGAACTATTAAAACTGGAGGCATTTGTGATACTGAGGGGCCTGAACTAGAGGACTGCAGGCAGAAGAGGTACAGTTATGCTCATAAGTTTACACACCCTGGCAGATTTTATTATTTCTCAACCATTTTTCAGAGAATATGAATGATAACACAAAAACTTTTCTTTCACTCATGGTTAGTGGTTGGCTGAAGCCATTTATTGTCAAACAACTGTGTTTACTCTTTTTAAATCATAATCACTACACAAACTACCGAAATGTCCCTGATCAAAAGTTTCCATCCCCTGGTGATTTGGGCTGATAACACGCACACAACTTGACACAAAAGGGTTGGAATGGCTATTAAAGGTAATCATCTTCCCTGTGATCTGTTTGCTTGTAATTAGTGGGTGTGTATAAAAGGTCAATGACTTTCTGGAGTCCTGACAGACCCTTGTATCTTTCATCCAGTGCTGCACTCATGTTTTTTGGATTCGAAATCATGGGGAAAGCAAAAGAATTGTCAAAGGATCTGCGGGAAAAGGTAGTTGGACTCTATAAAACAGGAAAGGGATATAAGAAAATATCAAAGTAATTGAGAATGCCAATCAGCAGTGTTCAAACTCTAATTAAGAAGTGGAAAATTAGGGGTTGTCAGGTGGACAAACTAAAACTAAACACTGAAATTTCAGCCACAACTGCCAGAAAAATAGTTTGGAATGCAAGGAAAAACCTACAAATAACTTCAGGTGAAATACAAAAAATCCTGGAGGAAAATTTGCACTCATCAGCCCAGAAGCTGCGCATGGGACGTACTTGGACATTCCAACATGACAATGATCCAAAACACAAGACCAAGTCAACCTGTCATTGGCTACAGCAAAATAAAGTGAAGGTTCTGGAGTGGCAATCTGTCACGATGAGCGCTCGGCACTCACTAACTTCCTCCCAGTGCGGCGGCGGATCCAAGATGGCGGCACCCAGGAGTACACGTGGGCGCAAGGACGCCGGCACCGAAGTGCCGGCGCGGTGACGTCACAGGACGCTGGAGACCCGGGTTTGATGCCCGAGTATAGCTCTGATTTTCTGCCTGTTCCTGACCTTGAATCTGTGCTGCCTGCCTTCTTAACCTGTTTGCCTGGACTTTGACCTCTCTATCGGATTCCCCTTGAACTGTACTTTGCCTGGACTCACTGGAAAAGGACTTCCTCCTTGATCCCTACTACACCCCCTTGTGGGTGCCGCAGGCCTCCGCTGACACCATCTCGTTCTCCTGACCTCAATATCATTGAGCCACTCTGGGGAGACCTCAAACGTGCAGTTCATGCAAGACAGGCAAAGAATTTACCCAGGGAACTGGAGGCTTTTTGCCAGGAAGAATGGGCAGCTTTACCGTCTGAGAAGATAAAGAGCCTCATCCACAACTACCTCAAAAGACTTCAAGCTGTCATTGATGTTAAAGGGGTCAATAAATGAAAGAAATGGAATATATAAACTTTTGATCAGGGTCATTTGGGTAGTTTGTGTAGTGATTATGATTTAAAAAGAGTAAACAGAGATGTTTGACAACAAATGGCTTCAGCCAACCACTAACCATGAGTGAAACAAAATCCTTTTTATTATTGTTAGCATTCATATTCTCTGAAAAATGGTTAAGAAATCATAAATTATGCCAGGGTATGTAAACTTATGAGCACAACTGTACCTACCCCTAGTTCCCCTAGTTCCAGCCCTGATGAATCTCATACATATCATTCATTCAGGTCACCATATACAGCATTTGGACTTGCAGAGTAAAATTCCTAATGAAACTGTAGAAGCCACTAAGGTGATGGTAAAATATTTGGAATAGTGCTCAACAATTCCAGTGACTTACTACTACCAGACATGTCCAGTTGTCTATAATTTAGCACTAATAGATACTGTGCTTATGAATGTGGATGGACAGGGCAGAGGCCTAACAAATGTTACAATTTTATCTATCATTTATTATTTATAACTGTATTCTTGCAACAAGAAAGAGCAGTAGTTGTTAATGCTTTCTCCAGTTGTATTAGTTTGGATGGATTTCCTTGGAAATGGATAACTTGGTAAAATTAAGACTATTATGACAAATTAACCCTAATGGTCAGCAAATGAGTGAATCCCAGCTCATGATCTGGGCTGCCAATCCATATTTTGGGCTAAATCAGGCTAATTCAATTGTTGGCTCTAGGGCCAACAATCAGATCATTCATTGGGTCCTATGGGAAGCTGTTGTTTGAGGATCACATCAGAGTGCTGATGCCTTCCTCGTCTGAAACCTAGCCGATAAAAATGAACTAGGCATTCTAATTTTTCAAGGGCTTATCTAGTTGTAAAGAGCTTCCAGATTGTGGTTGAATGTAGGAAGTTTATGCCAAAATGTAATGATTTTAAGCAATCAGCACCAAAAGAGTACTGAGAGCAAACCTGTTCAGTAAGAAAGTCAAAGAATAATTATGGCTTGGAAAACATTTAACATACAAGTGAGTGTAGAAAATTGCACAAAGGAGAAGAAGTGGCGCAGGAATAATAACCCTGTAGGTTAGGGTGCACTGAACATGATGAATTATGGTGAAGGAAAAAAGGACTTAGTAGTTGAAATAGAGAATAATTAATTATTGAGCCCTTGATGAAAATTACCATAGGCAGGGAAGAGCTAGAATCGATCAATTAATAAACTATACTAAATTAACTATATAGAGATCTGAGAGACTATGCAAATTCCGTGGTTACTATGTGTGAAAAAAATACATGAAAAAGAATAAACATAGTTGAACAAACCAGAAGAAACTAATAAGATTTTAGATGGTCCATCAGACACACAGAATGTCTACTGATGACAAAAAAATACAGTTTTTAATGTGCAATCTCTGATTCTTTTACTTAAAAAAGTCATTACGTGCTTGCACTTGTTTTCCGAATTCCAAGTCTTTTTTCATGATTGGGAAATCAGCCCAACTGTATTTAAATCATGCGGCAAACACCACAATGGAAGCTGCAAGTATAAAACATACGTGAGTGGGGGTCTCTATCAGTGGCTCTTATTTTTACCACAAAACATTGAAACTGGCTAAAAAGCACCCATGACTTCCATTCCTGGGAATGGGAATGACTGGGAAACTCAGCAGTGAGAACTTCCATCAATAAAACAGATAATTCTCCTATGTTCTTCATGTTATTTCCCATACTACTTTTTGCTGTTATCCTTATTGGCTACGGGTAATGGCAAATATAAATCTCAAACAGTATTGATTTTGCCTCTGTAGAAAAAGCTGTAACCAAAATAATCATAGCATATTATTATGCCTTAGAAATTAGATCCACTAAAATATCAAACCAGAAGTGTAAACAGTTATTCACAATGGACATTTTGTTTTTATTACTGATTAAACCTAAGATGTGATTTCAGTATCTTTCAAAACTGGCCTTACAATTGCATCTTAGCAATTAGAATGAATGAAGTCAAAACTGAATAGCACCTGATTCTAGCTACTACATGTTTGGTCTAAAATTATAAAAGAAGTTTAATCACTTCTTGAACAGTAGGTTGTTGAGTCCTTGGAGATGAGTAGGTAACAGGCATACATTCTGCTGTATTATGGAGACAACAAGCTTCTGAAGACCTTCAGATGGTCCTACAAGAGTTACAAGATCTAGAAAGCCAGACAGCGGAAAACGTTGTGGACCCTTTTGTAGGGTCTCTAGTAGAGAATGGAATAAAATCGATCCATTACATAATTATCAATTTAATTCCCCTTTTGAATCAAATATATTCACTGATGATACTAAACAGTCCACATAATAAAGAGGATTTAGCTATCAGTGAACTATTCTTGTGATGAAGTGATGGTGCTTTTATCACTTGCATGGCCAACTCCTATGATATTGAGGTATGGAATATCCGCTAAAAGAATACCATCTATCTTTAAGGCTTTATCTTACTGCTGTTGGCAAAGTAGAGCTCCACCCAAGTAGTAATGCAAGATGTATAAATTGGTGAGTTTTAGTGATGGGCGAATCTATCCAGTTTCGCTTTGCCGTAAATTTGTGAATTTCCAGCAACGTTTTGCGACGCGTCATTTTTGACTCACGTCATTTTTGCCGCGCAACTCGTTTTTTTTTTTTTTTACGCCAGCTAATTTTCAGCAGGTGAATTATCATTGGCGTTTCGCGAATTTATTCGCTGACGGCGAATCGCGGGAATTCGTCATGAATTTGCGCCTGGCGAATAAATTCGCCCATCACTAGTGAGTTTTATAAAGGGTCTCAGTGCACTTAATGACACAATCACCTATTAATGAGTTTTGTTTATGAAACTGTTTTTTGTTCATAACAGTGACATTTCAAGGCATTTCCCCTCACATTTAGGGGCAGTTGGCTACTATGAAATACTATAAATTAGGGTGAAAGCATTCTTTGGATGTAATGTAATAAAATGCACTGTGCAGCCGGGGGGCAGTAATTGCAATAGTTCAAGAGGGCTGCAGTTGTCTCCTGGTCCTCTATCTTGAAACCTTGCTGCATAAATCAGTTCCAGTATTCTATGCAAAATAAAAAAAAAGATGGCACACACTTCTGCATTTGTGCTAATGTTTAATTCTTTTATTGCGATCTCCAGACAAGACCTCCAAAACGTTGTGTGGGGATCTCAATAAATCACCAAAGAATTAGCACAATTGCAGAAGTGTGTGCCATCTTATTTTTTATTTTTCATAGGCCAGGGGGCAGTAACCTATATTAACCAATCAATAGGTAGCATTTACCGGTCAAGTGTTTTTAAAAGCAGACATCTTATTGGTTGTTATAGGCAAGCTTAGTGTCTTTTATGAGATATGGGGATATGAGGTGCCATTTTGAGTAGTGATGGGCGAATTTACCCCATTTTGCTTCGCCGGAAAATTTGCGAATTTCCAGCAAAATTCGCGAATTGGCGAAACGAGTTGCGGAAACGTTTTTGACGCACGTCAAACTCGTTTTTTTTTTCAGTGAATTCTCACTCGTGGGAATTCTCCGCGAATTCGGCCCAGGCAAATAAATTCGCCCATCACTAGTTTTGAACTCCAGTCCATAAGAAGAATATAAATGAGCTGGAAAGAGTGCAGAGACGTACAACTAAACTGTTTAGGGGGATATAGAAGCAGTGTAGATGGTTCTTCACAACAAGGACAGTAAGGTTGTAAGGTTGTGGAATCTACTGCTGGCTCATGTTGAGATGGCTGATTCTGTTGCCATTAAGATGGGCTTATATTTCATGGACAAGCATAATATCATATGATATTGTGATACTAAAATCTACAATTACTATAGATATTGGTATATATAGTTTATGTGAGGGTTAGTGTGTGTATATATATGTGTGTTGGGTTTCATTTGGAGGGGTTGAACTTTATGGACTTTGAGTTTTTTTCAACCCAACTAAACTATGTATTTAAGTTGAATTTCCAGTAAAAAAAAAAAAATAGGAATTTGTACAAATTTATCAGAGTGGGTTTTTTTTCTTCCTGTGGCATGGCTCTTACCAGTGCCGGTCTTAAGCACATTGGACCAATTTGGCCCAATTGGGCCCCGCTCTTATGGGGGCCCCACTCCAGTGTGAGCTCTGATTCTTATTCCCTTAATCCCCCAGTAGCCCAGACTACTCCTAATCCAGATTGGCCCAGCCCCCTCAGACCTGATTGGCCCAGGCCACAGCTGAACCTGATTGGCCCAGCCCACCCCCAAACCCAATTCAACCAGCCTGCCCCAAACCCAATTGGCCCAAATAACAGGTGAAATGAATTAATGTTGTTTATATAATCCATGGTGCTGCACCAACACAGTTTACAGAGGTAACCAAAATTTGCACTTTTTTTTAGTGCATATAGATTAAAAAACATTTTCTCCCAGTTGCCCAGCCTGCCCCCATCCCCAACTGGCACCCGTCACTTGGACAGAGGGGAAACAGGCACTATTTGCCCATCCAGCTCTGTGACCCTGTAGACAGACAGCAAAGTTCCTTCTAGGGGGGGCCCGCTAAAATGGTTCCAATTGGGCCCCGCACTTGGTATGACCGGCCCTGGCTCTTACCTTGCATCATGGCTAAAACACCACTGCTGCAAATAAAGTCCACTTGGCAGCTTTGCAGTCTTTTTACGATTTCCTTGTTGGTTATCCCTAATGGCTCACTCAAGCAAGTGATGGGACAGATTAGCAAACACATTGAGAGTAATGTCGCTGGCATTATTTATTCTAGCTTAAATGAACTCTAACAGCTTCCTTCTGCCTACTGTGTGCTTGGGTAGCACTTATTTTTCAATAAATACGCAAGTATATGCTATTCAGTACAAAGCATGGCCTTCATGAGCATATATTCATTTATTAATAGGTGTGAACTTCTATACGCTTCCTTGCTGAAAGAACATTACTATTGCAAAGGATTGCACCCCCACTTACTGTAATTCCAAGATTTCTGCAGTGTGTTCTGTGATGTGCTACACTATGATCATTCCTTTTAGAATTCTGTTTGGAACATTTTCTTCCTGCATTGACCTAGCTCTTTTTCAAACAAATTCTGGCTGTTTACAAAAGACATTCTCTAACTAGCACAATACTATTGTAAGCCTACACATCCCATGACATATACTGTATGTAACGCTACAAGTAGGAAAATCATTCCCAGATTCCCTGTAATAGCAGACAAGGGGTATATATATATATATATATATATATATATATATATATATAT
>CM044436.1:10923736-10943624 GCA_024363595.1 Xenopus borealis | reverse complement strand
TACACACCAAAAAGAAGGTCAGCACTCTCAGGTCTTAAAATAATTAAAGTTATATTTATTCAGCAAATGT
The DNA here is from genome assembly GCA_024363595.1 of Xenopus borealis. Taxonomy (NCBI): domain Eukaryota; kingdom Metazoa; phylum Chordata; class Amphibia; order Anura; family Pipidae; genus Xenopus; species Xenopus borealis. Next base: position 10,943,554 of record CM044436.1, on the reverse strand, counting down.
GGACTGAGCATAAGCTTGTAGCAAGATTAGTGGGTTCAATAGGTTTCACTTGCCTTATCTGAATTTAGTATAAACACACTTTGGCACTATTTTGGTATAGCTTTAAGATCCTCGCATCAATAGGAGGGGTATCAATACACTAAGACCAACAGTATACTAGTGGGGGGAGCAGAGATATTTATATTTATCCTATATCTGAATAAATTTTATTATGGGCAATATTGGTTTAATTAAGCAAGTAAATGTATGGCAGAATTTGTGACAACTAAGGGCGAAAGTATAGGAGGATATAGAGTGAGGGGCTAGACTTTCCATCTTTCTCAGTTATACATATGTGATTTGAGCTATTGTAGCAGTTACCTTTCCCATGCAAATATGCTACAATGTTGCCATAAGTATTTATTGTTACATATCGTGTTGTTTTTAACCGTTTTTAACCTTTTTTTACTGTGATATATACTGGGAATGTACCTTGTAAAATAAGTATGGATAAAGCTTAAATTCATTTTATTTGAAATATAGATCAGAGTGGGATCAGGTGCTACTCATTTAGTGATGTAGTAGAGCTGTAATGTTTGCTGTTTTTCCCACCAGTTTTTGTATTTAAGCGACCTCTTACAAGTAATAGGGTACTATGAGAAAGGCCGAAACGTCAGTCCACAGTTCCTAAATAAATATAACTTTAATTATTTTAAGACCTGGTATATATATATATTTGTATGTACATACAGGGATGAGACCCGTTATCCAGAATGCTTGGGACCTGGGGTTTTTCAGATAAGGCATCTTTCCATAATTTGGATCTTCATACTGTAAAGGGCACCTATCATGCAAACCAATTACCCCCCAACCAAATGTGGGGGGTTTGGCCAAATCCAAAATAGTGGATTCGGGGTATCTCTACTAAACAGGCTGTTTTTTTTTCCAAAGTACTGTTTTATTATTGTTAGAAAAAAAGGAAATAATTCTTAAAATGTGGATTATTAGGATGAAATGGAGGCTATTTTAGACAGGCATTCTTTAATTTGGAACTCTTTGGATACTGGGTTTCCAGATAACAGGGTCTGTAGGGAGTGTTTGAAAGTTTGCCAATGTGCTTGTGTGGTCGAATGAAAGGTATTATTAACTGTGCAAGATATGTGAGGGAAAAGGGAAGATCTTGGAGTAAATATAGTGAGTTCTGTTTTAGAAAGATTCAGTTTCAGGTGGTGCTGAGGAATCCGGGAGGAGACAGTGTAAAAACAGTCTGTAACTTGAGAAAGGACTTGAGAAAGGAGAGAGGTCAGAAGTAGAAAAGTAATGTTGGGTGTCATCAACTTTTTCTAGCAAAGTAGTATAGATTGAGAACAGCAGAGGGCCTAAGATAGAGCCTTGAAATTTCAACACAGAGTGGGAACATAGTAAAAGTTGGTTTAGAGAAGCAACTTTAAAGAAACCATCAGAAAGATAACCATGAAAGCTGACTCTAGAATGTCTAGGAGGAGTGGGTGGTCAACTGTGTCAAAGGCTGCAGAAAGATCTAGAAGGTAGAGTATGGAATGGTGACCTTTAGACTTTTCCAGAAGAATATCATTGGTTACTTTGGTGAGTACAGTTTCAGTTGAGTGGAATCCGGATTGCAGGGGGTCAAAAAGGGAGTTGTAATTGAGATGCTGGTCCAGGCATTTGTAAACAAGCCTTACCAGCAATTTGGTAACAAAGGGAAGAAGGGACACTGGAGGATAGTTGGCGAGTGAGCTGGGATCAAGGGAAGGTTTTTGGAAGATAGTAGTTACATAGTTACATAGTTAAATTGGGTTGAAAAAAGATCGAGTCCATCAAGTTCAACCCCTCCAAATTAAAAACCCAGCATACATACACACACACATCTCCACTCTTTCACACACAAACCATATATGCCCATAGCTATACTAACTGTAGAGTTTAGTATCAAAATAGCCTTTGATATTATGTCTGTCCAAAAAATCATCCAAACCCCTCTTAAAAGCATCAACAGAATGAGCCATCACAACATCACCCGGCAGTGCATTCCACAACCTCACTGTCCTGGCTGTGAAGAACCACCTACACTGCTTCAAATGAAAGTCCTTTTCTTCTAGTCTGAAGGGGTGGCCTCTGGTGATCCTCTTTATGGGTAAAAAAGGTCCCCTGATATTTGTCTATAATGTCCTCTAATGTATTTGTAAAGTGTAATCACGTCCCCTCACAAGCACCTTTTTTCAAGAGAAAACAACCCCAACCTGGACAGTCTCCCCTCATAATTGAAGTCTTCCCTCATCCCTCTAACCAGTTTAGTTGCACTTAGTCTCTGCACTCTCTCCAGCTCATTTACATCCCTCCTAAGGACTGGAGTCCAAAACTGCACTGCATACTCCAGATGAGGCCTTACTAGGGATCTATAAAGATAAAGTAATTCTCTTTGTCCTTGTAATTTAGGGTAACTTTCTATGAAGCACTTGACAAGAAAAATGGTGATTAGTCTGTTGAAGGTACACCCCAATTCATTTATCAATCCCAGCTCTTTCCAAGTCAGGCAGTATCTGTTGGATTATGACATAAGCAATACCTGTCTTGCTGCAAGACAAAGCTTCTAGAATTCACATACTACGCTTTTTGTCCAAGTTCTATTTAATGAAATGCTTCTTTTCATAAATTTTTTTATATTCTTGCATCTGTGATAGATCATTGACCTTAAATAAAGGTCCAAACTTTAGAGCAATAAGATCTCATAAATCTCAACAGTCTTCTCACTTGAGTTTTTGTGCCATTAACCTTATAACAGAAAATAATGACCGTATTATCTGTTCTTTCCTAGGGGAGCTTTCTCCATTGTACGAAGATGTGTGAAAGTTTTATCTGGTCAGGAGTATGCAGCAAAAATCATTAATACAAAGAAGCTCTCTGCCAGAGGTGAGTGTGGATAAAGAAAAATCTTTCTCAGTTTCCCAGGCTCCATTCTGGAATCTTCAAGTTCCAAGATGGTTCATATGTAAAACAAATATGTCTTTTATGATCTAGCAAGGTTGGTTGCTTAGGAAGTACCAAGAGAGGTTGCTTGTAACAGGATTGTGTACTGTTTTGACATTTTAGGGGCAAACTATGTCCCCCATTGTTATGCCCACCAAATAAAGCTGATAGAATCTGGGACCCGGTCTACTTGCTATATTGATAACATTAATAAACTGTGCAAATGAATGACTGATTCATAATAATACTGAAGAGTATCTTCTTCTAAGTAGTTGGGTGTTTTTCTTTTGCAGTGCTCCTATAGTTTGACTTTTGGCAAGTCACTTAGGGGCAGATTTACTAAGGGTCTAATTTTAAACCGAAATTCTAATTCAAGGGGTTTTAACGCTATTCGAATTATCGAACGGTCGAATATAAAAAATTTGATTGATCGATAAAATTGTTTGATTCGAACGATTTTAAGCATTCGATAGAACTTTTTTTTATTCAATCAAAAAAACTTGGAAGAATCCTATGGGAGCTTCCCAAAGAGATATATAGCAATCGGTAGGTTTTATCTGCCGAATTGTTATACTGAATTTATTTTAAAGGGCCAGTAATTCAGCAATCAAATGTGACCAATTTGAATCGGATTTTGGGCTATTCGATAGTCGAATAAGCCCAAAATAAATTTGAATTTCGAAATTTTTCATTCGATTTTGATTCAAATTTTCACTTCAAATCAATTTTACCTTTAGTAAATCTGCCCCTAAATGTTCTCATGTTGTAGACACTATAAGGCTCATTTTGAAACACTGGACGTACTTGCATCTTTGGCAGCAACCCATGGCAACCAATGAATTGTAGTTTTCATTGTTCTTCCTACTGTTGGTTAAAATATTATTATTACAGGTATGGGATCTATTATGCAGAATTCTTGGGACCTGGGTCTTTCCGTAATTTGGATCTTCATACCTTAAGACTATAGAAAATAATTTAAACTTTAAATAAATCCAATAGGTTGGTTGTGAATCCAATAAGGATTACCAGGTACTGAATTATTATTAAAGAGAAAAATGAAATAATCTAAAAAAATTTGGATTATTTGTTTATAATGGAGTCTATGGGAGATGGCCTTTCTGTAATTCGGAACTTTCTGGATAAAGGGTTTCCAGATAATGGAGCCCATACCTGTATTAACATGCATTTCTATAGCGCCAACATATTTCGAAGTGCTGTATTATTTACATTATTATTATTATTATCATGCATTTCTATAGTGCCAACATATTGTCAGGGGGGCCTGCGTCTCCCACAGTTGAGGTAGTCATGATCAAGGAGGAAGCCCTTCAGAGAGTCCAATACACGGTACAAAGGAATGATCCAGAGAGAAGTCAAAGTCCAGGGAATAGTTCTGATAGGCAGGCAGCAAAGGTTCAGTAACAGGATACAGGCAGGAGTCAATAACAGAATCAGACAATGTAGTATAAACACCCAGGAACATCAAACATGGTGACCTATACTTGGGCACCAAAATGGCGTCCTGGGCACCCTTTTAAACTGGTCTTGGTGCCAAGATCGGCGTGGTCACCATGACGCAACACGCTGTGCATCCATCGCGGCACACTGACATCATCGTGCTGGCACCGCAACCCACGTAGCATTATATTATATTAATAGCATTATTGGTTAATATGGGTGACAGCCCTGGCGCAAATTTGGTCACTAGGTTTCTGATTTGCCAAGATCATAAACATGTCTCTTAGGTGGACAAGGCTTACAAAATATAGTTTTTCTTTATTTAATGTATTCACTTGGGTAGTAGTGTCAATTCCCTGAGCAGAGCTGTCAACGCTACAGTATTTTTCTCTGGAGTTTCCTGGATTTATATGGGCAAAATTGCTACAAGAAGGTCGACAACTCTGCAATTGTTCTCTTCATTGACACAAAAGTACAATCAATTTATTGACTTATTTGAATATAAAGAATATAGAACATAGGAACTCACTGCCATTTTGTCTCCTAACCTGTTTTATACCCTGATGTGTCGGGATTAAAGTACCATTGACTGAAGTCCTTCCAAAAATGACTAAGGGGCATATTTACTAAATTTGTGCGAAGGATTCGATTATTCGCTCGAATACTCTATTCGATTGTGCGACTATTCGAATATGCAAATTAAGTATTTTCGACTATTGAATATAGAATATTCGGTCGCATCGAATAGATCGAAAAAAATATATATTCGATCGTTCGTCTATTCTCCAGTCGAAGAACTTGTCCTTTAAATTTTTTTCCACTGTCTACTTTGCCAGATGGAACCTACCGAATTGCAATTGAAGCCTAACGGAATCCCCCGTAGGCTTTTTTTATGTCTTTAACCAAATTTCAATTGTACAGCCGAACGCTTCTAACGGTCGATTCGCACTATTCAAACGCTCTCAAAACCGGTTAATATTTTATTCAATTTTAGTGAATATTTATTCGACAAATATTCGCCAGTCGAATTCGAGGGCTGAGAGCCCTCGACAATTCGACCCTTAGTAAATCCGCCCCTAACTTGTCCTATATAAATATTAGACAAAAGTAGAGATACACTAGGGTAAAATCAAGGTTGCTGAGAAAGGCAATTTGTTTCTCTTTATTTATTTCCCCTTCAGAAATAGGGATTGCGTATCACTGTTTAAGTGTCAAATTTGCCCTATCATTGATTTCCCCTGAAAAAATGTAGAAGGTGATTCATATCAAGGGACGGAGACAAGGGGAATGGTCAAAAGGATTACTGCCCTGCAGAAATACAAATGGGTAAAACAAGACAGACACCTAAACATGGTCATAGATGGACCACTAAAAATCATGCACGACCCTTCAGATTGAACTGGCAGCTAATCATCCAGCCCCATAGCAACCAGATTTAAAGGGATCCTGTCGTGGGAAAACATTTTTTTTCAACATGCATCAGTTAATAGTGCTGTTCCAGAAGAATTCTGCACTGAAATCCATTTCTCAAAAGAGCAAACAGATTTTTTTATATTTCATTTTGAAATCTGACATGGGGCTAGACATTTTGTCAATTTCCCAGCTGCCCCAAGTCATGTGACTTGTGCTCAGATAAACTTCAATCACTCTTTACTGCTGTACTGCAAGTTGGAGTAATATCACCCCCTCCCTTTCCCCCACCCAGCAGCCTAACAACAGAACAATGGGAAGGTAACCAGATAACAGCTCCCTAACACAAGATAACAGCTGCCTGGTAGATCTAAGAACAACACTCAATAGTAAAAAACCATGTCCCAATGCGTACTATTCAGTTACATTGAGAAGGGAAAACAACAGCCTGCCAGAAAGCAGTTCCCTCCTAATGTGCTGGTACAAGTCACATGACCCGGGGCAGCTGGGAAATTGACAATATGTCTAGCCCCATGTTAGATTTCAAAACTGAATATAAAAACATCTGTTTGCTCTTTTGAGAAATGGATTTCAGTGCAGAAATCTACTGGAGCTATTAACTAATGTGTTAAAAAAAAAAACACCTTTTCTCATGACAGTTTCCCTTTAAATTGGGCAGCTTTTGAAATCCTGTGATAGAGAATCCCAGTAGATGGATAATGTGTTCCTCTCTGGAAGGTCTCTGCAGGTTCACATTATGATCAAGTTATTGACCCATGTGGCCAAATCTGATAAACTTGCATTCACAGATGTTGTACATTTTCAACAAAAGTCTAAAAAAACTCTCCTTTTGTAGTATTGTATATACAGTAGCTGCATGTTAGGTCTTAAACTTTGGCGCGTTGCGTCATTTCCGACGCGTGTCGCGTCTTTTCCGACGCGTGTCGCGTCTTTTTCGCGACTCGTTTTCTGGCGAATTTTCGCAAAGCGAAATTTCGCTGGCGATTTGCGAATTTATTCGCCAGCGGCGAATCGCTGGAGTTCGCCGTGAATTCGCCCCTGGCGAATTCATTCGCCTATCACTAATGGTGAGCATGTAGCAGATCCATCTGCACAGGTCAGTGAGACTTGCGTTCTGAACTGCAACGTTCATATAGTTATAGGCATGCACATCAGGCCTGTGTGTCTAATAAAATGTATTCAGTTCTACAAAGGCTTCCTTGGAACTGCTATAGGCAAAGCATGTGTTGGGGTAGACCTGGAAGTACAACAGTTATACAGAATCCCCTATTGGTAAACGATGTCATGTTCTGCTTTCCAGGCACAGTTATTGATTGTGCTCCAGTATCTGGCAGTTTTCAAGAGATGCCAGGAAATGTAACTGGCGTCTAGACAACTGTGTTTTGATAGGGAGAAGATTAATACAAGTCAGATTACCAGGAAGAAATGCTCTTCTCTCTGCCAGTGGGAAAAAAAAAACAAAAACGCGACAATAAAAAATCATGCAGATTGCCTTTCACGCCATTATTCTGCTTGACACAATAACACAAAAGTGTCAGAATCAAATATAGGTGTTAAAGTATTATGTTGAACTAATGCAACATTAAGTGTCTGTAGGACGCAAAGATGTCTCAATACGTATTTGTCACAACAATTAAACAAGAATAGCAATGTGTTTTTCGCTTTTATCAAACAATTCAATGCAGCTCTCCATACAATTTTTTCTACCCTTCTTCCACTAAATGCAGGCCTATCAGTATCAAACAGAACCAGCTCTAAAGCGAAACGATAATGTTTTATATTTTTGCTCAGGCACTTCTGTATAATCTGCTATTCTCTGATTATTATTTAAGTACGTGGTTGCTGTATTATATTCTGCTCCAGTGTCGTCAAGTAGCTTTTCATTTTTTTATTGTCTGAAAAAGTTGAATGCTTCCGTTTACACAAGGGCCGGCCAACATATCCTCTACAGGCCTCCTGCAGCTTTAATTGAATTATGTAATGGTTTAGAAAGCATTTCTCTCTCTCTCTTATATTTATTATGGCTAGTACTATGAATCAGTTTAATCCGGTATGTATGCTTTTTAGCACAGCTGCAGTAAAATAGCAAAATATTAGTGGAACAAATGCTACTCAACAAATTGTAACTGATCTTTGGAGCAGCACTTTTTTAGCAGTTGTTCCATATTTTCATCTGACCCTGGCCAAGTGGACATTACAGTTTGACTTCCCTATCACATTGAACCTACATATTTTATCCAATTTTATTATGAACCAGTCGACCTGCCTGATGCTGGAAGGAAAGTATGGAAGGAATATGTAATGGAATATGTAAGGAAACATAAATACCTGTAGAAAATGCAGAAACTACACATAGAACATACAAAGTCCTTAAACACATCAGTTAATAGTGCTGCTCCAGTAGACTTCTGCACTGAAATCCATTTCTCAAAAGAGCAAACAGATTTTTTATATTCAGTTTTGAAATCTGACATGGGGCTAGAAATTTTGTCAATTTCCCAGCTGTCCCTGGTCATGTGACTTGTGCCAGCACTTTAGGAAGGAACTGCTTTCTGGCAGGCTGTTGTTTTTTCTTCTCAATGTAACTGAATAGTACGCAGTGGGACATGGGTTTTTACTATTCATTGCTGCTCTTAGATCTACCAGGCAGCTGTTATCTTGTGTTAGGGAGCTGTTATCTGGTTACCTTCTCATTGTTCTGTTGTTAGGCTGCTGGGGGGAAAAGGGGAGGGGGTGATATCACTCCAACTTGCAGTACAGCAGTAAAGAGTGATTGAAGTTTATCAGAGCACAAGTTACATGACTTGGGGCAGCTGGGAAACTGACAATATGTCTAGCCCCATGTCAGATTTCAAAATGAAATATAAAAAAATCTGTTTGCTCTTTTTAGAAATGAATTTCAATGCAGAATTCTGCTGGAGCAGCACTATAAACTCATGTGTTTTGGAAAAAAAATTCCCATGACAGTATCCTTTTAAATTAAAAAATGCATAAAGTGCATAAAACAACTCCCCTTTATACCTTGCATCATCGCTCCACCTCCAAGTCACACCTGCCTCACTGACCTGCCAGAAATATATTCTGTCCTGTCTCTTCCTTACCCAGGTTGCTCTACGTTTGGACGCACCTTCCAAATGAACAATGGGCATGTGCCCTGCCTTCCAAACCATGAAACCTTCTCTTAATGGAAATATCCATAAATTAACCTAATTATCCTCTGCATTGAAAGTCAGATACCTAAGATGCAGAACTACAATATCACGTTGCAAATGCCAACCTCAATATCAAGATGCATTGCATTACTCTAGAATTCGATTTGATTTAAATGTAGTGATCTTGTGTGTCCTATTTTTAAAGTGTGTGTTTGACTTATGCAAAATGGTCTATGACAAGGCTTTCCCAAAGACACTTAAGAAGCCCAGCAGAGCTGTGCTGTCATAATAAATTACAAGTGAAGTGTCGTTTGAACATGAAGTCACAGATTATTTTCCCCTGGGAAGTGATGTTGAACAATATATATCAGAATATAGGTCATGTTATTACATGGGTATATCTTATGCACATAATAGCTAAAATATGCACTAACATTGGAGCAATACAGAAATGGAATAAAACGAGCACCCTATGTATGGAAGTGATCCATGGGTAAATACAGCTCTGTGTTTGAAGAGTCTAAAGAAAGGGGACTACATTGAGCCCTCAGCAGTTCTGAGGTAGGTAGAAATTAAAAGTGATTTTTACAGCGAGGGCTGAAGTGATTGTACTGACATATCGTTGACCAGTGTTGAACCAAATTATAGTTAAATAAAAAACAGGTGTACTGCCAAACAGAGTCAGTCTAAGTAGAGCTACCAAATAGCCAATCACAGTCCTTATTTGGCACCCCCAGGAACTGTTATCATGCTTGTGTTGCTCCAAGTGAAAAAGGTTGGGGATCCCTGCATTAGATTAACAGATTACCTTCTATACCCCCAAACTATTAACCCACCAGTTTTAGAACCCAGTTTTGCCCCCACCGTGCCCTTCATTTGATCATTTTAGCAGCACATCCAATAATTAATTACCCCTGTCACACAATTGCTTTACCTTTAGCAGAATGGGGTGCTGGAGCACCTCCCCTTCCTTCAGTATTCACCATACATATTAAAGAACAATACAAAGACATGTCTATGTCTCATTTTGTTGCAGGTTAGAGAATTTTATTATTACAATTATTACAATAGCCAAAATGTATCAGAGTGGCTCTAGCCCTGCCCTAAGTGATGCATTTTGGCTAAAGATCTGCACAATAACCTTCACCTTGGAAAGAGTCACAGATGGCTTCATGAGAGCCAACAGTGATCCAGAGAAAGTTGAAACCCCCTTTCATGCCAAGGCAGCATTGCTCTGGCATCACAAGTGTTAACATTGGAAACATTGGGTCTTAGGCTCACTGAGATCCTTGATTGCATATCACTAGTGATGGGCGAATCTATTCGCCAGGGGCGGATTCGCTGCGAATTCCCGCGATTCGCGAAAGGCCAGCAAAAATTCGCTGACGTCAACAACAAAAATGAGTCGCCGACGAACACACGTCGAAAACGACGCGACGAAAATGACTCGTTTCGCTAATTTCTTCGCCAATTCGCAAATTTTTCGGCGAAGCAAAACGGGCTACATTCACCCATCACTACATATCACACCAGGGGGGCTGTGGAAAGGTAACATCCATATCTGTCTTCTGAGACAGTTTGGAGTCACACCATTTGGGCAAGGAAGCTGGGCCAGTCCATTCTTTCATCGGTTGATCAAAGAACAGAGTTGTGGACCTAGAGCAGCAGGAACGGATAATTAGAAGAGAAATATGGATTATAGGAAAGGATCCATATCTCCTGATTCACATCCTCAAAACAGGAGGCCACATGCTTCCAAATGACACAAAACAGGGCCAGCCTATACCCACCAGTTAGGAGGGATGGTTCCTGGGGGACTGGAACATGAGACCCCATTCATGTTTGGTATCTTTTTGATTGGCCACATATGGATCACAGCCTGCCCATGTTTTTATTATAATATAGGGTAATGGCAAGTACCAATATTATATTGGGGAATCTTGCCTGAAAATAACAACCCCCTGCCGGGGTTCGTAAATGACATGTTCCCGGGCACTAATGAGGGGAATCCCATTTCGCTTCACCAAAAAATTCTCGAATTTCCAGCTAAATTTGCGAATTGGCGAAAAATTTGCAAAACGACGCGACACGTTTTTTACACAGCGAATTTTCGCTGGCGTTTTGTGAATTTATTTGTCGGCTGCGAATCGCGGGAATTTGCCACCAATTCGCGCCTGGCGAATAAATTTGCCCATCACTAATCAGCAGGTAATAAAAAGGTGATAGACTCAATATCCCATTGGCATGCAAAAGAGTCTCCATACCCGTAGAGCCATTGTTTCCTAACTCTTGCCTCAGAGGACACAACAACAAATTCTAAACTTTTGTCATGAATGAAAATATCTAATTGGGCAATTTATTAACAGTATACTAGATCTTATTTGTTCCTCAAATAAGTTGTATATAGAGTTTACTGTCTATATACTGTCTGTTTATTCCAAGGGTATTAGCTGGGTAACAATACACCTGTCTAGGGATGGGCAAATCAATCTGTCTTGTTTTACATTGCGAGAAAAACTTCCAAAACGCTGAAAATAAAAAAGGAAAACGGTGAAAAATTTACGAAACGCATTGATGTCAGTGGGTGTCAAATTCTCCCACAGACTCCATATGATAAAAATACAGGTTTGGTACCTGTTATGCAGAATGCTCAGGACCTGGGTTTTTCCAGATAACGGAACTTTTCCGATCTTAATAACTTACGTTTCAACATTAAATAAAACCAATAGGTTTTGCTTCCAGTTAAGGATTAATTATAGGTTAGTTTGGGTCAAGTACATAGTAATGTTTTATTATAACAGAGAAAAAGGAAACCATTTTTTAAAACTTTGGATTATTTGGATAAAATGGAGTCTATGGGAAACTGCCAATCCAGAGCTTTTCGGGATAAAAGATCCCTATACCTGTAATCCTATTTTTAAAAAACGATTTCCTTTTATCTGTAGTGATAAAACAGTACATTGTAAATGATCCAAACAAAGATATAATTAATCCTTAATAGAGGCAAAACAATCCTATTGGGTAACTACTGGGTACATGATTTTCTGGTAGACTTAAGGTATGAGGATCCAAATTACAGAAAGATCCATTATCTGGAAAACCCAATTTCCCGAGATTTCTGGATGACAGGTCCCATACCTGTATTGTAAAACATAATAAGCTCAATTCTAGAAAGGAAACCCTATGCAACATTTGGGCATGTTAATTTAGTAGAGTTGAAATGTCTGCCCTCTCCAATATGTTAAAAGCATGGTATTGATTTTATGTAGTAAAGTGATGCCAGAGACTATTCTGACTGGTCCCATGATCCAAGGATTATATGTAATTGAGAAAACCCAAAGAGGGATCTCACGCTACATTGGATGTGGTGCCAAAGGATAAGAGGATTAGAGGAACCATAAAAGTTAGCAAAACAGACACAGCTGCTGCAAGAAGAGTCCCCCCCTCCCTTCCCGTCTTTCCCTGTGAACTATCCATGTTCTCAGCAGGCAAGATGCAGCTTTACTAATTTCAAAGTCGCTGGGTGAATCAACAGCAGCAGAAAAGAAGCAACTACGGGAAGCGAGAAAGAGCTGAGTAAGATTGGCCTTGCCAGGTGAACAATGGCTGCAACGAGGAAAACCTGACAGTGATAGGAGGTTTGGCAGTCTGCCTGGCAGCTATACCTATTTACTGTTCAGGGAAGACATTTGCAAACCTCTTTATTGGTAGGGATTTTACCAAACAAAGGTTTTGTGCCTGATAATAGAGCAATGAAAGGCGATTTTCAGCTACCTGGATATTGTAGAACTACCTCAGTAACTCAACTGATACAATGTAGGGTTGGAGAGAGCCTGAGCTCGACGATAGAAGGTCACCAGTTAACTGCAGTTTTATGTTCAAAATAGGGGGTATGTAGAAGCACTCTAAAGGCAAAGTTATAGTGTATTTAAGTATAATGGAAGTGCTAGTTGAATTATTACACTACATTGATTTCAAACCTCCTTGGGCCAGTATTGGTGCATCTATCCTGGGACTACAAAGACTGAAGGTGCCATACATAATAAGATCCACTCCTTTTTGAGGTTGTCAAATGAGCAGATCTTTCAGACAATCTGCAGTTTACCTTTACTTTTTGTTTTTTGTGGTTTTTTTTTTAAATTTAACTTGTTGTCCAGCTGCACTCCAATTTGGACTTTCAGCAGCTAACTGATTGCTAGATGAAATATTCATCAAACCTTCCTGGTTCATGGTTTTCAAATGTATTAGATGACTGCCTAAAATTCTACAATACGGTTGACTAAATTCTTTGGTTTCAGCATACACATAGATATCCCAAAGATACCCCAATGCTTCCCCAAAACAAAGGCAACATCACTACTGTCACCCCGGGACTGTCTAACCCTTTTCTCTAAAATGAGTCTGTGATAGTCTCTTACCAAAAATGTACCATAAATTTCATCCTATTGGTGTATGTGCTTCTCAGGTTGACTCAAACACTATGGGAACTGAATTTTTAAAGTATATCAGATGATAACAGATAAGAGATATTGCTCATTATGTTCCTGATGGAATTGCGAAATGGATTCCTTGTCACCCCCTCCAAAATTATAACACATCCTCAATGTATTGCTATCACATCATACAGTGGTTGGTGAATGAATCCCAGTGAAAGATGTGTTCCTCCTCTTTCCTCCTGCTGAAGCCTAAAGGCCTTTGCTTATCAAGGGGCGATGTTGAAGCCCACCTCTATATCCCTCAACTGTAAATAATTTTTGTCCTTGGATCTAAAAAAAAACATACAAATGATTTGACTGTCTCTCTGTTAAGCTTACTTCACTCTGTAATGCTTACCTGCATCACAAGCCTCAATACCAACCCTATGTATACAATAAGGATGAACCAAGGTGCCCAAGACTATAATGTCCCCCTTTCATCTACATTTATAAACACATGCTAGCAAATAGGGATGCACCGAATCCAGGATTCGGTTCGGGATTCGGCCAGGATTCGGCCTTTTTCAGCAGGAATTGGATTCGGACGAATCCTTCTCCCTGGCCGAACGAAATCCGAATCCTAATTTGCATATGCAAATTAGGGCCAAGAAGGGAAATAACATGACATTTTGGCAGAAAACAAGGAAGTTAAAATGTTTTCCCCTTACCACCCATAATATGCATATGCAAATTAGGGTTCGAATTCGGTTTGTATGCGGCCGAATCTTTCAGGAAGGATTCAGGGCTTCGCCCTCCCTTCCAGCGGCTTTAATGAATAATCACCTGCGCCTATTCACACGTTGCGCTGGCTTTTCCGAAGTTGCCTCCTTAGGCAATTTCGAGCGATTTCGGGGAAGCGCGGTGCCGCGTGTGAATAGGCGCAGGCAATTATTCGTTTAAGCCTCTGGAAGGCAGGGGGAAGCGATTCGGGGAGATTAGTTGCCAGGCAATTAGTCGCTAGGCGACGAATCTCCACGAATCTTCCTGTCTGTCCTGAGCCTTAACCTAAATTGCCCTTTCCTCATATTTCAAATGGGTGGAAGTTGAGTGTTTCATAATTTATTGAAGACTTGGTGAGAACTGGTAACAACTACTTTAAATAGAAAATAATGTGCAACATATGACTGTATAGAAGTAAAAGGTTGTAAACAGAGTGCTTAAAAAAGGTAACGAAACCTTTTTTTTTTTTTCAAAATGCATCAGTTAATAGTGCTGTTCCAGAAGAATTCTGCACTGATATACATTTCTCAAAAGAGCAAACAGACTTTTTTATATTTCATTTTGAAATCTGACATGAGGCTAGACATTTTGTCAATTTCCCAGCTGCCCCAAGTCATGTGACTTGTGCTCTGATAAACTTCAATCACTACTGCTGTACTGCAAGTTGGAGCGATATCACCCCCTCCCTTTCCCCCACCCAGCAGCCTAACAACAGAACAATGGGAAGGTAACCAGATAACAGCTCCCTAACACAAGATAACAGCTGCCTGGTAGATCTAAGAACAGCACTCAATAGTAAAAACCCATGTCCCACGGTGTACTATTCAGTTACATTGAGAAGGAAAAACAACAGCCTGCCAGAAAGCAGCTCCCTCCTGAAGTGCTGGCGCAAGTCACATGACCAGGGGCAGCTGGGAAAATGACAAAATGGCTAGCCCCATGTCGGATTTCAAAACTGAAGATATGTTTGCTCTTTTGAGAAATTTCAGTGCAGAAGTCTACTGGAGCAGCAATATTAACGGATGTATTTAAAAAAAAACGTTTTCCCATGACAGTTTCCCTTTAAGGTTGTTTTTAGTTTCCTTATGTGTAAAGGTAGGACTAAGTTTCAGTTAGTCATGACATGTGACACCAATAAGCACCACATGATGACATCACTAGCCATCTATTTAAGTATATATTTTACAGGTTATTCATGGCTCTTTTGACATAGTGTAGGCCTTTCAGGGCATGGCCCCCCGATTAACACTAAAACACTTATTCATTTCAGAGTAACTAAAGCATTTTTTAGTAATACCAGCTTCGATTGATGTTTGATATCTTTTGATGAGCAATTCGATTCCACTTTGTGGAAGATGCAAGCCTTTTTGTGATTATGTCCTATTGACATTCTTCAAACCAACACGGCATATGAGATGGCAAGAATAAATCATTCTCAGAGGCACAGCACAAACTAAAACCATTAAGGTCAAGTATGCTTCAGAACTTGATGTATTTGCAAGTAATCATCATGCAAAACATCAATAACAGAATATCAAGACTGCTGGAAGCATTAGACGGTGATAGCTATATTCATTTAAAGATCATTTGCAGAAGAAGTTCATAAAGAAATCCAGCCTTGCAGCTTCCAGTAAGCTGGCAACATCCCATGGGAACAGATATATTCACTGGTCAAAAGTTCTGCAGCAACAAACTTTTACCCAAGCACTTGACTGCTCAAGTGCCGCTCATTGAGGGCACCACAAAAGCAGATTGAAAAACATATAAAATGGATGACCGCCTAGCTACCTGAGTTTCTTTCTAAAAAAAGAAAAGAAAAACCTCAATACATAAGTATATTTAAAATTTGGTACATACACACAAGTGTTTTGCAGCCATCTTTGTGATGTTGTCTAAGGGGAAATGGCCACTAGGATAAGGGAAAAAAAATATATATTTTGTGCCTTGAGGAGAGAACTTATTGTTAATATGTGGTTTAGTGGGGGTGCCTTTTCCTTTAATGCTTTACTCAAATTTATAATCCAAAGCCTTTTAGGTTTATATTGTATGGACAACGTCAAAGCTGATTCTCTTAGGACAACAAAGGTTTTACAGTCCTTGAGTAATAGTTTGATAGGACACTTTGTTGCTTCAGGAAAACTTGCCATTATTGAAGAAACTATGAATTTTGTATTGTACCAGAAAATTGTCAAGCAGAATCTTCATCTGTCCAATAGCTGAAGCTGAGGTCTAATAAGGTCATATAGCAACACAATGATCTAAAACACAAACATAAGTCAACATTGAAATGGAAAAGAGAAATAAAAAATCAATTTGGAATGGAACTACTTAGTTTTGACTTAGTTACTTGGTTTTGACCCGAAACATGTTGTGTTGCCACTACCTGGATGTTTTGCAGTCAATCTGCTACAGTTCCTTTTCCTTTAATTTTTTTCATTTTGTCTACCATTGGTCCTAGAAATTTTCTTTGGACATGGATAGGAAACTGGCTAAAGGATTGTGTACACAGATTGTTGTCAATGATACATTGTCTACTTGGTGTAGGGTTCTAGGGGAAGACAGAACAGGCATCTAAGGGCACAGCAATAGGGAGGTGCTGGGCAGGTTCTTCTGCCAACCCCCAGACTGTGTATGTTGCCCTCTGTTGTTCTCCTCTCCTTCCCTTACATTTCTCTTCTTTCCTTCACCTCTGTTGCTCTCCTCTCTTTCCACTCTGTTGCTGTCCCCTGGAGAGGACAGCCTGGTTGCCTTTGGCGGTGGTCAGCTTGACCTGGCCCTGCTAGGTTGGGTGCCACAGAGTTCTTGGTCCATTTCTTTACAATAAGTTTTTCAAAAGGAAAATTATAAACATGAACAATGGAGATCTCAAAATATATTGCATAAAACAGTGATCCCCAACAGTAGCTCGTGAGCAACATGTTGCTCTCCAACACCTTGGATGTTGCTCTTAGGGTCCTCAAAGCAGGTGCTTAATTTTGAATTCCAAGCTTGAAAGCAATTTTTAATTGCATGAAAACTAAATATAGTGCCAAGCAGAGCCTTTTGTGTGCTGCCAGACCACACAGGGGCTACCACATAACCAATCATGGCCCTTATTTGGTACCCCAAGGAACTTTTTCATGCATGTGTTGCTCTCCAACTCTTTGCACATTTGAATGTGGCTTACTGGTAAAAAAAAGGTTGGGGACCGCTGGCATAAAACATTTAATGTGTAAAAACCCCTTTTAATGTAAATAAACCATTTTCATAATAATATCCTTATATATTATTATATACGTATGTGCCATTGGGTAATCCTAAATAGAAAAATTGCCATTTTATGACATAGGGGCTGCCTCCTGGAATCCTATGATTCACAGTGCACACAAACAAAACAAACCATACATGTAAGGTCACATGAGCCAATAAATGGACAATGTTGTGGGGTTTTCCTTTGGAGGGCAGTCATATATCAGTGTTTGCAGATGACAAAACTATGCAGCCCAATTAATTTCATCCTTGCAGAAGGACCTTGAAAAACTAGTAGACTGAGCAGATAAATTATGAAAGCAACTAATACTCTTAATATAACTTAGAAGTAAGATAAATACTTAATGTAGAAGGATGGTGGTACTTATGAATAATAAAATTGGCTGTTATAAGCAATGCCAGTCAGCAACGGCTAGCAAGTTCCTGTATTAAAAAAAGGTATAGCATCACTGGAGAATAGGGTGGTCTTCTTCTTTACAAACGCTGGCAAGGCACCATCTAGAATATGCAGTGCAGTTTTGGTCTTAAAAAGATATAGAGGTCAAAGAGTGATCAGGGATCCCCAACCTTTTGAACCCAGGAGCAACATTCAGAAGTAGAAGGAGTTGGGGAGCAACACAAGCATGAATAACGTTCTTGGGTTGCCAAATAAGTATTGTGATTGGCCTTTTGGTACAGTGCACCTGGTTTTTATTCAACCACAACTTGTCTCCAAGCCTGGAATTCAAAAATAAGAACTTGCTTTGAGGCCACTGGGAGCAACATCCAAGGGGTTGGAGAGCAAATGTTGCTCACGAGCTACTGGTTGGGGATCACTATATTAAGCCATTAGGGTATGGAAAAGGTTGTCTAATGTTAGGATTGTTTATGATCACTCAGTATTAATGTACAAGGGGACCATAAAATAAACCCTTTCATTCTTTATTTAATGATAGCTCCTTCCAGAGAACATGAGGGCATCCATTCATTCATTACTAGTGATGGGCAAATCTCCCGAGATTCGCTTTGCCGAAAAATTCGCGAATTTCCAGAGGAATTCGCGAATTGGCGGAAAATTTGCGAAACGAGTCGCCGGACGCTTTAGACGCGCGTCGCGTCAACTTTGGCGTGTCGTTTCCGACGTGCGTCACGTCGTTTTCGACGTGTCGCGTCATTTTCGGCTCGTCGCGGCGAAACCGTCGCGCGACTCGCAAAGCAAAATTTTGCTGGCGATTCGCGAATTTATTTGCCAGCGGGAATTCGCAGCTAATTCGCCCCTGGACAATAAATTCGCCCATCGCTATTCATTACAAGAAAGGAGGTGCAGAAATTAATAAGTGCTTGTATGGTAGATGTGTTATCTATCTTTAAGAAGTGCTTGAAGCTGAGAAAAGTGACAAAATACTGTAGGAGATTACTTACATTAACTTTTAGTACACAGTTGATCCCAGGACTGGTCCAATTAGCCTCTAGAGATCAGGAAGAAAAATATAATCCCCCTACCCTCCGAAGCAAATTGGAAAAGTTTCATTTGGGGTTTTTCACCTTGCTCTAGATTACCTAGCTAGTGATGGGCGAAACGAGTCGCGCGTAGTTTTTGACGCGCATCGTGTCGTTTTTGACGCGCGTCGCGTCGTTTTTGAATTTTTTTTTGCAAAGTTTTTTGCCAGTTTCGCGAATTTATTCGCCAGCGGCGAATCGCGGGAATTCGCCGCGAATTCACCCCTGGCGAATAAATTCGCCCATCACTATACCTAGCAGTTAGGCATATTTTACAAAGGGTTGAACTTGATGGGCGCTTCTTCTTTCTAACCCTATCTACTATGTTATTATGTCTTCACTAACTGCAAGGTTTAGCTTTTACTAGGAGTCATGCCACTATTTATATATGCTGAAAACAAGGAAATCCAAATATTAGAAAGTAATTACACCAATAAGTAAGCTGAATGCAAACATCATTACAAATGTATTCTTCCCTGTTGCTCAATCGAAATAATTATTACATTGTATTATGAGCATAGCACGTTTAAAATATTATATGTGGAAATGAAAATGCTCCGGCTCAAGTTAGCTTTACACTGCAATTTTTTGAAACTGTCAGATGAGCAAGGAGCTCTATTCGATACTGTATCTATTTAATATTAGAACATTTGTTCTACTAAGTGACCTGTCAAGGAAATGGAGTTCAGTTGATATTGATTTAATGCCCGGTACCTTTGTTTTGAGCTGTATTACCACCCAGTTTGCACAGATATAGGCCCTAAGGGTGATACGTACAGATTATATGTGTGGTCATAAGAAACACTCACTTGGGAAAGCAGTCGCATCCCTGCTGTTATCTGGTTACCTACTCATTGTTCTGTTGTTAGGCTGCTGGGGGGGGGGGG
>CM044436.1:10896051-10921634 GCA_024363595.1 Xenopus borealis | reverse complement strand
TGGGTTGTGAAGTTTGGGCAAGAAGGGATGGGTGCAAACTTGACAATACACCCGTCATGTGTTTTGAAAAACATTATCCCTCCCTGGGAACTTCCCTGATGTGCAATGTAACACACACCGAGGAAAGGTTGATGGGTTTATTTGCTGCATGATAACCATGAAACAGAGAGCCTGCCAGCCAGGATAAACTTTATATAATATTTCAGAAACTGGACAGATCAAGACTCTCTTTCAGGTTGCAAACAGTTCAGTTTTTTAAGGCCTTTTAATGTCTCAACTTTCTGTATGTTTTTCAGCCAATAAATAAAAAATCATTTAAGTACTGTATTAAGATACTCACTTCGAAAGGGCATTGTTATTATCAAGTGCAGTTCATTTCTTATTATTAGAAAAAAATTTTTTTTTTTTTTTTGTTTTAAATTGGCATTGATGTATTTCAAAGCTTTCTGTATAGCTGATTTCTGTACAATAGATCTCTTAACCCCAGCAACTATTTTATCCATTGGATTAGTGGCCCTATACTTACATTATATTCTACATTTTCCTTTGTGTGCCCCCAGCTAGACCAGGAACCCTGGCAGATAAGAGGACTTTAATTACCATGTGTATCACAGGGCCAAAGTGTGACATACTTGAAGAGACTAGACTGTCTCATGCAATTAATGCTACATATCACAGTTAAGCATAAAGGACTGGGTACCAAGCAACTCTAATATTACTAACTGAAGTTGGTCAGAATTCCTGGTTCCTCCCATGTGCCAGTACAGGTATGAGTACATATAAATGCAGGCATTGTGTCTGGTAATTAGGGACAGCTCATTTACATATCTAAAGTGATTGTCTCATTTGCATATTAAAGACAGACCTCATTTGCATTTTTTTAGGTGAGCAGCTATTTACACTTTAAAGCAAGCAGCCCATCGGGCATTTGCCCGATGCCACAGATTGCCAGTCCGGGCCTGGTAATCAGGCCTAATAGAGATAGGGTTGTCGTCCATGTGGTTTTTGAACTAGACACTGGAAAAACTGCTGTCCATTCAAAACTTTCTGTACAGTTTAAAACATTGAGAAAAAGGGACAGAAATTGGATCTAAGAAGTAGGCCGGGGGGAGGAGGGAGTTCAGCCTATGGGGGAGGGGTTAGCACTGGGGGGTTGAATTTCCCTTTAACCAGGGCTGGAACTAGGGGTAGGCAGAGTAGGCACATGCCCCCCCGTGCAAAGCTGGGGGGGCCGCCAGGCACATACCTTCTCTGTCCCCTACTCCATGTCTGGTCCCCCCTTTCTCCCTGACAGTTTGTGCTATTGCTTGTGGAATTGCATGTGCGTGCTCAGCTGGTGCCACAACCGGCAAGATTGCTAGGGCACCTGGCCAGCCTGGCTCTGTCCTTGGCAACCAGTCAGATATTTGGTTTAAACCATAACATTAGCCTATAATATTTAATAAAGATATATTTAGAAATGAAGGATGGTCTATTGTGGGTAGGGTTGCCACCTGGCCGGTATTTTACCGGCCTGGCCGGTATTTTTGATGGCTGATCCCAATGTTATTAATAGGAAAAAAAGATAAATATATAAGAAGGCCGGTATTTTTTTCAAGAAAAGGTGGCAACCCTAATTGTGGGCTATGCCCAGTGCAAGCATGTCCTATTAGTGCCTCAGTGACTACTATACTGCCATGTGCCAACATAGCATCCATAATGTCTTATATATATATATATACATATATATATATATATATATATATATATATATATATATATATATATATATATATATATATATATATATATATATATATATATAGAAACCACAGTCACTAATCCTCCCAGCTGGTACTTGGTTGCACAAGTAGAAATGTAACCTGTATGTGTTTCCGCATGAATATAGAGCTACAAGGGCCGTGCTTTTGTTCCAGTGAATTTCTGAGACTGTTTGGGTGGGAAAATCTGGATGGCGCATTTATGTACTGCTGCCGTACAAGCTGTTCGCTCTTCCGTGTAGGTCCAGCATTTGGCATTTCACAGTAAGTGGACAGTTGTCTCCCAGCAGCTATAATTGAAGGTTTTTATTTGGTTCAATTTGCAATTAAAATGCAGAGCATCTTTCCATGGTTGTTTATGACTGAGCCTTAGCCACTTAAAATGACACATGCAGAGTAGTCTGCTGTGCCATTAAAATTTCATTTACTAAAATTGTATTTTTGTGCACAGTTTGAGAAAAAAAAAGCGTTTTTTCTGCTAGTACCTTACTTAGATTTTTCTATTTATGAAATGAATTGATAAAATATTAATAGGTAAGGTTGGCAAAACATTGTTCTTTTCCTTGTATAACATGTGTATATCTCCCTTTTGGGGAAAGTGGCATTCAAGACAGGGAATGTTATGACACATTTTCTGGTTGGGTCAAACTTATACTGGGATTTGAGAAATGTTGGGAATTTTTTTTGAAGAGGAAGGATCAGTAACTGAAGTGTTTTCAGAAAACTTGACCGGTAAAGGGCAATAGAAATCATGTATGCAATGCAGTGTGCAAAGTGCAATTTTGGGCACAGGTCGCCATGTTTTTTTTTATCCACAATACGGTGCTTTCCCCCCATAATTCTGGTATATTTATGACTGTAAGTTGAAGATGCACCTGAAGCAATTGTGTTGATTAATTGAGGCTACTATGGGAACCTGGAACTAGCAACATCTTTGTGTTGACGGTAGCATTAGTAAGTGATACCCAAGAGATATAATGGCAAAATTTCACTTTGGTGAACTTTGGTGAGTAGATCTTTATAGGAAAAGCATGGAATAAAGGGATAGGAAAGGATGTCCAGTAATTGCCTTAACTTGTAGAAGGTAAGATACACTTACCAATATCAGCAGAGGGTCCAGGTGCTCAAGCCCCAGACCTTCAGCCCTGGGAGGCAACATAAGACATTAGAATTGCAAGGTAGGCTGGCACAAAACTGAATGCAAATAAAAACATTTTTATTGTTCAAAAAGAGTCATCTCTGAGGATGGCCTTACGCATTTTCTGCCTACCGGGCACTTAAAAGCAGCCTTTAATTAAGTGCCCTGTAGGCAGGTGGTTTATAGCATACACCAATGATAATTTTCTTTGTAACCTTTTGCCCAGTCAAAATCTCTACCTAGAGGGATTCCACACCCTCACCAGTGCCAACAATGGTTATTTCTTTAGTGCATGGCTTTAATTCAGGCTTTACATACAAACACACTCCTCCCCCCTTTTTAATCCCTCTGTCCCTCCTAAAAAGGGTGTAACCATTTAAATTCACAGTCCAGTCACATGTTTCATCCCACCAGGTCTCAGTTATACCAATTATATCAGAATTTTTATAGCATGCAATTAATTCTAGGTCTCCCAAACTTTGTGCATTTGCCAGCTTACATCAAAAGGGTTACTACTTATATTTTTTAAAATGAGCCTTTCTTTGAGGAGAATTATATGTTGAGGAGAATGTATATGTTAAGTTAGTATTAGAAAATAAAAGAAGCAGTATATAGATGAGCATACACTATTACTCCTGAATGTTTACCCTGAAAACTTTAAGATGTTAGATGACCCACTGACCTTTCATTGAGTTCAAACTGCAAAATCATTAATCGCGAAGAAATGGAAGTCGGAAGATCCACCTCAATATAATGAATGGATTAGAGCTGTGAAAGAAATAAGACAGTTAGAGGAATTAACCTATATATATATATCATAATAATAGTACAACTTATTGGAAAATATGGTCTCCTTGGCATAGATTTATCGAACATCAGAAGCAAGAATAAGTAAGAAAGAATAGTCTGGAGACTAGAGAAAAGGAAATGAGAAATCAAACCTAATTCTCTTTATAATATAAAGAGAATTATGCTAAAATGTATTGGAGACAATGTACAAAACTTCCCCCTCCATTCCCCTTTTTTCTTTCTGTATCCCTATTGTGTGAGAAAAAACTTAAAGAAATTTAAAAAGTTAGTATTAGTCTGTTTTCCTTGTAACCGAGGGACCTCCTTTGCTGGTAAACTGTATGCTTCCCTCACTCTTCATACTCATAATTGTGTTATGAAATGTCACAAGTCGGATTCTAAGGGGTAAATTTATCAAAGAGTGAAGTTCTGCCACTAGAGGGAAATTCTACCGCTCTCCATTCATTTCTATGGGATTTTGAAAAGCTTATTCATCAATGGGTGAAGTGAAAGTTCACCCTTTGATCAATACGCCTTTAAAAATCCCATAGAAATTAATGGAGAGCGGCGGAATTTCCCTCTAGTGGCGGAACTTCACCTTAACTTTTTGATAAATATACCCCTAAGTATTCAGATTTCCTTCAGCCAGGCACTTGGATTCAGCAGAATCTTGTACTGAATCCTGGATTCAGTGCATTCCTAGTTCTCATGTGCATTAAAGGGATACTGTCATGGGAAAACATGTTTTTTTCCAAACACATCCAAACCCACCATTTATACATAGTCACAGTGGGAGATGGGTTTTTACTATTGAGTGCTGTTCTTAGATCTACCAGGCAGCTGTTATCTTGTGTTAGGGAGCTGTTATCTGGTTACCTTCTCATTGTTCTTTTGTTAGGCTGCTGGGGGTAGAAAAGCGAGGGGTGATATCACTCTAACATGTAGTACAGCAGTAAAGAGTGATTGAAGTTTATCATAGCACAAGTCACATGCCTCGGGGCAGCTGGGAAATTGACAATATGTCTAGCCCCACGTCAGATTTCAAAATGAAATATAAAAAAACTCTTTTTGCTTTGCTTTTCTGCTGTTCATGATTGTTTTCCTGCCCAGCGTCTGACAATTCCTATCTACAGCAGTAAATGAAGGGAGAATTTCACTGCATACAGTCAGGTTTCTCATAAAAACAGTACACATGTTTTAATTAAAGTATATTGAAGATAGATTTCTTTTTCATTAAAGAAAGTAAAAATGGGATTTTATTTTTTTTAATCTTTCTTTGTCCTTTAAATGAATACTAAGACTCTTCTGACCTACTCATAAGTGTAAGTACTAAGACAATCCAGTCAACTAGACAGAATTTGTATGAGCATTCATGCGGTCTCTAATAATGCTTTTATTTCCTCCCAGATCACCAGAAGCTGGAACGTGAGGCTCGAATCTGTCGTCTCCTGAAGCATCCAAATATAGGTCAGTGGTAACCTCTCTTGTAATTCAATGATGTCCTTTGTTTTGAAGATCGGGGAATATAGTCCCAAGTCACCTACTGAAATGAAAAGGCATTATGCCTAACTATGGATTTTGTACTCTGTTCCAGTGAATAATTCAGAACCATGAAACTGAAAGCATTTTCCCTGTTCTGTTGGTCCCATGTTTAGAGTAGCTGTGGAAGGACATGGTACTTAATAAAATTAATGAACTCTTGGTTGGCTATTCTAAGATTGAGCCCGGAAATATTGGAAGGGTGGAGATTAGTGATGGGCGAAACGGCCACGTTACATGCGTTGCGTCGTTTTCTGCGCGCGTCGCGTCGTTTTCGGCGTGTCGCGTCAAAAACGACGCGCGACTCGTTTTTGGCGGCGAATTTTTCCTGCCGTTTCGCGAATTTATTCGCCAGCGCCGAATCGCGGGAATTCGCCGCGAATTCGCTCATGGCGAATAAATTCGCCCATCACTAGTGGAGATCAGTCGTTCAGAACTCATTCTCAGGTTGTAGGCAGGAGTTAGAGTCCTGCAGCGGGTCAGGTACCCGCGGTACCCTGCGGGTTGCTCGTAGAATTTCTGGGTGCGGGTATAGAAGTGGGCCGGTGGTTCTGCAGGTTAGCGGGTTGAGGGTGGGGTCGCGGATCCTCGCTATAGGGATCTTTACTCCTTTTTCTGAGCATTTCTACTACTGATGATGTCACATCCGGTTTACAATGACAGCACTTCCTGTTTTACTCCTTTTTTTTCTGATCCCGGCTACTTCCGATGATGTCACTTCCTGTTTATGATGACAGCACTTCCTGATTCTTGATGGTCGTGGGTCACGGGTTCCGGGTACGGGTCGGGTTCGGGTCCCAAAAAATGGACCCGCGCAGGACTCTAGCAAGAGTAATACGGATAAAATAAAATAATGATAGACTCAGAGCACCCTTACCTTCTGATCTGTACTACATGGGAGATATGATTTCAATAGCAGTCAGTGTTATCCAGTATTTCCTAACTTAAAGATCCCATGGATAATATCTTTTGCATTTAGTCTACTTTGCATTTGCTTCAAATTCAGAGAAGTGCATTGCTGTATCTGACGAAACAACATCAGCATCAGTCGGAGATTTCTAGTGTTGTAATGGGTTATTGGGCACTGTATGAAGCCCATCTGTAATCTAAATGAACAATTACAATTAGCTCCTGTAATTTACAGATGGATGGTGCTCACATCCCATGGGAAGATGGGTATTTTCTCTTCCCGGTAATACAGAAAGAGAGATTAACGCTTATGTTCAAAAGGAACAATAAGAAGAACTGAACCTATTCAAAAAGCATCGCTTGTGATTGAGACATCAATGCAGTCAATTTAATATGCACATGTCTGCTATGTGGTGCCTTATGTATGATTTAAAGTCCAGCATATGATGTGTGGAAATTGTGTCATGCATAAACAATGGACAGCTGGGGACAGGAAGGTTTATTAGCTTTGTTGCACGATGGAAATTGCCTCTCCCCGGGTAACAAAGCAACCATAAATACCTTCCCCTTGGTGTAAATTCAAATCGCTGCATGTAAAACAGTTTATATGCAGCAGCCTATGTTTATCATGTGAAATTGTATTCTTCCGCATATTTGTATGTTTATGCTGGGCTTCCACACACACGAGGGAAAGGTTTTTATTTTGGGGGGGGGGTTTCTTTGCAACCCAACAGGTGACAGACATAGCAGTCATTGTCCTTAGGGCACATTTCCAGTTAAACTTTTCAAGGCTAATCAATAGAGAAAATTAACTGGCATCAAAAACTTGGATAATTCTGAAATTCTGATTTAAATTGCCTGAAGGTCTGCAGTCCCGTCGACCCAGATCCTCTCTCCACTAGTGATGGGCGAATTTATTCGCCTTGGGCGAAATCGAAAATGTCGCGATGAGTGTCGAAAACAACGCGACACGTCAAAAACGTGCCGAGACTCGTTTCACAAATTTTTTCGCCAATTCGCGAGTTTCGCTGGAAATTCGCTAATTTTTAGGCGAAGCGAAACTGGGTAGATTCGCCCATCACTACTCCCCACCTATGCACTAAAACCACTCTCAGTTAGAGTAAGGGGCACTGCATAGTAGGTAGGTATGTGGGGCACTTGAATTGACAGCCCCAGTCTGACACTGGCTGTTGCTCTCAGGGGGTTTTAACTTTTAACTTTTTGGGCAGATTTACTAAGGGCTGAATTTTCGAAGCTAAAAAACTTCGAAATTCGACCCTCTAAGTTTTTCAATCGAAAATGGTCCATTTTCGATCAAATAATAATCATTTGAATTGTTCAACTGCATTTTGCACACAAGCCTTTGGATTCTTGGAACCTTTCCCTGTAGAGCAGTTAGGGACCACCTTAGCATTTCCTTCATTTACTTACTCTGAATGCTAAGGGTAAGAAATTTCATGTGGTCCCTAACTGCTCTACATGGAAAGGATCATACTTCCAAACAGCAGGGGGGGGACTTGTGCAGCTTTATTTGTTTCCCTGTACAACAGTCAGGGACCATGTAGAGATTCATATCTGCAGCAGTCAGAGCAAGTACATGAAGGGAGAATTTCACTGCATACAGTCCGGTTTCTTATAAAAGCAGTAGAAATTTTTTTTTAAAAAGTAAAAATTTGATTTTATCTTTTTGCCTTTATATCCCTTTTAAAGAAAAAAAAACTGCCCGGTATGATCCTATTCTCCATGATAGCTCCCTTGATCCATGGTTTCTGCATGTTTGTAAGCAGCATCGCTTGTGCAAATATGTGTAAAACCCCTCTAGTAATCTGTTGCCTTGGCAACCACAATACAAGAAGCAGTTCTCGGGTCCCACATGAGGACAGGTTCCTTGCATGAAGCTGAAAAGAGACAGATTGAGGCTGACAGGCTGCTTAGAAATAATATGAAAGATTAATAAATCCCTGACACTCAAGTTTCTTGGTGTGTCTGCATGAAAACATCATGACAAGCTGACAATATTTGGCATGTAGGAGAAGGAGAAGCAAACATGGATAATTAGAAATAGGGTGACTATTTCTAGCTGTATTAGATACATGCAATTATAACGCAATTATAACGCAGTACACACGCATTTCATCCTTGCACAGTCCCCCATGCATCCTCATGATCTGTCGGCAGAGAAGAAGAGTCATATAAAATTAATGTCAATATTGATATTTGATGACATTCTGCCCTTTAGTTAGAGGCAGTTGTTGTGGATTAGAAATAAGAATCCATAGCTCGAAAGCCTTTTTGTGCAGGATTAGAATGATTCATGAGATTTTTTTTTGCAAAAGTCTCATCCAGCTTAATCTAACCTAAAGCAGTGGTTTATGATAATTTAGACACTGGACCGGGTCTTGTTTTAACCACAACCCCTAATATCTTGCTGACAGCCAAAAGGCATTCTGGGAGCTGTGATGGCTTTACTTCTTATTACTCTGGCCCTAGCTGTTTTGTGCCTGTGCTTTATAGAAAAGCAACTAATGCAAGGAACGCTTCTGCAAACTGGCCTACAGTTAAATCCAAACCTATCTATCCTTAATGGAGAATGAAACCCATCCTCCAACCACAGGCCCATCCAATAGCTTCCCTC
Source organism: Xenopus borealis (assembly GCA_024363595.1). Classification (NCBI taxonomy): domain Eukaryota; kingdom Metazoa; phylum Chordata; class Amphibia; order Anura; family Pipidae; genus Xenopus; species Xenopus borealis. Next base: position 10,912,864 of record CM044436.1, on the reverse strand, counting down.
CTTCCCTACTTGCACCACCAGTAATTCACCAAAGTAGCTTTCTATGTGCACCTGCTAAAAAAATTCAGAGCTGTGCAGTGGAATTGACAGACACCATCACTTAAAGGAACAGTAACATCAAAAAAATTTGTGCCGAAAAATTCGCCGCCAAAAACGAGTCGCGCGTCGTTTTTGACGCGACGCGCCGAAAACGACACGGCGCGTCGGAATAGACGCGATGCGCCACATTTGACGCAACGCGCGAATTTTTCGCGAATTTCTCTGGAAATTCGCAAATTCGCGTTTCGTTTCGCCCATCACTAGTCCCCATAACCAGTGGTCAGTGGTTCCCTGACTAGGCCACAATGCCCATGGGAATATAATCCCTTCTAACACTCCTCGGTGGAGCCAAGAGCTGCTGATATAGGTAACCCTATATTTGGCGACTTGGTTTCTCCTAGATTGACTTGTCACAGGATCTTGTTGCCTCTTACGAGTAATGCACTAATGATGGTTCCACTGGTGACTCTTTTCCCTTTGGAAATTCCTTGGCAAAAGCTTCTGGCAAAATCCATAAACAACACATGACTTCCTCTTTTATATTAAAACCCACCAACTAATGTCCAAACTTGATATAGCTATAGGTCGTGCTTTTACCCAGGAAGGGAAGAATTATTCCCTCTAATAACTATGGGTCCCTTAATGACCAATCCTTAGAGGAATGCACTATATATGAATATTACATTAATCTTCTACACATGCAAAATAATACCCATAGCACATCCACATGTTGCCCACATGAATGCCTACATGTGTCCATTGCAAAATCTGAGCAATGCTCAAATCAGCAGAAACATTGTTTGAATTATTTGTAATTGTGTTGTGTGCAATAGTGCATGAATTCTGGGCCAACCAAGGCAGCGTGGGTAGACAAACATTTGCACTAATTTTTGCTTTTGCCCTTTACTCTCTAAAGCAGTGATCCCCAACCAGTAGCTCGCGAGCAACATGTTGCTCTCCAACCCCTTGGATGTTGCTCCCAGTGGCCTCAAAGCAGGTGCTTATTTTTGAATTACTGGCTTAGAGGCAAGTTTTGGTTGTATAAAAAACAGATGTCCTGCCAAACATTCTCTCCTGTAGGCTGCCAGTCCATATAGGGGTTACCAAAAAGCCAATCAGAGCTCTTATTTGACATCCACATGGACTTTTTCATGCTTGTGTTGCTCTCCAACTCTTTTTTAAGTTTAAATGTGGCTCACAAGCAATAAAGGTTGGGGACCCCTGCTCTAAAGCAATGGTACCTAATCTGTTCTCTGTGAGGTGCATATTAAATGCCATAAGAAGGTATTTATTTGCAATGTGTGGTTTATTATATAAAGGTTCCGAGTCATTTGCAGTTACTGATAGTGCCAAGGAAAGCTGTTTTATGACCTATTATATATATAGAATAATTGGTAGGTAGGGATACCACTTTATGGTAGCCCAGGAAGAAAACATGTATTCCAAGAAAGAGGAGAAAAGCTGGTTACTGTATTATTAGGATCAGTGTGGCATTCACATATAGGGCTATCATATATGGCAGCACAATACTTCTGCTTTTTGGGTGGCAGAAATAAGAAATCAGTGCAAAGCAGAAATCACTTGGCCTACATACACTTAATGATATTCCATTTTTTTCTGTCCCAGAGGCATCCACATAGAGTACATATTCTTCCTCTCGCCTATAGACGTTCTCCTCTACTTTCTAGCCTGAAAAGATTTAAAAGGCTGTCATTTCATTCTCTAGAATCTGAATAATCAGTGAGTGGGATAATACAAAATGATGGACCTGTGGGAGGCTGAAAGAGTCAAATGGGCAGTAAAATATCTGAGGAGACAATTCCCAAAAGAAGTAAATACTTGCGGCCTGGAACAGCTCAGGTTTACTAATTACTTAGTTAAGATAAATATGCTGGTCCCCTAGCCATTAGCTTGCATGCAACATGTTGCTCACCAAGCCTTTGGATATTGCACCCAGTGGACCTTAAAGCACATGCTTATTTTTTAATTCCTGGCTTGAAGGCAAGTTTTAATTTAAACCATGTGTATTACCTTCTGTAGGCAGACAGTCCATTCAGTAGCCAATCACAGACCCTATTTAGTACCCCCAGGAACATTTTATATATTGATGTTGCACTACAGCTCTTTCAACATTTGAATATGGCTCACGGGTAGAATAAGAAATACGCCAAACAGTTATGATGAGGGCCCACAGGAGCTTTCCTGGTATCCTGGTGGGCCAGTAGTGATTGGCGAATTTATTCGCCTAGGTCGAATTCGCGGCGAATTCCCGCGATTCGCCGCTGGCGAATAAATTCGCGAATCACCAGCGAAAATTCGCTGAAAACGAGTCGCGCGTCAGTCGCGTCGTTTTTGACGCGACGCGACAAAATCATCCCGCGACTCGTTTCGCGAATTTTTAGCCGATTCGCGAATTTCTCTAGAAATTCGCAAATTTTTCGGCGAAGCGAATCGCGGGAGATTCGCCCATCACTATGGGCCAGTCCAACAATATATAGCAATACTTTCCATCATCCTCTTCAATTAAATGATATCTATGTGTGGTATAACTAAGGCTTACCAATATATGCCTTAAGGAACAATGGTTTCAGTATAATCCTGCCCAATGAATTCTCCAGTTCATTAGGGCTTAGTTAGCAAGACTGGCAGCACAACCTTGATTTGGAATAACTTTTTCTGTTGGCTCCCTTTTTTCCACCTTATCTAGTATATGTGAACTGTTGACTTACTTACCAAGTGTGGGCAACTCTGACCAGAGTTGTTTTTAAACTAAATTGTCTTTAAAATATTAGGGCAAAAATATTTTCCCACAGACACTGGTCAAGCAATTATCTTTTGTTCAATATTGGTTTGTAATCCGTGTAGAAAATTCCTTGCCTATTTTAGACATGTCCTGGATTTCAAATAATCTGGTAGCCTTAGCTTCAGGCAGAACAAAAAATAATGTAATGTATTTTTAAGAATTATTTTAGTCTGACGTGACAGACAGAAGCAAATTACTAACCCATATGGCAGAGGTCCCCAACCCTTTCTTTATTACTAGTGAGCCACATTCAACTGTAAAATGGGTTGGTGTGAAATAGAAGCATGAAAAAAGCTCATAGGGAGTAACAAATATGGGCTGTGATTAGCTTTTTGGTAACTGGCAGAATGCAGGGGGCTCTGTTTTAGTACACATAGGGGCAAATTTACTATTATTCCCCAAAATTTGTTGATCCTATTCGAAATTCGAAATTTTAATTGTTTTAGCCTATCATTTTGCTCGATATCTGATTTCTGGATGAATTCGTACTATGGGGAGCTTCCCATAGGCTTCTATTGTAATTTGGTAGGTTCAATCTGGCGAAGTAGCCAGTCAAATCAATTTTAAATTTTTAATCCTTCGATCATCGAATGATCGAATTTTCGAATATCCGATCATTCGATCTATTCAATCTATTCGATATTCGATGATCGAAGAGGCCAAATTTGCATATACGATTTCACAAAAAATTCATACGATCGTTATTCGATCGAATTCGATTGAACTTCTATCATTTCACGTGAATTTTGTAAATTGGCCACATTGTATTTATGCATCGAAAAACTTTCCTCCAAACCTTGCATTCAAAAATGGGTTGGTGAGCAACATGTTACTTATGAGCTACTGGTTGAGGATCCAAGGCTTAGCATGTAAGAAGCTAAAGAAAGAGAAGGTAGCTGAGCAGCCTAAGCTTCACCAAGGAATCATTTATACCACAGAATAACAGACACTTTCTGTTGAGTTGTGACTACTGTTGACACTACGTGTTTTATTATATTGCTGTTGATAAACCTTACAACCTGCCTTGATTTTCAGGAGATTTATCAGGAGTTGATATTCTAAGTGGGGACTAAGGCATAAATCAACTTAATAACTATTGTGCCCACAATAATTTCATCATAACTGTTCAGAGTGCATTGGCAGTAACTAATAAGTGTTAGAGGTCTTAAAACCATACTCTCCCTCTAGTTGACTCCATGGGGTTTTAAAAGCCCCCTGTTTGCGACATCAGTGACTTTGTGCTTCAGTTTACAAAAAAATGCTGATATTCCATTAGTGGCATTCTAGATTACCCCATTGGCCATTGCCCTGAAAGCAACAATTCTGTGCATTGGTGGACTTTAGTACAGTGTGTTTCTGATCTCTTTCTACCTAAATAAAGTTAATGGTTCAGTGTAGAGCAAAGTGCAGTTATTTTTACAATAAGACAGGTAAGAGCAACCTATGGGTTAATAAAACTGATTTATAGCGTTGCCATGGGAATTGTCTCTACATAAATCAGTGCCTGAACTGAAAAGACTACCTTTGGGGTAGCAGAAGTGTAGATGTCAGGGATGTAAGCAGCGGGGGCACATACAAAGTGTGACTGCAAGAACCTGGCCCTCAGGATACATTCATGATGGTCACTGCATGTACAGGAGGCACCCCACAGATGGTACAACACCTGCTTCTAATTCCATTCCCTGGGGACATGTGTCAGCAGCACACAGCTCCCCTCCTGGGATGTTGATTTTGTAAGCTGACAGTCCTTCTGCATTGTCAGTTCTTGATATCTCAAAGAGGTAACAGTGATGCCTTCTTCTGACAGTTATCTGACAGGAAACTAGGTAGGAGTGAGTAAGGGTTGTGTACAGACAAGTCCTGTAGTGCCTACATCTTTCTTTGTAAAAACAAATAGTAAGATAAAACAAAACTCCACTAATTTGGGATTTGGCTAGATCCCAAATCTTTCACAAAGAATTCAGCCAAATCTTGAACCAAACTTGCATATGAAAACTAGTGCTAGGAAGGGTTGAAAAGAACCATGCAAGTCACAATTTCTGATATCCTGGTTTGGCAAGATCGCTGCAATCAAAATGAATATCTTGCCAAAATAGCTCTACTTGTTTGAAACTCTGCCGGTTACAGTACCCCCAAAAACATTGCAAGCTGTTCAAAACCAATTCCATAACTTTATTTGAGGGAAAAAAAAGCCAATGAAAAGCTAGATCGGTCTTGACTATGGAGGTCTAGGTGTGCCCAATTTGCAAAGATATTACGAAGCAGCAATGTTGGAATGGTTGAGCCAACCTCCCCCTACTGTTTGGGCCTGCATCAGATATATCTATCAATCATCGCATCTGGAGTGGTTATACCAAAGATATAACAAGAAAAGGTTTACTCCCAACAACCCAACTAACCCTGAAAATTTGGGACAGATTAAAATATAAGCGAGGTCTGCTGTCGCAATATTCCATAAACATAAGAAATCCCAATTTCCCCCCGGGCACTAATGCTTCATTCTGCAAACTATGGCGCCAGACAGGCCTATTAACAATAAGTGACTTTATCGACTGCCAAAACCTTACTAACGCTACAGGAACTAAGGGACCTTGTACCACAATCCAATCTGTATCAATTAGAATACTTTCAACTCCGCCACTTTCTCTACTCATATTTAAATGCTGCAAAATCAAACATGAGTACGGCCTTTGAAATCCTGGCCAAACAGGGGTTGCCACAAAAGGGACTTATTTCCAAGATATACAAGCTTCTTAATGAGCCTTTAACTTTTATCTTAGGGCAACATACCTACATGACTAAATGGAATAGTGTAACTCAAAATAATCTGTCCCCAGAGGACTGGTCAGAAATTTGGAAAAATGCTCAACGAATGACCTGTGCGAGGCAGAAAGAGCATATCTACAAGATTTTGATGGGGCCCAATGACCCATATAGGGAAGAAGGGACTTGACGGGGCGCAGAAGGGGACCTAACCCCGCCCACCCCTTTGGTGACCGATTCTGATTGGTTGGCGGGCCTGGTGGGCGGTGCGCAAAAGGGGGAAGATCTGCGCTTACCGGCATTCGGCGCCGGGACGTGGAGGAAGAAGGACTCAGCATCCCACCCTCCCTCCCTGGTTATAGGTGTTAGTCGCAGTTATGGGGGGGGGGTACCTTTGCAAGGAGCCCCAAGGGAAGTTAAAATGGAAAGTGGTTTGGCAGGCCTGGGTCCTCATGGGGAGATATGCAGCCCGATTTAGGGCTTGGTAATGGTAGGAATCAATCCTGGCTGTTGGGAGAGAGTTATCCCCCTTTTTCCCCCGGGTGGGGGAATAAGATTGTTTGAGTTTGTTATACAAACGGTTGAAAAAAGTTGAAATATTTTCATGTTAAAGTATTATTGTTAATTATAAATAAATAACTGCGGCCATCTCTCTCCAAACCAGTGGTGTGTGGTGTGTTATTGGGGATGGGCAAAAGGGGGAGGTACAGACTCGACGCTGCACCTGTCATGTTCTTGTACTAAATCACTCATAGGTTACATAAGCTATTCCCTGACCATTAGCCACTCTGCTGGAGAAATTGGGGAGAAGTGGGCACAATTCCTCACATTTTTTTGAAATTCCCAATCATTCGTTCAATGTGGCTGGAGGTTAAGAAAGTGCTTGATCAGGTTCTAATAACTCAAGTTCCCTTAGACATATCCACCTTTCTTTTCGGCAGGCCAATTATCGACATATCAGGCAAAAACTGGTCAATCATATATTGACAGTCGCACGGATAGCAATAGCTGCCAAGTGGAAGACCCTTAATTTCCCAAACACTCAGGAAATAATCAGTAGAGTGAATGCTAACAGAATCTTTGAAGCAAATATAGCTTACGTACAGAACACCACCCCCCAACAGCTAAAAACTTGGTCTGTTTGGGAGCTAAGAGGATTCACCTCATACAACACCCCCTTGATGGTTGTAATATGTATATGACTATCTTGGCCACATATACTACAAGTTATTCCTAGGCTCTTACTTGACCTGAAAATAACTATCACGTATTAAATACCTATAAGCACATAATACATATTGCAACCTGTACTGCACAGAGCTACGTAAAGAATGTCAACTATTTACCTATTTCTTTGTTTTAGTCTCACCACTGACTTTTACCTATGTATTTTTTTTTTCTGTAGATCCTTTATTTCTGTTATGTATATTTGTGTCTTTGAAAATTCTTCAAAAAAAAAACAAAAAAAAGAACCATGCAAAAAAATTATTTTTATGATGGAAAGCCATGTGATTTTAAGGATTCAGGGTTTGGTTCAGCCAGGCACTTGCATTCAGCCAAACCCTGTTCAAACGTTTGAACCAAATACTGGATTTAGTGCCCTTGAGACACTTTTTTAATATTTGGACAGTTTGGTTCCTTCTATTTAGTTTTTTTTTTTGGTTGTCAGACTGTTTCCAGTTCAACCCCCCATTGAAGGTCCAGCCTTCAGTCAGGTATCTGCTTAGCTTATAACATAGTTCCATATACATAGTTCCAGGAATATATAGGGGAGGAAATAGGTTTTCACCCTGTATCTCACCCTAAGTGACCTTCAAGCTGGTCTTTCTGGAGTATCTAGAAGAGCAAATAGGCACTCTTACCTAATTCTCCCCTAACTGGCCTTCCAGCTGAACCCCCTTCAACACTCTTCTGTAGGTGTAAACTCACATATTACTTATCTTTCTTACCAATTCGTGATGGGATTTCTCTGTACCCTTGTTGGCATTCATATCTAATGTTATATACCTGTAGGGTTACTACTTTTTTGGACTTAAATACTGGTTTTCCTTTTCTATTTTCCTTCCCTACTAATAATATTGGCATCGAGTTTAATGTGTACTGGCCAGTTGGCACACTACTATACAACTACAATCCAATATAAATTTCCCATTTAAAATGCAGATGTGTGTGAAGGTTTATTTCATTGTTTTATTTGGTTTACCTAATCCATGCTTTCTTTATTTATTTCATGTCCAAAGATAAATAAGCCAATGACATTCTCAGCTAGTGGGGCAACAGACACAAATAAGCCTTTTAAATAATGGATAAAAATACTAGAAATCTAAACTCCTTGCTATAAAGCACAACTGTGCTGCTGTTGAATCACTGGCGCAGGTAAAGCACAGTAAATCTAGAAGCTTTAATCCTGAAAGTGTATTCCCAACATATATTCAAATGTCAGGTGGTACTTGCTTTATTAGTTGCTCAAAATATTTGAATTTATAGGCGCATATCTTTATTTTTCTATAAATATTTGTCTGTTGTTTTCTCCAGTCGACGCTACATCAGAAAACAAAGGCATTGATATTTCATTTTAACGAATTAAATTTAATTACCCTTAGTTTACAAATTTAGAGACCCCATACAAGTAATTGATTCAGCAGTGCCCCCTGCCAGTCCTGCGGAATACTACACATCAGTTAAAGTCGTTCGATGCATTGTGATAGTGCTTGCCCTTTTTTTAAAGCACTGGATGTTATCCAGAATGCTTTGGGTCTGGGGTTTTCCTGATGACGGATCCTTCTGTAATTTGGATCTTCATAACTACTATAAAATCATGTAAACATTAAATAAACCCAAAAGGCTGGTTTTGCTTCCAAAAATGATTACTTATATCTTAGTCTGCATCAAGTACAAGGTACTGTTTTATTATTATTATTATTACAGAGATAAAGGAAATCATTTTTAAAAATCTGGATTATTTGGATATAATGGAGTCTATGGGAGATGGCCTTTCTGTGATTTTCTGGATAATGGGTTCCTGGATAACAGATATACCCGTACTTCTAGTTTTGGAGTGGGAATTTTAGTATAGGTGAGGGATGCATTACCAAGAAGCCCATTATCCAGAAAGCTCTTTATTATGGAAAGGCCGTCTTCCATAGACTCCATTATATTCAAATAATCCAAGTTTTTAAAAATTATTTTCTTTTTCTCTGTAATAATAAAAAAAAGTACATGGTAATTGATCCAAACTTAGATACAATGAATCCTTAGTAAAAGCGAAACCATCCGATTGGGTTTATTTAACGTTGACATTATTTTCTAGTAGATCCGTTATCCAGAAAAACCCAGGGCCCGAGCATTCTGTTTTCAAATAGGATAGGAATTGAAAATGGCCACCCAGATGCGTCTCAAAAAAACTTCAGCCAATTTATCAATTTGGATAGTTTAGCTTTAATTATTATCAACATATAATTATATGGAAAAAGTGATACAACACCTTAAAAAAAAAAAGTTATTGTGGGGAAATCCACGAATCAAGAGAATACTGTATGCCTGCCCTAAATCCTATCCTTAAATGATGAAAAGGAACGAAAATGAAAATACCAATGAATGTACCACACTTCATTGTACATTGATAGCTGAAAATTCCTAATCACAGCGGCTGCTTTGGGATTTATTTAGGTTCTCCATTGTGTAAATGTAGTAGGCATGATGGAAGAATTACACCACAATTAACACTGAAAGCTAATTACCAGGCACACCGCATACAACTGGATGTCAGAGGATAGAAATGAACTAGTATTTCCCTTTGTTGTTAAATGTCTTGAAATCTGGTATTAACCTGTCAATATATGGGATCTCCCTCCTACCTTGTCCTCCTCTCACAGTCAGGGGTTTTCCATGGTACTGGGGTGGGTTTTACAAAAATCTAAGCATAGTAGAAACACAGTTACGTAATCAGCCACTGCGTTTCTTGGGGTATTTATAGCAATCAGTAAAATAATTGAAAAGTAGCAGTGAAATGTATAAGGATTGTAAGCTCTTTTGAACAGGGCCCTCTGATGCCATTTATATTCTGTAAGGGCTGGGGCAGACAGGGAGATTCGGGGAGATTGTCGCCTCGATTCATCGCCCTAAACCTTGTTTGTAAAATTCTTGTAACCCCTGTTTGTTATCAATTAATGAAAAGCTTTGATGTTAGATTTTCATGACCTGTCTAAATCATTCTCTATTTAGTATAAGTTGTTTATAAGTGGATAGTATTTTTCAATTATTTTCTTTTAAGGTTGACTGACATCTGCATATAGAGACCCTGAGAATTAGATATATTTTCTCAAGCAATTGCCCCTTTCTTTTGGACACCTAAGGTGGTCCTCAGTGAGCTCTGGGTGATTATTTTCTTTTTCTTGGTAAAAGTGATGCAACAGTAACTCAATATTTGCTTAGTAAGTGGCAGTGTATACAGTATAAAAGGGAGCGTACACATGCTCAGAATTCTTTTCCCTGAGTGGATACCACATTGCAGGCAGGTGGGTATAGGATTGGGTCTGATCACATCAAATCTAGATCAGGGAAGTTTTAGTTCAGCTATTCGCTGGGTTTAACACCCTTGTGGTGATCCGGCAGCCAGACAGACACCCGAGTGGTTGAGCTCCCTTACAACTTCCCTACTGGTGAGGATGAAGTAAGGTTCCCTGTGACCTTACTAAAGGGTGACCCACAATTCTGGGCACTAAGATTACCCCTCTCTTACCTGCCCGTTTATCCCTAGAAGCATTCTTTGCTACCATGGCCATGCTATACGATGACCAGGATCATGCTAACTCTGCCGGCTCCGAGATTTGTAAACTCCGCCAAGTAATTAAAGAGTACTGAACGGAATTCCATCGCTGTGCAGTTGAGATGGGGTGAAATGATACAGCTCTTCGTAGCCAATTCCTGGTGGGGCTTTCTAGCTCTGTCAAAGACAGACTGTTAACTACCCTCCTTCATCCACTTTGGAAGACCTTATGAAGTTAGCCATTCAAATTGACAGGAGGCAAAGAGAAATGCGGGCTGAAGGGGCTGAAGATCTCCCCATTATATGAAATGATGAATCACCAACTCCCTTGTTTCTTAGTCCTCAGGGGGAACAAATGCACTTGGGGTCTACTCATTTGTCCCCTGAGAATCTGTGCAAATATTTTGGGGATAAGGGTAATTTCCTTAAAAATTGTCCCAAGAGGCAACCTCAAAACCTAAATGGAGAAGGGGTCCTCCATTTGGGTAGAGAGATTTACTCTTCCAATTCTCCTAAAAATTTGGTACCTGTTGTTTTGTCCTGGCCTGGGGGTTCAGTTAAAATCTCGGCCTTGCTGGATTCTGGGGCTGGGGGGAATTTCTTAGATGCTGCCTTATCAGAAAGGTATAATATCCCCCTTATTCCCCTTACACCTCTTATGAGGATTTCAGCAATTGATAAGAGCCCACTGGGTTCAGGTCTGTTAACCCAATAATTCAAGGCATTATCCATGTGTATAAATAATATGTATTGTCAAAAATTAGCTTTTCATATTCTTGATGGTTCTTCATCCCCACTAATTCTGGGGTACACAACCCCCACATTGATTGGGTAACTGATGAGCTTATTCTGTGGGGTTCCAAGTATAAAGATTCATGTCTAGTTTCCATTCTAATTGTGGCAGTTCCTTCCCTAGAGAAACTCCCTTCTGTTAAGTATTGTGGGGTTCATAGTTCTGGGGTACATAGTTCCCTTCCCAGTTACATCCCCCTCAAAAAGAAAAGCAGATGATAAGCCCCATAGGGAGGTACCCAAATATTGGGTTGGGAACTTGGTATGGTTATCCACAACGCATATTAAAAATTCCATTTCTTATGCGGGGGCCCAGATTTATTGGTCCATCTCCTATTGTGGAGATTGTGAACCATACCTCTGTCTGTCTCAAGTTATCTAATTGTTTCATGTTTCTGTGTTGAAACCTGCCATACAGGTCCACCAGCAATCATGTCCTCCTCCTGTGTTGGTAAACGGACAGTCCGAATCTGATGCCAGTGCTAACCACCTTAGGATACAGTCCTATCCTAGGTTTCTTGGTAAGCATTATGGTGCATTGGCCGATCTTAGAGGCGGGTAATGTAGGGACTGCTGCTTATCCTGGTCTAGTGGCCAGCAGAGACACCTGGCACTTCTCGAGCGGAGACGCCTGCTGTGTGGTTGTTGCTCCTTCTGTGCCATTCTCTCCTATGGCACGTGTGGCACGCACTTCCTGGGTTTTATGTGCCAGCGTGATGTTGTCATAGCGCAATGGTGCAAGATTCAAATGTACAGTATTTAAAGAGGGTTTTGAATTCTACACATGGCCAGTTGTTAGGTTCTGTTAGTTGGTATCCTCAGGGTTTATTCCTTGTGAATCCTGTTTAATCTATTGATATTGACCTTTGCCTGCCTGCCTGCTGACTATTCTGAACTCTCCAACCTAACCCTTGCTTGCCTGCTTGACTACTCTGACCACTCCAATCCCAACCACTGCCTACCTGACTATTCTACCCTCTCCACTCTTGACCCAGCCTGTCTGACTAATCCTATACGCTGCTTGTGCTGGCCCAGCCTGCTTGACCACGTTTTCTCGTCTGGCCTTTCAAGTGTGTTGCCTTCCGTCCAATATCCTTGTTAAACCATTGTGCTCCTTTGCTTCTCCAGAACCCTCGCTGGATCCTCTCTTATTAAGACCTGGTGGAATCCGATTAGCCAAGGCCTCCTCCCAACGTGAAAGGTGGATGTTAGAGGCAGAGGCAAGAGCTGAGACCAGGGATCCTAGCATTGGTTCTTGATTTAGGGTGCTGTTCGTGACAATGGATACATAAAAAAAATTCTCCCATATACTTGAGAAGCATAGAAATGCCAGGAGACCATACCATTAATTATATGGATTCCATGGAATCCTGGGAAGACAAACCAATTGTGCTCTTAAAATGGCAATTTCCAGGGAATACCCTGTAGGATAAATCTCACTTTCATTTAATTCAAATGAAAATCCAAAAAAAAAAAAAAAAAAAAAAAAAAAAAAAAAAAAGCAAGGCCAAGGAAGTCAATCCATGTAAAACAGAAGACCTTCTCCTCTGTGCCTTGAAACAGCTCATAGCCCAATATTTCTAACCAGAACCGACCTTTGAGATGACATTGCAATCAGTCTGGTTCTTACTTTTGTAAGGCTGAAGGTTACATTTCATTAAAAATTTGATGAGGTCTGGAAAGAAGTGCATGTCTGTTTTGGTGGGGCTGGTGAGGGCACCAGTCTGGGGGTAATTGGACCTGGCAGGGTCAGACTGGGGAATGGCATACAACATCTGGATTGTCTTGAAATTCCATAAATAAAGGATAATAAATGAATGAATCATGCAATTACTTGTTACCAGTGGGAGGCTGAGAAGAACATTTAGCATAGAGCAACCCCCAAGATCACATCACTACACAATAAAAAACAAAAATTCATGGACCTATTTTCAATTATTTTTGATGTTGCGGTGTTGAGCTTCTCTTCTAAATTAGCCTGTCTCAGGCTCACCATCAACACGATCTGTGCATCCACTGAAAAAGATATTTGGAAGAATGTCATTAAATTTGGTAACAGAAATATTTGCAGGGAGAAAATGTATGCTTTTATGTTACCAAATTTTACTTTACATGAATTTATATCTTTTGTGAACCCAGAAACTGTTTAGTGACCATTTCTGACAGTGGAAGAAAGATTGCAAATTTTATCATTTGTGCCTATGTGCAGTGAATGTAATAAAACGTCTTACTGAAAAAGTTGTTATGTTTGCTCCAAAAGATTATGACTCCTTCAAGCACTTGCACATTGATGGGTGTTGTAATCCATCCTCATCTGGGTGACACATCACTTCTATAAAAGGTTATAATCCTAGAGATATAAAAACAGCATATGAGAAAGCAGTCTGTGCAGATCGAATCCAATTGCTTAAACATAATTCCAAACAACAACACAAAGGTACATCTAAGGCTAATAATGGCAAAATAAAATCAAGTACTCGTTTTTGCACAACAGATAGCAGGGATGCTTATACAATTCAACGAAGCATTAAAAAATATTGGGGGACGTTCTACTCCAGGATCCTGTTCTGGGCAGAATTTTGGAAGAAAAACCCTCTTTTGTTTTCGGGAAAGGGAAGAATTTAGCTGCACAAGTCTCGAAAAGTTTCAATACCTCTTCAATAGTGATGGGCGAATTTATTCGCCAGAGGCGAATTCCCGCGATCCGCGAAACGCCAGATAAAAAACGCGCGACTCGTTTCGTTTCGCGAATTTTTTCGCCAATCCGCGAATTTTGCTGGAAATTCACGAATTTTTCGGCTAAACAAAACGGGGGAGATTCGCCCATCACTACTCTTCAAGACAAAACAATGACAGTGCTTGGTTAAAATACAAGGGTACATATAAGTGTGGACGCAGTAGGTCCACTCATAGATCTTTCTGCAGTAAAGTGACTGGAAGGTCTTTCAGTTAGGGATGCACCGAATCCACTATTTTGGATTCGGCCGAACCCCCGAATCCTTCCCGAAAGATTTGGCCGAATACCGAACCGAATCCGAACCCTAATTTGCATATGCAAATTATGGGTGGGAAGGGGAAAACATTTTTTACTTCCTTGTTTTGTGCCAAAAAGTCACGTGATTTAGCTCCCTGGCCCTAATTTGCATATGCAAATTAGGATTCGGATTCGGTTCGGCCAGGCAGAAGGATTCGGCCGAATCCGAACCCTGCTGATAAAGGCCGAATCCTGGCCGAATCCCGAACCGAATCCTGGATTCGGTGCATCCCTACTTTCAGTATTAAACAATATTTTAATTGTGCGTTGAAAGGAATAATCTATCTAGCTACTTGTAGGTGTGGAGTTCAATATGTAGGGTAAACCATCAGGATGGCTAGTACCCGGGTTTCAGAACAAATGTCAGCGGTAGATCGTTTAGATTTGAAGTCCGCTATAGCGAAACACTTGACATTTCAATACTAAAGCATTAGCCATTACGTTTATTTTTATTTCAATATACTTGTGCTATTGATTTTGATATTGCAGGATGCGTTCAAATTAATTGTGGTACAACTGTGTTCACATAGTGTCATTTAATATTTAAAGGGGTGGTTCACATTCAAGTTAACTTTTAGTATACTGTAGAAGGGCCAATTCTAAGACACTTTTCAATTGGTCTTCATTATTTATTTTTCATAGTTTTTTCATGATTTGCAATTTTCTTCTGTTTCTTTCAAATGGGGGTCACTGACACCATCTAAAAACAAATGCTCTGTAAGGCTACAAATTTATTGTTATTGTGACTTTTTATTAATTATCATTCTATTCAGTCCATCTCCTATTCATATTCCAGTCTCTTATTCAAATCAATGCAGGGTTGCTAGGGTAATTTGCACCCTAGAAACCAAATTGCTGACACTGCAAACTAGAGAGCTGCTGAATAAAAAGTTAAATAACTATAAAACCACAAACAATAAAAAATGAAAACCAATTGCAAATTGTCTCAGAATATCACTCTCTACATTATACCAAAAGTTAACTCAAAGGTGAACAACCCCTTTAATCTTGAGACTGCTGTGAATTTGTGTATATAAAACATAACTTCCCTTATGGGGTTAATGTTCTTATGGGGTGGGGCTTTGTGCAGTCCTATTAAATGGTGATGGGGGGTGGACATACCATTTAGTGTATAGGATTATCAATAAATACATGTACTAATACTGAACTTCTGTCTTTCAACAGTAAGACTTCATGACAGTATCTCCGAAGAAGGGCACCATTACTTGGTGTTTGATCTGTAAGTTTTTGCTGTTTGAGATATATATATGTATAATTTCCATACCATAATCTGCTCTGGTCAGAACTGAACTCAGACCAGACTGTGTCCTGACAAACACTTACCTTACAGTGCTCTAACACTTCTGCCCTGAGTTTTAATAACTTACCCCTCATATATGTATAACTATGAAAGCATAAAAGCTCATGACAGACATTATATTTCTCCATTAGGGGTAGATTCATCAAAGAGTGAAGATAAGAGTGAAGTTCCGCCACTAGAGGGAAATTCCGCTGCTCTCCATTCATTTTCGTGGGATTTTTGAGGGCGTATTTATCAAAGGGTGAAATTTCACTTTCACTCACTGATAAATAAGCCTTTCAAAATCCCATAGAAATGAATGGAGAGCTACGGAATTTCCCTCTAGTGGCGGAACTTCACTCTTAACTTCACTCTTTGATGAATCTACCCCTTAGTGTTTCAGGGACAGGGATGTCTTTGTTACACATACTGTACTATGATGTGCTTGTAGCTCTTACCAGCACAGAACAGAGAAAGCCCCACTCATGACACCCTATGGGGCAGAAAGCACCCTATGGATGAGAGATCTGGGGCGGCTTTAAATGGATCGCCACCTTAAAACATTTCTGCAAAACATTCTAAGTTTCTTTCAAGGTACACTGAATGATTTTAAAGTTATTTGCAAAAGACGCATAAACAAACTCTATCCTATATTTCTCACTGCTGAGAATAAGTGAAACACAGGTAGAACATGGAAAAATGTAGAAAAGGGTTAATATATCGTGCTCAGTCCAACATTGCAACCTAGGGTATTTTTTGTCAATAGCATATCAATGCCTGAACCTAGATGGATGTATTTTAAGTGCAGAAGAGGATTTGCATTTTGTCAGCTCATCTATATTCAGCAAATGCTAAAAGGCCTAGCCTGTTACTGTTAATATGCACTAAAACCCAGTTAAGAGTGACAGGATAAAAGGGATAGTCTCCCTATTGCTTTAATTAAAATATACATACATATTTGGTATTCTATTATCAAGCAGTGCAAATGAATGATAGTTTCCTACATTAGATGTCTTCTAATGAAATCTGGGGAGGCAATGGAGAGATAAAATTTAGCCTTGTAAAAACAAGGATAATGAATATGGTATAAAGATTTCTCT
The DNA here is from genome assembly GCA_024363595.1 of Xenopus borealis. Classification (NCBI taxonomy): domain Eukaryota; kingdom Metazoa; phylum Chordata; class Amphibia; order Anura; family Pipidae; genus Xenopus; species Xenopus borealis. Next base: position 10,896,265 of record CM044436.1, on the reverse strand, counting down.
GTTTCTCTTTCACAGGCTAGTAATAAAACACTTAAAGCTCAATATGCAATGTTTGATCAAATAAAACAATCATGCATGCTATTTTACTTTAGAACAATTGGCCATGCGCAATTTCAGTATAAGCCCTATTTCTTGGCTGTATAATGAATATATGCAATCAGGGCCGGGCCAAGGTAGTTTGGCACCCTAGGCATGGGGTTCAATCAGTGCCCCC
>CM044436.1:10795433-10895167 GCA_024363595.1 Xenopus borealis | reverse complement strand
CACCATGACTGCGCCCTAGGCGGCCGCCTACTCTGCCTACCCCTAGTTCCGGCCCTGTATGCAATACATGTTTAAGTTTTACCCTGTTGAATATTATGCTAGAAACCCTGTTAGAGTGGGGATTTGTATTGTAACAAGGGAGCAGTTCTGAAATCCAAATAGAAAATGAAGTCTTCTGCTGACGGGGCCAGCGACCCTGATAATCAACAACATTTTTTCTAGCTTCTGCCTTGTAGACACTAGAATTGGAAGACTAATTATTATACTAATAATAAACAAGTCATGGAGACCAATTGGAACAGGTTTCTATACAACCCACTGAACATTAAAGTAATGCCATGCTTGCTCTTTAACCTTGCTTGTTCTCTATATTGTTTTTCTTTTCAGGGTTACAGGAGGAGAGCTGTTTGAGGATATTGTTGCCAGAGAATATTACAGTGAATCAGATGCCAGGTTTGTGACCAGTGGCGTAACTAGATATTTCTGGGCCCCAAGGCAAATTATTTTTCAGAACCCCAAAATGTCTAGAGGTTGACTTGTTTTACCAATGTTTATTGAAATGGTGTATGAATTAGGGCAGAGGTCCCCAACCTTTTTCACCGTGAGCAACATTCAGATGTAAAAAGAGTTGGGGAGCAACACAAGCATTAAAAAATGTTCCTGTGTAATAATTGTTGTGATTGATTATTGGTAGTCCCTATGTGGACTGGTAGCCTACAGAAGACTCTTGTTTGGCAGTAGACCTGGTTTTATTCAATCAAAACTTGTCTCCAAGACAGAAATTCAAAAATAATCACCTGCTCTGAGGCCACTGGGAGCAACATCCAAGGGGTTGGGGAGCCACATGTTGCTCACGAGCTACTCGTTGGGGATCACTGAATTAGGGTCTTATGGGGCCCCTATAACGCCTGGGCCCCCATGCAGCCTCATAGTCTGCTTCCTCTGTAGCTAAGACCCTGTTTGTGACATCCACATGCAGTACAAACATGCTAACCCACTTAAGTCAACCAAAGAATTTAGCCAGACTTGGGCTAAGGCGTTAGACTAGGACTGCATTTTCTATCCTGCAGTGAACCAAGAGCATCTATGGTCCAAAAAACAGCCTCAAGTGAGGTTTGGAGATGTAGCTGCTTGTGTGAGTGATGCTGAGCTCTTATTGCTCAATAAGTGTTACTGGCAGGCAGCCATCAAAAATGCTGGGGGCTTGTGTATGTTACTGTTTGTAGGACACCACACAGGGATGGGGGAAAAGTGAACCTCTCCACCAGTTACTGTAGCTTAATTGGGACAGGAACAGAAATATAATTTTTAGTTCTATTAAAAAAACAGCATTGTTCAAAGGAGAACTAAAAGTGGAACTAAAGAAATAGGTTAGAAATGTTGTACATTATGTTTTAGGTTTCTGTACTAGCCCAAGGCAACCACAACCCTTTAGCAGTAAAGATCTCCCCAGTAGATGCCCCAGTAGCTCCCCATCTTCTTTTCTGCTGATTCACTGATTCACATGCTCTGTGCTGCTGTCACTTACTGAGCTTAGGGACCCACTCCCAACACATAGTACACATACAATATAAATATCACAGTATCAGGCTGATTAGTAATTAAAACATTAATTGCTATAAGGCAGCAAAGAAACCAGTGCAACTAGCACTATAATTGAATAATCAGCGCTGTAGCATCCGCTTATATTACAGACCAACCTCATTTTCTGCTGGATAATTAGTGACGACCCCTAAGCTTAGCTTCTCAACAGCTGCTCAGAGCCCACTGAGCATGTGAGTGTCGCAGACACTTTCCAAGATGGTGACCCCCTGTGACAAGTTTGAAGTCCTGAATCATTGCTGCTATTGACAAGCTGAAACTTTAAGATAATGCAATAACTTCAGAATATAAAATATGCCATTTTTAGCCATATTAATTGTTAGTGTTTAGTTCCCCTTTAAAATCTCATGAAATAGTTAATTTAATGCATTAACACATTCCATCAGGGTCTGCCACCTCACAGGCTGACCACCCCAGTTCTACATCAGTGCGAATCCCTCTGCATCTACCTCATTTGGGGTCTCAAATCTGGGGTGGGTCAGTGGAATTTACAGTGTAAGTTTTTCAATTCATTGGGGTACTGGATTTGCCAAGAAAAGTCAGGGCGTAAATTCATCTGTTGGCTGTGCTTTTCTTTTATTAATGAACCAAGTTCAAAGCATGTAGAAGAATACAGTATGACGACTCTGGAGAAGATATTCTCAAGTAGTCTATAAAAGTGATTTAATATCTTGTTGTTGCTTTTTATTGTCTTGCAGTCATTGCATTCAGCAAATTCTAGAAGCAGTTCTGCATTGTCACCAGATGGGAGTAGTGCACAGAGATCTGAAGGTGAGGGTTGCAGCACTATGAATCCAGCAGTTTCCTCTATGCAAACACCCTGGCCACCAATGTGCCTTGTATCATTCTTTGGGTCTCTCTATTGTTCCACATTGGGCACCCACACCTCAACTTCCCATCGTTCTTTCATCAAGTCACCTACACATTCCTCATTCTGAGAGCTCACTCCATTTCTCTCTATGGTTTCACCATGGTACCAGTACATTTTTATCTGAATGATGCTTCTCCACGTCCTGTAAAGCAATAATATTGTTACTGCCTCAGTTCTTTCATCATGATGCGACTATCTTCACCATGGTATATGTACAACTTCAGTAGTGGTGCCCGTGGGCCCGACAGGATTTTTTAACCTACCAGATGAAGGTCTGGCTGACTTTCGGCCAGATTTTGATCAGGGAAGCCTGTCGAATGGCCCCATACATGGGCCAATAAGCTGCCAACTTGCTTGGCAGCTTTTATGGGGCCTTACAGGATAACAGCTGCCTGGTAGATCTAAGTACGGCACTCAATCATAAAATCCAGGTCCCACTGAGACACATTCAGTTACATTGAGTAGGAGAAACAACAACCTGCCAGAAAGCAGTTCCATCCTAAAGTGCTGGCTCTTTCTGAAAGCACATGACCAGGCACAATGGCTTGAGATGCAACTACACACCAATATTACAACTAAAAAAATACACTTGCGGGTTCAGGAAGTTGTCAAGTGAATTATTTGCAGTGTAAACAGTGTAATTTAGAAATAAAAAATACATTATAAAAATCGTGACAGAATCCCTTTAAATACTGCACATTAGAATTGATTCTGTTCTTTAAACAAAATGCATTTTTCTAGCCCCAAACAGATGCGCTATGGTGCACCTACAGTCATTTTACCATTGTGCCCAAGAACCATGAGAGGAGATTGTTTTGCACCATCTTTTTATCTGTCCTTCAGAGAACAAAACCATTACCTCAAGTTCAAAACAATTGACCATTGGACCACTGTCCTGTTGTATATCTCTGTTCAGATTGTAACTACTGAAATCCTTCTATTATTTCACCGAGGCTTACCAGTATACAGGGTGATTACTCAACTTCCACTAATTTCTATGAGGGATGCACCAAATACATTATTTGGAATTCAGCTGAATCCCTGAATCCTTTGTGAAAGATTCGGCCGAATACTGAACCATATCCTAATCCTCATTTGCATATGCAAATTAGTGGTGGGAAAGGAAAAGGTGGAAAAAGAATGCTTTACTTCCTTGTTTTGAGATGAAGAGTAATGTGATTTCCCTTCCCACACTTAATTTACATATGTAAATTAGGATTAGGTTCAGTCACACACAAGGATTCGGCCGAATCCTGCTGAAAATGGCTGAATCCCGAACCAAGTCCTGGATTCGGTGTATCCCTACTTTCTACAACCAAGTTAGCAGAATATTTTAATTAGCTATAACCTTTCTGTGATCTGTAATTCATTATGGTGAAGCCACAGCACACCCAATCATAGAGTAACACTACTGTGATTCGCAGTGCGTGGCACTTTACTGTGTGTGCACAGTAGTATTAAATTCTTTCACTAAAGGGCAACAATAATCAGGACACCCAGAATCCCCCTGCCACTGATATACTTTCATTGACTGTCACCAGGCTACAATACTTAGGCCACTTCTACCAAACTACACAAATAATCCAAGTTGGTAGAACACCAAGAAAAGCTTGCCATACACTGAGACATCCATTCATCATCATCATCATCATCATCATCATCATCATCATCATTATCATCATCATCATCATCATCATCATTATTATTATTAATAATAACATGTATTTATATAATGCCAACATATTTCGTAGCGCTGTGTGGTCCCCAAATGAGTGGTCTTTCCCCAATATGCCCATCTTGATCAGAATGACAGGGATGCAGACTGTCAGCATGAGGAACAAGTCAATGAGCCAATGTGGCCTCACCCAACAGGATTTTTAAACCAGCCTAATCTGCATCTGTTGGTTTTGCACCCAGATATTGGTCTGGTAGTCTTGGCAGAGATTAAATCTTCCTGAGTATCGCTTCTTAAACTGTTGCAACAATGTATTTTGTTTAATTTGTTTAAAGAAATCAAACATTGTTTCATTTTCCTGTTTTTCCCCTTGCACAGCCAGAGAACCTTCTATTGGCTTCAAAACTAAAGGGAGCAGCTGTCAAACTAGCAGACTTTGGACTGGCCATTGAGGTGGAAGGTGAACAACAGGCTTGGTTTGGTAAGTGGTGAAGAGATAAAAGATTCTTACCTACTGAACATGGAGATGAGTACTTTTTTCACTTTTGTTGCCTAAAAATTTTATCAGGTTCGGTGGGAAGATGATGTTTGCAGAACAATTGAAATTCTTTAGAATTATAAAAATTAAATAAGTAAGTCTCCTGTTGAGAGAGAGAAAAAAAAACACATACAACAGGAGTGTCCAACCTGGGGTCTATGCAAAAATTAAGGGTGGCAGAATGGGGTGGCCATTACTGCCATAACTAATACACATATCTACTATTTAATAGTAATTTGTAATTTTGCCCACTTCTGCCTTAAAATCCTATTGAGGGTTCATAGCAGTTCTATGGTTTGATGACTGACACATATCTGGTTCTCACAGGCTTTGCAGGAACACCCGGCTATCTCTCCCCTGAAGTTCTAAGGAAAGACCCCTATGGAAAGGCTGTGGATCTCTGGGCTTGTGGTAAAGCTTTTAACCCTTCCTTTAATTATACGTTTCTGCTGTATGAATGATTCTGACATAATATATAATACATAATATAATACATAACAACATAATAATTATTTACTCCTTTTGGAAAAGAGAATTCTTCCTTTATGCTCTGCAGAACACACATTTGCAGATGAGACACAATTTTCTTTTTTTTTTTAAAGAAAACAATTATATTTCTAAGATTAAAATAAAATTAATGGGACACATGCATATCTGCCCATCTATATTATGTGTCTTGGATAAAATTGCTACAGAAACAGGGGGTAAACCACTAAAATTCTGTGGGGTAGATTCATCAAAGAGTGAAGTTCCGCCACTAGAGGGAAATTCCGCAGCTCTCCATTCATTTCTATGGGATTTTGCAAGGCCTATTCGTCAATGGGTGAAGTGAAAGTTCACCCTTTGATGAATAAGCCTTTAAAAATCCTATAGAAATGAATTGAGAGCTGTGGAATTTCCCTCTAGTGGCGGAACTTCACTCTTAACTTCACTCTTTGATGAATCTACCCTTGTGTGTCTTTTCTGATTATAATAATAACAATAATAAGAAGTGAGGTATAGTGACGGGCAAATTTATTCAGCAGGTGGGATTTCATGGCGAATTCCCATGATTCGCCACAAGCGAAATGCCAGAGAAAATTTGCACCAGAAAGAAAAAGAGATGCTTTTAAAAAAAAAGCGATGTGCGTCGAAAATGATGCAATGTGCGCCAAAAATGACACGCATCAAAAATGTGCCATGAATCGTTCCGTGAATCTTGAATTTCGCTGGAAATTCGTGAATTTTCTGGCGAAGCGAAATGGGATATATTCGCCCATCACTAGTGAGGTATATAGTTTTAAGTTATGCCAGTTATGCTAGTGCTACATTTCATTGCTTAAGAACCATGAATATATATTAAATTTAGGATGCTTCTGTCAGGCAGTGCCCTGCACGTTACCAGGGTTGCTTCTGCCACTTGAAAGGCACTACCACCTGCTGCAGGTTTCTCAGCCTTGTAGGAGGAGCGCCTCTGATAATATTCTAAATGTGGGCTCAGTTAAAAGTATGTAGTTAAAGGGTAAAGCAATATTTGTTTCTTGACTAATGAATTCTCTCTAAATCTTGGCCAGGTGTTATTCTGTACATTTTACTCGTTGGTTACCCTCCTTTCTGGGATGAAGATCAGCACAGACTATACCAGCAAATCAAAGCCGGTGCTTATGATGTAAGTGTCCTTTATTTATACTTTTACTTCATTTACTCTCATGTGGTCGAGAGTGAAAACATTGGTTAGATATTTGAAGGTGTAAAGGAAATAATTTTAATGCCGATGCCATTTCTGTAATATCTCAGGGCAACTGTGACAGCAGGAGAAGGTAATTAAATTGATTCTCCTTCCTAGTGAAATTCCTTTGCAGAAAAATCAGGAATTAGGGGAATGGAATGATACAGCTTAGATGTCTTTACCATCAGAGTTATTGCTGTAAATCTTTAGGTGCAATTGCACTGCATTTATTGACGCTGTGGGAACCCTGAAACTTCCATCATCTTCAGAGGTAACACCAGAGTTCCCCTGCATAAACAAGTGCTTAATTTGGAACAGGAGCAGGGAGAAGGTGAGTTGCGCTGAGTGCATAAAGGTGGCCACACATGCAAAAGAGCAAACAGATTTTTTTATATTTCATTTTTGAAATCTGACATGGGGCTAGCCATTTTGTCAATTTCCCAGCTGCCCCGGTCATGTGACTTGTGCCAGCACTTTAGGAGGGAACTGCTTTCTGGCAGGCTGTTGTTTTTCCTTCTCAATGTAACTGAATAGTACGCAGTGGGACATGGGCTTTACTATTGAGTGTTGTTCTTACATCTACCAGGCACCTGTTATCTTGTGTTAGGGAGCTGTTATCTGGTTACCTTCCCATTGTTCTGTTGTTAGGCTGCTGGGTGGGGGAAAGGGAGAGGGTGATATCACCCCAACTTGCAGTACAGCAGTAAAGAGAGATAGAAGTTTATCAGAGCACAAGTCACATGACTTGGGGCAGCTGAGAAATTGAAAAAATGTCTAGCCCCATGTCTGATTTCAAAATGAAATATAAAAAAATCTGTTTTCTCTTTTGAGAAATGGATTTCAATGCAGAATTCTTCTGGAACAGCACTATTAACTGATGCATTTTGAGAAATAGAATTTCCATGACAGGATCCCTTTAACTCAACATGAACAACCCTTTAAAGGTACTTGTTACAGGGTTAGAAGGGGCAATATTTATAGTATAAACAAAGCCATCATTTATTTGCCCTTTTTCTTAAATTAATGAAAAGCACTGATATTTAACCAATGTTAATTTATGCTACATACTTTAACGAATCAAACGCAATGAAATTGAGCGTCATTAGAAAGCAATGGATCCTTTGTGTGCTGTAGAGGTGCAACTGCATTGCAACTCAAGTTACAGGGTATCAGTCCTATAGATCTTATATTTTTGGGTAATTGCTCATTATTAAATTGCAAATTGACTTTGCAAAATATAGGCAACTTCCCCATTGTTAAAGGGACTGTAAATCCTGAATGCAAGCCTTGCCTTTGTCTGAAAGGCTATTTTATTACATGTTACTGACAGGTCTGCAAATGTTTTTGTAACATATTAGTGTGGCACGTGGCATGGCAAACATTTCCCCTACAGTGAGGACATCTAGTAAAATATCTTGGATTCCATACAAATGAATGTCTGCCCCTCAGTAAACTGATCCCTTTGCTTTTCACTTGCTGCCCATACTCTCAAAATTAATTTGTACATGCTGATCCACTGGACAAATCCCATTAAGGCTGAAAGAATGTTACCAATGCTGCAGCCTGTCTCATTGAACATGCATTCTTTTATTCCAGTCAGTGTTGGACTGGCCCACCGGGATACCAGGAAAACTCCCGGTGGGCCCAGATGTCTGTGGTCCCCTTTGCTTCTAACCATATGGCCTATTTCATGGTCATTCCCTATTTCTTTATGGTGAAAAAGAGGCTTAATAATGGAAGAATAGAGTATAGTAAATAGATATAAAAGACTAGGAGACAAAAGAGGTTGAGTGAGGAGAGGAGGAATAATAGTTTGGAAAGTGGGCCCCTGGTCTAAGGTTTTCTGGTGGGCCACTGGCATCCCAGTCTGACACTGACCAGTGAAGTGCTTGTCTGCCTGTGGAATGTTGCAACGAAACCAGTAGTTTTCAATGAGCTAAAGTATCTGTGGCAATGAAGCAGAAACCACAGTGTAAATCTATTTAGTAAATAAGGGCTGCCAGAGAACAATAAATTGATTTCTATAGACCAGGCTGCAGGGAAATGTGGCGTGAGGAGCAGAGCACAAGGGCGCCTTTAGAGAGCACTAAGGGAGTCATAAGCTGGCCATAGACACAAAGATCTGATCATTGAATCATCGAACAATGAGATTGGACCTGCCTCTAACCTTCAGCTCAAATAAAACAGTAAAAGAACCGATCACCCGATGTTCAGCCCCTGACAGCAATGGTACCAAAGTTTCTGTCCAACAAAGATGGTGACAATCGCAATTCGTGCAGAGATATGATCAGCAGCCGATAGAAATCTTCCAACCTTGTCTGATTGACTGAACGACTGATTGGCATGGCACAACAAATGTTGGTACACTCCACACACGGTCTGAAAATCGTACGAATCATTAATTCGTTGCATCTATGGCCAGCTTTAGTGCCAGAACAGTTTGATTGAATAGAGTTAATGAGTGCTCTATAAACAAGCTCCCCCTTCCCCCATCTGCAACCTGGATTTTCTCCCCGTATCCAGCTTCAGACTGGGGCATCTGCCTCCTCAGGGACTCACAAACACCCCCCCCCCCCATCCCAGCAGATCCCTAAGCAGGTTTGGGTCAGTGGGGTCCACCAGGTTTTTTTCCCACTGGTCCAGTCCGACTCTGTCCGCATCTATACATATTGTGAAGGCTGGGGGGGATGTTGATGAGTTCTTACCATGCCCACACTTCCATCTCTACAATTGTGAAGTCCCTGCTTTTGTTATACCACTGCATCATCAGATATTGTGCATTAATATTCTGTTTTAAAATTACATTTAGGGGCAGATTTTCTAAGGTTCAAATTGTCGAAGGTTTTTAGACCTCGAATCCGATTGGCAAATATTTGGCCAGAATTGTACGATCGAACAATTCTACGAAAAGTTGCAGAAAAAATGCTTGAATATTCACCAAAATCGAACGAATCGAACGTTCGAAGCATTTGATCGTACGACTGAAATTCGGCAAAAGACTTAAAAACCTAAGGGGGCTTCCCATAGGCTTCTATTGCAATTCGGTATGTTCAATCTGGCGAAGTAGGCAGTCGAATAAAAATTTAAAGGGCAAGTTCCTCCACTGGCGAATAGTCGAGCGCTCAAATATATATTTATTCGATCTTTTAGATGCGCCCGAATATTCTATATTCGATGGTCGAAAATACTTAATTTGCATATTCTACTTGAGAGTATTCGAGACTATTCAAGCGAATATTCGAATCCTTCACACAAATTTTGTAAATCTGCCCCTTTATGTAGAACCTTGTTCCCTGTCTCCAGCAACAGCAGTGGGTGGCTTTTTATATTTTGTGATTGACATCGGAGGCCACGAACCACAGTGACATCCTCCCACGACATTCACAACATAAGAGCCCCCCAGTGAAAATTCTGTGCAAAGACAGGAAGGGGAGCTGCTAGTTGTTATGTCAAGACATTGGCTCCTAAAAATTTAAATAAATGATGGCACACATTCCTTAACTTTAATATGTTGTACGTTATTGACCCTCAGGGCATTCCTTGCAATTGGAAATAAGGTTTTGCCTCTAAACCATGGATCACTTACACTGAATCTGTTCTGAAATCTCAGCTTTGGGTTTCTAGAGTTTCCCAGCTGCGATTTCACCTTGTTGTGCAGAACTTTTATTTGTTCTTTATTAGTTTCCTTCCCCAGAGTGGGACACCGTCACTCCAGAGGCCAAAGATCTCATTAACAAGATGCTCACCATTAACCCATCAAAAAGAATTACTGCAGCGGAAGCGCTGAAGCATCCATGGATCTCAGTGAGTCACCCCTATATCACTCTGAAAAAAATCAATCTTGTTTGTATCCTGCCAATGCTCATTTTTTTTCTTTCTGTTTGTTCTTTTTATTCTTCCAGCACCGTTCAACAGTTGCTTCATGTATGCACAGACAGGAGACAGTAGACTGCCTGAAGAAGTTCAATGCTAGAAGAAAGCTAAAGGTAAGGTGGATAAGTCAAGCTACTTTGGTTGGACTATAAGGAGTAAAGTGGTTAAAATGCATAATTAAAGCCCTAAACATGGCTGTATAGGTATGGAACCCTACCTTGTCTCAGAATTACTGTACATATATTAGTGAGGTAGAACATTGGTTACATTAGACTACCTTCTCGGCTGTGCCCTTGCGTGGGTGGAGGAAGAAGGAAAAGCTGTTTTATAATGAATAGAGATGGTGTGACAGGTTGTGCAATGCACCAGCTACTGGTATGGATCCCTTCTGTTCTGAATCCCATTTCTCACTGTGGAGAGCTGCCTCCAGCCATAAGTCCTAAACTGGAGCCCAAGACTGCTGTTGCTAGCTAGGCTGCTTAACTTCTATGGTACTAATACAATAAATGTAGTTTATATTGCACAGTCAAGTAACCTATACCAACCAATCTTCTTATTGTACCTACTGTTATCTGCACTAACCTGCAGAGTAGGTGCTCAGTGGGCACAGGACAGTACTAGCCTTACTGCCTGCTATAGGCAGAGCCCAATTATCCCAGGAGTTACCTGATTCAGTAGTCCCTACCCTGGACTCTCAACACTTTAAGCAATTCTCTTGACATTTCAGCTCCACCTTTAAAAATGGGGCACAGTAGTTGATTATCGGTACGCAGGGTTTAATGTGCATGTGCCCAAAACATTCTGCACCATCCGAATAGCGTTTGTGCTATGACAGTAGGAATGGTGTTTTTAGGCTATGCACACAAAAGTTGTTAGTGGAACCTGTTGTGTTTTGATAGCCGAAGATGAGAGAGTATATTAGGTCTTTATTAGAAGGTTCTTGCAGCCATTGCACAACAGTAACGTAAACTCTATCCTTCTTAAACAGTATAGACAGTACTGTGTATACACAGCATAAGTCCACAGTGGCCTCTGCAGGCCATTTGTATAAACACCACATATTCCCCCTATAGTAGGAAAGCATTTGGGCAAATGTAATAAACAACAACAATGAAACCGTACGCGTCTTAAAGCAATAAAATACATTCTTCACATCACAAAGTCCTTGGTCCATGCAGGTAGTTTCCTGATTCTCTCAATATGCCTTATAGGTTCACTTTCTTCAGGCATATTGCAGTTGGCATCAGGAGTAGGAAAATGTCCTTGATCAAATAGAGCTTCTCCAAAGTCATATCTAATAGGCGCAAGATGACGTGCATTCCATATGTGTCCATCAACAATTCATATGTGTATGGTCCTGGCTAGATTGTCCCTCTGCTGCTAGGCAGTGAATAAGTAAAGCACGCTTCCAAGCAGCAGAAATTTCCCCTTGGTCAGTGGCAATAATGTAATTTTCAAACATACTGATCAAAGCAGTAAAAGGTATGGTAGGCTCACCAGGGTTTGAAAGTAAGGCTGCAGGCTGCTGCAGAGGTAGAAAAGACATCTCTTCGCCAATTTGTTGTGTTTTGATAGCTGAGGATGAGCAGAGTATAACAGGGCTTTATTTGCAGGTTCCTGCAGTCATTACAAAATAGTAATATAAACTCTATACTTCTTAAACAGTATAGACAGTATTGTGTATACACAGCATAACTCATGTGCACAGTGACCTCTGCAGGCCATTTGTATAAACACCACAGAACCTACAAGTTGTCTCCTATAAAGTATTTTTAGAATTTAGCAGCTCTGCATAGGGCAGGCAGTATTAAGGTGCCGGAGAGTGAAAACTTATGTGCCTCCCCTGTCTGCCCTTCAGGGTCACCATACGGCATGCGGTAAGATTATCACAGACCGAATCAGCAGCTTATTGGCCCTTGTATGGAGCCCTCCAATGGGCTTCCCCGAAGGGACAGGACTAGAAATCCTGTTGGATCACTGATCGCATCTGTTTATTGATATGGTCTCACGATCCAACCGCCCGTTTACCCTTTGTTATGATCTGATCATCCCTAGGGCCCACGATCGGATCAGCCCGTCAAGGGCATACGAGATCCACTCGTTTTGGCGTCTTTTAGGCTTGGCCACATACACTGTCTACCAAGCTCAAAACCTTAGTGGGCCATTAGCGAATCCTCAACCACACTAAAGTAATTGTGCTGTGGCCAAATCAGTTGTTGACCCCTAGCCTGGTCATGATGACATAGACTTAACTGTGCCTGATGACTGAGGCACATCTTCATATTTACTATCAAAATTCAGTTTTTAAATGCTTTTTTAAATGTTTTTAAATAATTTCTTAGTGACCAGTGGCACTTATGGGTCTGCTGCTGACATTTTTTTTCACTATGACATATTGATAGCAATATTACTGGCATTCAAACAACTATCTGGTTGCAAGGTAAACTGATAGGGGGTTATTTAGTAAAATCCAAAAACTTTTTTTTTTATAAAACCACTTTGACCAAACTGTTGTCCACATTTTTACCTTTTTTAACAATAATTTACTTGAAAAATCTGGTGCTGGGAAAATCCAAATAGTACAATTCTTTTTTCTGATTATCCTCTTAAAACCACAAAAAAATCGCATTGTCATAAACCCAGCACAGATCATGATATCTTCCAGTTTTAAATGCTACATATTCCATTGAGTTCTACATGATGTCTGCAGGTTTAAGATGGAGTACTTTTTTTTATCATGACTTTTAACAGTATTGGGGTTTAATAAATAAAAAAAAAATATTTTTTTTCTATTAAAAAGTTGTGTTTTCCTCTTTAAAACTCCGACCAGAAAAAAAATAAAGTTTAGTAAATAACCCCCCATAGTGTATATGTAATGAGACTCGCAGATTCTGAATAACAACAAAGATTTCTTAATAAGATTTTTTTTTTCTCCTGTAAATTTAGGGGGCCATTCTGACTACAATGCTGGCAACTCGGAATTTCTCAGGTAGGTTTCTCAGGCAGTTAACAAGATTATGCAATTGTAGGAGTGAGCTCTTTTAAAATACCATGTACTTAACATGCTTGATCAAAATCTGTCACGGCTTTACTTATAGCCAATTAAGGAGGTACTGAATTAGATGCTTAGGAAATGTTCACTGTTTTTCCTCTATAAAGCCTTACATACCTATACTATTGATGTTCCATGATGCCATGTTTTAGCGGTATAACAGTAAAGGTTAGAGATGCCCAGATGCTTATTATCCTATGTATAGGATCACCTTCCATGTCAATATGTGATTGGGGCTTCTACAGATATTGCAAAATACTAATACAACTGCTTGGGAAAAGCCCAAAGTAAATGCTTTATCAGCATGCTGCAGCGGCCAAACAGAGGCGAATCCAAAAAACTGCAAAAATTTCCACTGCATGCCACAAACAAGTAAAAAAATATATTTATTGTATTAATACATCTTTAAAAAGTACAACACAAGCACCCCCCATGGAGCCTAACGCGTTTCATGCTTACCTAGCACTTAGTCATAGGCAATGTCTAGCATAATAAATAAAAAAAAATTTTTTGCAACTTCTACAGATATTGATGAGATCTAGTGGTATATACAGTACGGGTATGGGATCCCTTATTCGGAAACCCGTTCTCCAGAAAGCTCCAAATTACGGAATGCCTGTCTCCCATAGAATCCATTATAATGAAATAATCCAAATTTTAAAAAATCCTTTTTCTCTGTAATATAGAACAGTAGCTTGTACTTTATGCCAACTAAGATATAATTAATCCTTACTGGAAGCAAAACCAGCCTATTGGGTTTATTTAATGTTTACATGATTTTCTAGTAGACTTAAGGTATGAAGATCCAAATTATGGAAAGATCCGTTATCCAGCAAACCCCAGGTCCCAAGCAATCTGGATAATAGGTCCCATAGTACTATCAATAAAGGACCACATCAGACTGTGCATGGGGTTACTGGCCATTGGCTGCAAATGAAACACAGAATCCAACTATTGGGCCAAATGCCAAAACCATAATTGCCAGCAGAACAGCATTCCCGTTAAGGTGGGCTGTAAACCAACCCCTTGAATGTTACTCCCAGTTGCCTCAAAGTAGGTGCTTATTTTTGAATTCCTGGCTTGGATGCAAGTTTTAATTGCATGAAAACCAGCTGTACTGCCAAACAGAGCCTCCTTTAGTCTGCCAGAGCACATATGGGCTACCAAATAGCCATTGACACTGACATGACATAAGATCATTAACCCAATAAACCATTATAGTTATTTACTGATCTGCCTTCCTTTCAAAAGGGGGGTCACAATTGTACTGTTATTGTTACTTTTAATTACTTCTCTTTATATTCATGCCCTCTTCCAGTCTCTTATTCCAACCATTGGTTGCTAAGGTAAATAAGACCCTAGCAACCAGTAGCCCTTGAAATTCTCGACTGATTAGTAGGGATCCAGGATTCGGTTCGGGATTCGGCCAGGATTCGGCCTTTATCAGTAGGATTCGGATTCAGCCGAATCCTTCTGCCTGGCCGAACCGAATCCGAATCCTAATTTGCATATGCAAATTAGGGCCAGGGAGCTAAATCACGTGACTTTTTGGCACAAAACAAGGAAGTAAAACATTTTTTCCCCTTCCCACCCATAATTTGCATATGCAAATTAGGGTTCGGATTCGGTTCGGTATTCGGCCAAATCTTTCGGGAAGGATTCGGGGGTTCGGCCGAATCCAAAATAGTGGATTCGGTGCATCCCTACTGATTAGCTACTTCACAAAAGGCAAAATAATTTTAAAAACCATAGTAAATAAAGACCAATGGCAAATGTTCTCAATATTACTACCTATGTAACGCAAAAAGATATTTTAAAAGGGAACTACCCCTTCAAGCATATTATAAGTATCAATAGTCATAAAAGCTAAAGCTCAAAAATTTGCCCATGTGTGCGTTGATAGGTTGATCCAATGCTTGACGGTGCATAGTAGCTAAAACAAGGCACACAGAATAATGCCTAGTCAGGCACAAAACAAATGGCTTTATCCAAGGATCAATTCCAAATTACAGCAATACAAACAAAGGCTTTATTTCATTTTAATTAAAAAAAAGTCCTCCACAGACGCTCTCCAAGGGGGATCCAAGTCAAGCTGGAGTGGGCATGGGTAGGACATAGGCGGATTCAGGGTGGGACACGTGAGGGATTTTTTTGCAGGGGGGCCTGGCGCACTCTAGTTACACCACTGATCCTTTCACTTAGACAAATTTTCTGCAGCAAAAACATTTTATCCTCAATGGTTTAACATTTATTTCCCGTGCAAAGAGAGTCTATGGCATCTAGGGTTGCCACCTTTTTTTTTAAAAAAAATATCGGCCTTCCTATTCATTTAGCTTTTTTTCCTATTAATAAAATTGGAATCAGCCATCAAAAATACTGATCGGTCCGGTGGCCAGGTGGCAACCCTAGTGGCATCCCATTCTATGGCATTATAACTTTTGATTGACAGACAATAAACATACACTTTTGTTTGGCTAAATGGGTATAAAGGGTTGGAGGTTGCCTTTGCTGGCTCTTTGAAGAAAGTCTTTTTTATGTTAGGAACGATTATACGCAGTGTAAAAAGGTATGAAACAAGAATGAGCTATATTACAGTAAGCTCTTCAATTGACTATGCAGTCTGTATGAGGATAAACAGATGGAAGGAAAAGCTTAATTAGATAAAGGCTATATTTCTCTTTTACTTGCCTCTTGGAGGGCTTCCTGAATGCAGTTGAGGAACGTGCTGAATCAGACTTCAGCTTTGTATGAGTCAGTGGAAAAGGCATTGGAGGACAACTGTTTATCATGCACTTGTGCAGCTGTCTTCAGAAAATCTTTGCTTCAAATGACCACAGAAATTATTGGTCTAAAATTAGAGAAGGATAGGACGGAGTGAAAGAGAGAGAGAGCAAGCGAGGTGGAACTGCGGGGAAAGAGAATTAGCAGATTAGACAGAAGAAGATACAGGCTCCAAATGAACAGAACCAAGGGACATCACAGTGACTTCTCAGGAGTGTCAGTGGATGTGATTAAAGGCTACCAGAACAAGTGAAATGCGATGAGTACACAGAGCAGAACAAGAATAACTAATACTAAAGATAAGGGCCAGGAAAGTAGATAAGAAACAGAAAACTACACTTGTATAGGGCACTAAAGAGGCACAGTCTGGTAGGGAACATCATTCAATGAAAAAAGACTGAACTGGGGATTTAGGGAACACTACACCGGTCAACTAGTCATTGGATATTTCCTTTGGATGTGCTAAACCTCGTTAATGCAGGGAGGGTGTGTCTGACGTTATAGCTAGTTCTTGGATAATACCGTCTTTGCTCCTCAATATGCTGCTCCTCACGTTCTGTGTTCTGGTGGTTCCTGGCCTGGTCCTTCTTACCGCATACCTTCTCTTCCTAGGGGGCAAGAGTGGAAGCAACAAGAAGAATGATGGAGTCAAGGTAAGAAGATGCTCTTTGGATTAATAATGTATTGAAATGTAACAAGATTACAGAAGCAAGGATATACACCTTTTCTCCTTTCAGCTCTCATGAACTAAGACTCCCAGCATGCTCAGCTGTCCATTAGAAGCTGAGACTGGATAGCTGAAGTTTGACATTCCTTGTTAAAATTGCAGCATTATTAATTGCTTTATCAAAATGTTCCGATTTAATGCTCTCTGGTACATTGGCAGCCATTTCACTCCTTATTTTCCAAATATGTTCCTAGTTGGCAAAAATGCCGGAGGTGCTGAGAGAAAAAGGATAGCATAGTCCAAGACAGTCGTTTATTATTTATACAAAACTATTGGCTGCAAATATGATACCCAGAGACCTACATGAAATATCGTGCTTGCGGAAGTTGCGTTTAAATAGGATGATTTCCCTAAAGCCTCATGCACACTTACATTTTGCACTGGTCAATGGTGATTCAGATTTTACTACTCTTAACATTGCATTATTCTAGTAACATGGGATAAGTTACATTGTTTAGGTTACCGGCCACTGTGCTGGGATTTAATTACTTTTTTTTAAAGGGAAACTGTCATGGTAAAACATGTTTTTTTTTAAGGCATCAGTTAATAGTGCAGTAGACTTCTGCACTGAAATCCATTTCTCAAAAGAGCAAACAGATTTTTTTATATTCAGTTTTGAAATCTGACATGGGGATAGCCATTTTGTCAATTTCCCAGCTGCCCCATGTCATGTGACTTGTGCCAGCACTTTAGGAGGGAACTGCTTTCTGGCAGGCTGTCGTTTTCCTTCTCAATGTAACTGAATAGAACACAGTGGGACATGGGTTTTACTATTGAGTGTTGTTCTTACATCTACCAGGCAGCTGTTATCTTGTGTTATGGAGCTGTTATCTGGTTACCTTCCCATTGTTCTGTTGTTAGGCTGCTGGATGGGGGAAAGGGAGGGGGTGATATCAACTTGCAGTACAGCAGTAAAGAGTGATTGAAGTTTATCAGAGCACAAGTCACATGACTTGGGGCAGCTGGGAAATTGACAATATGTCTAGCCCCATGTCAGATTTCAAAATGAAATATAAAAAAATCTGTTTGCTCTTTTGAGAAATGGTTTTCAGTGCAGAATTCTTCTGGAATAGCACTATTAACTGATGCATTTTGAAAAAAAAAAATTTTTCCCATGACAGGATCCCTTTAAAGCTATCGAATGTTTCCGCCTTTATTGCACAAAGCTTCTGTGTCACTTAATATTTGCCTTTATACAACCACAGTTAAAACAGGGTGTAGCCTAGTGTTGAGTTGGCAGCAACAGTGACAGGCCAGTAGCGAAGCTACGGTATGTAGTTAAACAGTAGGTGAGATTGTAAAAATACATAAACCAGCAAGCTAATGCAATAACTATAAAATCGGTGTACTGTAATCCATCTGTATGTTCCATTTCCCGCAAAAAAGGCAGCCAATTCACTCTGACCTGGAAAGCAATTTTTGGATTATGTGTATGAATACATATTGCTCGTGCTGGATTAAAATCCAGCTAAAGGTGCAGAGGACAGCATCTGGGGGTACAAGTGGTAAAGTCAGGGCCCTGTTATTCCCTGCATCCTCTGCTGCTCCTTTACCCAAAATGTCTCTTCATGTTCTTCTAGAGCAGACCTTAATATATTAGTGTCTCTTTTCATGCTATAATATGGTGTGCAGTGACGCTTGAGACCTAAAGGTTCTATGTGTTGTCACTGCAACACAAATATTTCCATCTAACCAATGAATCCTACTAATTAAATAACCAGACTGAACAACAAAACTTGTGGAAAGTAAGAAGGAACAGAGGTTCACGGGTTTATTTACTGTAAGTTTAGAATATTAAGTCCCCTTCACCAATTGCGGCCCAGTTGACATCACATGCAATTTTTAAAGAACATCCACCAAGGAGGAACCCCTTGGTGGTCTTTACCCCAGCACCCCTTGGTGGTCTTTACCCCAGGCTTCCACAAAAGCCTAACTGTACAATCACAGCCTATGAGCCTGGGGATAGATCCTACCCTCTGGCACTTTCTCTGTCCAGCTGAATTCCACCATTAAAAAAGAGGGGATTCCTAAACCAGATTATGGTACACACTGCTTTTTTGGTGTGCAGTGAAGCTTATACCACAATGCAATGGCTATGAAAGCAGAAACAACAAGAAGGAACATTTGTGTCCTCAATGCGGTACTGATGTTTGGGGATATTTTTTTTTAATCATTGGTGTAAGTAAGTTTTGACCTATTTGTTTGGGCAGTGGTTATCGTTATCATTGTCTTTTAAGGCTTATGGTGCATGGGGCATATTCGCTGGCAGACAAGCACTGCAGTCCTGCCAAGGAGTGTTCATTCATTTTAATTTAAATTACTTGTCACTGCGCAAATGCATGTTTTCTAGCCAAAACCTCATTTCAATTAATACTGATGCCACGCTTCAATGCTGAGTTCAGGCACTTTTTTATTGGCTGAAAAAAACCAGGATGAGAGTCAAGTGTGTGCCATGCACCTGAATACTTATGACAGATATTAGAAAATGTTTTTATCATCAGTGCAAGATGGACTATGGTGAAAAGGGTTGTTCACAACTACAGGTGTGCTCGTAAATTAACACACCCTGGCAGAATTTATGATTTCTTAACCATTTTTCATAGAATATGAATGATAACACAAAAACTTTTCTTTCACTCATGGTTAGTGGTTGGCTGAAGCCATTTATTGTCAAAAAACCGTGTTTACTCTTTTTAAATCATAATCACTACACAAACTACCCAAATGACCCTGATCAAAAGTTTCCATCCCCTGGTGATTTGGCCTGATAACTTGCACACAACTTGACACAAAAGGGTTAGAATGGCTATTAAAGGTAACATCTTCACCTGTGATCTGTTTGTTTGTAATTAGTGGGTGTGTATAAAAGGTCAATGACTTTCTGGACTCCTGACAGACCCTTGTATCTTTCATCCAGTGCTGCACTCATGTTTTTTGGATTCTAAGACATGGGGAAAGCAAAAGAATTGTCAAAGGATCTGCAGGAAAAGGTAGTTGAACTCTATAAAACAGGAAAGGGATATAAGAAAATTGAGAATGCCAATCAGCAGTGTTCAAACTCTAATAAAGAAGTAGAAAATTAGGGGAGCTGTTGAAACAAAACCACAGTCAGGTAGACCAACTAAAATTTCAACCACAACTGCCGGAAAAATTGTTCAGGATGTAAGGAAAAACCCACAAATAACTTCAGGTCAAATACAAAAAATACTGGAGAAAAATTTTCACTCATCAGCCCAGAAGCTGTGCATGGGACGTACTTGGACATTCCAACATGACAATGATCCAAAACACGAGACCAAGTCAACCTGTCATTGGCTACAGCAAAATAAAGTGAAGGTTCTGGAGTGGCCATCTCAGTCTCCTGACCTCAATATCATTGAGCCACTCTGGGGAGACCTCAAACGTGCAGTTCATACAAGACAGACACCCAAGAATTTACCCAGGGAACTGGAGGCTTTTTGCCAGGAAGAATGGGCAGCTTTACTGTCTGAGAAGATAAAGAGACTCATCCACAACTACCACAAAAGACTTCAAGCTGTCATTGATGTTAAAGGGGGCAATACATGGTATTAAGAACTGGGGTATGTAAACTTTTGATCAGGGTCATTTGGGGAGTTTGTGTAGTGATTATGATTTAAAAAGAGTAAACACAGTTGTTTGACAATAAATGGCTTCAGCCAACCACTAACCATGAGTGAAAGAAACGTTTTTGTGTTATCATTCATATTCTATGAAAAATGGTTAAGAAATCATAAATTCTGCCAGGGTATGTAAACTTATGAGCAGAACTGTAAATGAACTTACAGTATGATGCAGAGAGCAATATTCTGAGAAAAATATTCAACTGAGTTATTTAGCTTTATATTCAGCAGACTGGAATATATATGAGAGGCCTGAACAAAAAGATGAGTAATTAAAAAGTAACAATAACAATATATTTGTAGCTTTACAGAGCATTTGTTTTGTTTTTTTGGTTTTTTTTATTGGGTCAGTGGCATTCATTTGAAGGCTGGAAAGAGTCAAAAGAAGAAGGCAAATAATTCAAAAACTATAAAAAAAAAAGAAAAAAATTAAGACCAATTTAAAATCTGAAGCAGAAAAAGCTTTATAGGAGTGGT
Organism: Xenopus borealis; assembly: GCA_024363595.1. Classification (NCBI taxonomy): domain Eukaryota; kingdom Metazoa; phylum Chordata; class Amphibia; order Anura; family Pipidae; genus Xenopus; species Xenopus borealis. Next base: position 10,874,222 of record CM044436.1, on the reverse strand, counting down.
TCAACTTCTCATTTAAAACTTCTGTGTTATATTAACCAGAGTGAGTGCACCTAAACTGTGTGTTTTTAGATGAAAAGCATGTTTAAAAAATGTATTTGGGAGTCATTATTTTTCCCCTACACAAACAGGAGCTTCTCCCAGTGACTCATATACACCATTCCCAAGAGTCATGACATTTTGCATCAAGTTCTTTCTGATTCCTGGGATATCTGCCAAATCCAATGGGACTGGAGGTCGGGGGGGGGGATTTCTAACAGTCCGTGTAAAATACGGAGTCACTTTTTATAGAACATATGTGTGCGGACACCACAAAAGGTTTGTCTCAGACTGGGACAGCAAGAGCAGCAACTAACACTTGTGCATTAGCGAAGGAGGAATTTCCTTTACTGGAGCTGGCTAAACATATGTCCCACATTCCTTTATCCTTATAAGTCAATGTCTACCCAAAATAGCCTCAGTTTCATCCACAGATATAAAATGCATTATGTATAATAGAAAATACACTGGATAAGAGAAGCTAAAAGTAGGGTCTGGTAAGGATATCAGCTGACTAAAACCCCTTTAGAAAATGTAAAACTATTAAATATATATTTAACAATAATATCGGGCTGTTTGGCATCTACAATAAAAAAAATTTTTTTTTGCAATAAAACTCCTATAATCTCAGTGTCGGATTGGGATGCCAGTGGTCCACCAGAAAACCTTAGACCAGGGGCCACTGGAAAACTTTCCCCACTTTCCAAACTATTATTCCTCCTCTCCTCACTCAACCTCTTTTGTCTCCTAGTCTTTTATATCTATTTACTATACTCTATTCTTCCATTATTAAGGTTTTTTACCATAAAGAAATAGGGAATGACCCTGAAATAGGCCATATGGTTAGAAGCAAAGGGGCCCACTGACATCTGGGCCCACCGGGAGTTTTCCTGGTATCCCCGTGGGCCAGTCCGACAGTGTATAATCTTCAATAAAATGCCTAACTTTGCATGAGGAAGGAACACATTCTATATTGGTATAGAGACCCGTCAGTAATATGTGGTGGGTTATTTATCAAAATCTAAATTTTTCTAATTTTTAAAAAAATAAACTTGAATCTACAATTTGACCTTATTTACTATTTAAAAAAAACACAATTTAATCTCATCGGGGAACCCCCGTATCTCAGAAGTTCAGATTTCATCTTAAAGGAGAACCAAACCTTTAATTATAAAAACCCCTAACCCCCTACACTACATAGACCCCTCTCCCTGCTCCCCCCCCCTCCAGCCTAGGTGTTACTCCGGTAAATGCCCCTACCTCTTTACTTAACCCTCGGGGCACCATATTTCTGTAATCTGTGGGAATTTCCATGGCTTTTGGCGCATGTGCAGTTGTTTGGGACAGTATGCTCCATTGTGCCGCTCTCTTCCCAAATATTACCGAAGAGAAGAAGATGACACCTGTGAATTCCGCTGCACAGAATCTGCACCAAGGAGTAAGTAAAGAGGTAGGCATACGTTGGCATTTACCAGGAGTAACACCTAGGCTGGGAGAGAGCAGGGAGGGGGGTCTATGTAGGTTAGGGGGGTAGGGTTTTTTTTTTTATAAATAAGGGTTTGTTTCTCCTTTAAGTCTCACTCACATCAGGGAGCAAATCAGTCTTTTATGTTCCACCCACTCAGTAAAGGCACCAAATTCACTGACACTGAACAAATATTTAGAGATGGTTCATCGGATGCATTGCAACTTAATAAAAAATCTTATTAAAGATGTGGAAATGTGCATCAGAGCTGTATTATATCCTGTTCCCTCTCCATACTCCACGCTGTGTTTCATTCCTCTGTTAATTGTTCACGTGCACTATACACTGTTCCATTTTTTTTTGCAACAGCCTGTGACCCCCCCTATCTCTGACTATAATTACCACGCCAAACTTGCAAAGGATGCTGGGAAAGAATTAACTGGATTAGCTGTGTGCCAATTGGCATCTGCCTTTGTTCTTTTTCAGGTTCCTTAAATTGTGCCTTCTTTTAATGATTGTATGTATGCAAAATATGACATTTCATTTTCTAACAGTATTATTATTACAATATACTCTGATATTAAGTTTTTTTTTATTTTTGTGCTTTAAGGATTCAAACTTGTACTATTTCTATTCCCTCTAGATTCTGACTACTTCCTATTAAGCATGCATGCAGGCTCAACTAGCTGAAGTCTGCCTTTTTAGTATGAATCTGTAGCCCTGAACAATGAGGACACACACACACACATACGGGAGCAAGTAGAAGAGTGTAGGCTTACACTGTCAAGTCATGTCTAGGTTTCAGACTTCTCAAATCCAGTTTTGAACTGGACAGCCAATGTAAAAAGTAGACTGCCCTGTTCAAAAATAGACAGGGAGGTAGCAACCTTAATTAAATAAACTTTATTTTACAAGTCAATCATATAATAATGTCCATGAAGCCCTTGAGCAGATTGGAGGCCATAAAAATCCAGGTCCACATCCAGTCAATGGGCTTCCTGCTGGACAACCCTGGTGCATACATATTATAGCCTACTTGTTTATTAACTATCTCCTTTGAGCCATCAGGGGCAATATGGTCTTTCTAACATTAACGCATAAAGTATTTTAAGAAAAATGGCGTTGCCCCTAGAATCCCTTCAGTATCTATATTATTTTACATATGCTGTTTTTTTTAAATGTGAAGCTAATCCATTGTCTAACTAGCTTCTTTGTTTCCCTTGAAAATATCTACAACATTTTACCACTACGAAGCTTCAGTCCATATTAAAAATATTCTCATTTATATTTCTATGGGTTTGCTGACCAGCTCTTTCATATAATACAACCTCTTTGTTATTAAAAAACTTACACCACTCCTTGTCTTGGCAACTACATCACCCAGCATGGGGGGGAGATGTTCCCAACAACTGGAGGACTGACCGTGTCATCATGTACTGGTGCCTCTTTCAAAAAATAACATCTATGTTTTTTATTCTGGATCTGTGTGTTTGTGTTTATGTCATTCTGTTTTTGTTATATTATAGTCAATTTAATAATTTCTTGCTGTCTGCCAAAAGCCCATTTGAATATCATACTATTTTGAGCATTTGCTTGAATGTTTGATTGCATTCTTAATTGCTTTCTCTGTGCCCCCTTCTTCTTCCTGTAGGGCACATTGGGCTACTTTGAGGAATTAAGCTGTATGTATTTCTGGCTTGAACACATGACCCCCATGAGCTTGACGTAACCCCCTTTAGTCTTTAATTAGGCCCAGATTTGTGGAAATGCCACCAAGGCCTGGGCTTAGGGCGGCAAGATTTTAAGGGGAAGCATTCCAACCAAACACATCCACATTGGCTCGGAAGCTCTGGGGCTGCTCATGAGATTAAATAGTTTATTAAATTTGCCATATGCCAATTCCCAGTGCTCCCAACCTGCATTTGCATGAATGAAGGGGAGGGGACAGCGGGCCCATGGGAGCCTGCTATGTAAACGTGTCACCACTAGTCAGGAAAATGGGATTAGCACTGAAACAAGTGCACTTTGGTGCCACAAAAAAAAAAACAAAAACAGGGCTTTAAGCACCCAACATTCCACTACCTTTAGTAGTGTATGTGCCTCTGTTCTAGGTTATTTCGTCTATGCTGGATACGTCCTATACTTTTCACCATAGTGGTATTGTCCTGAAACTATCACCCAATAAGTTGAAACAAACACTTATTACCCTTCTTTTAATGTTATTACTCAGTTACCTCTGATTAAAAAAAAAAAGTATAGAATATATAAATAAAAGTCCAACCCAAATGTATTCTCCAAATCAATCGCAAACGGTGGGTTCTCTCCAACCCTCAGGATAATTTCAAAAAGTTCCAAAAGAACAGGGGTGTTGCTTTCTCCCCTCAATTCCATTTGAGGTTCGATCAGCAACATCCCTGTTCTTTTGGAACTTTTTGAAATAAAAAAAAAAAAGTATGGCAGGGCTTTTTATTTGTGTTCAGTAGTTTCTTCTTAAATGGGTTAAATATCAGAACCATTTCAGTGCTTGAATTATTTCTATTTGAGTGCCAATGGATGAAACTGGCCTTGCACCAGCTGACCTTCATTGTATTGGACCAATGGCTCCTGCTAGTTGTTGGCTCCTCTCAAAAGTGTTGACACACTGTACAACAAAATCAATTGGGATTCAATAGAATCACAGGATAGTCTGTCAAAAAGATCCCCCAAGGTAACATATTTGACCAGGTGGAAAGGCCTTATGGTGAAACTGGCCAAACTGCCCAACCAAAACTCAGTTTGACTATAGGTGGTCATGCATGGGTCAACTGCTGCTGTTCCGGGACCTTTCTGCAATAGAATTTGAGCTTTTTGAGCTGAAATTTTATCAGCCAATGCACTATGCAACCATATTGTTGCCACCTCACCAGTATTTTACTAAACGAAACGCTGGTATGTCTTTCCGAGTCATTGTGCATCTCTAGATGAAGTTTTAAATTCAAACAGATTCCATTCCACTGCAGAAGGGTCTGCTGAAACAAGACAATATTCCTGTTGGAGAAGTATGGTTGAAATTAGGGAAACTACCCACTTAAATTTAAACCTATATAATTTAAAGCCAGTGTTAGAATGTGTCAACAAACCTAATGTTTTTTCCTTGACAATTCAGTTTGTTTTTGTACCCAGCACTTCTGCTTGTTGTGGTTAATGAACCTCAAGAGTCTGAATGACCCTTGCTATCACCAGTTAAGACTGCCTTCATTTGTCACATAATAAAGCCTTGTGGTGTATCTAGGCCAAGACATGTTTTCCAAAGACTTTTTAGACATTTTAAATTAAAAATTCCAAATAGTCACAATTCCATAGATGAAGCCTGACCAGGAAACCTATGCAGGCACTCAAGAGCAACATAGACATATAGATAGTAATATTTTCACATTGTGCAGTGATGGCAGGTATTGGAAAACTTCAATGACTCCCTTAAAGGGAACCTGTCATGGGAAAAAAAAAATTTTTCAAAACACATCAGTTAATAGTGCTGCTTCAGAAGAATTCTGCACTGAAATCCATTTCTCAAAAGAGCAAACAGATTTTTTTATATTTCATTTTGAAATCTGACATGGGGCTAGACATTTTGTCAATTTCCCAGCTACCCCAAGTCATGTGACTTGTGCTCTGATAAACTTCAATCACTCTTTACTGCTGTACTGCAAGTTGGAGTGATATCACCCCCTCCCTTTCCCCCACCCAGCAGCCTAACAACAGAACAATGGGAAGGTAACCAGATAACAGCTCCCTAACACAAGATAACAGCTGCCTAGTAGATCTAAGAACATCACTCAATAGTAAAACTCATGTCCCACTGCGTACTATTCAGTTACATTGAAAAGGAAAAACAGCAGCCTGCCAGAAAGCAGTTCCCTCCTAATGTGCTGGCACAAGTCACATGACCAGGGGCACCTGGGAAATTGACAAAATGGCTAGCCCCATGTCAGATTTCAAAACTGAATATAAAAAAATCTGTTTGCTCTTTTGAGAAATGGATTTCAGTGCAGAAGTCTACTGGAGCAGCACTATTAACTGATGCGTTTTTAAAAAAAATGTGTTTTCCCATGACAGGATCCCTTTAACCCTTGGTGAGTTCACCAACAGGCCACAGTGTGAATATCGCTTACCGAGGGAGTCTATGAGCACATATCCATATGCTTCTAGCTACATGTGCCTGCTTTTTCCCTCCATCAATTCCTATTCGTGTTGCTTTTAGCTCTGTCCTCAATCTAACTGGTGGTCTGTGTTGTTCTCTATGTTTACAGCTGTCTGTACCGCTGCTGTCTGTGCTACTGCTTGTGGTCAATGTGCTGTCCCCTGTGCTTCTCCCTATGGTCACTGTGCTGCTGGCTGCGTGTCTCACTCTTCCTCCTATCTGTTCTCCTTGTTTTTCCAGAAAAGAAAGTCAAGTTCCAGTGTCCAGTTGATGGTGAGTCTTTGTTTTGTCTTTTTCAGTGCTGGTTCCTCTGCGTCCCAGAGAGGAATAGAGCCTGTTCAGTCTGGCACAGAAGCACAGAGCCTGCAATGTTGTGCCACATGTTTTGGCAAGAGACAGCCAGTGGCTAGTGATGGGCGAATTTATTCGCCTTGCTCTAATTTGCTGCGGAATACCGCGATTCACCACCAGCAAATAAATTTGGGTAATGACCATGAAAATTCGCCAGCGTCAATTTCCGATTTTCATGATTTTTTGTGAAAATCTTCAAATGTCACAAATTTTTTGTGAAATACAGTAGCTTGAAATTCACACATTTTTAGTGAAATCGCTCGAAATTCACAATTTTTTTGTGAAATTGTTCGAATTTCACAAATATTTCATGAAACGTTTGAATTTTCCGTGGACTTTCTGATTTCACTATTTTCACGAAATTTCCGGCGAAGCGAAACGCCCCAGATTGACCCATCACTATCAGTGGCTATTATTTTATATATTGTCCTGCTGTCTATTTTATATCTGATCCAACCTGTATAGGGAGATGATTACTCCCTATTGGCAGTAACCAATTTGTTGTTTGTTTTTAGGGTAAAGTACACTAGACCCAAATGCTGATTGGTTTGCTAGAGGTTACTGGACTAAGGCATAACCTTGCTCATGTAACTATATGGAATTAAGAGCTAATATGTCTGATTAATAAAGTATAAAATCATACAATTACACAAAACAGCATAAAACCCCCAGTATATACTTAAAAAAACCCAGTATACGAGCCTCCCAGATTTCTAGGGGGTTATTTATTAAAGTCCAATTTTTTCTTGTTGGACTTTCAAAGGGGAAAAACACAATCTTTTGTAGAAAAAAATTATTAAATCCTGATGGTGTTAAAAGTCAGAATAAAAAAAAAAGTACTCAGCACTCAGACCTGCCAAATCCATGTATACGTAGTCAATGGCAGATGCCCCGTTGATATCCTATCAAGGGAAGGTTTTGTTCAATAATCCAAAGATTTCATAATTTTGGGCATCAAATCTATAAAAAAGTCAGAGGCTTTATGCATTAAATCTGAAAAAGTCACAGTTTTTGGCCACCAAATCCAAAAAATTAGTGCACCAGATTTTTTCACGGTTTTATCAAGTTTTTTTCCACACAAGACATTTTTGGAAAAACATATTTACATAAATAGGGGAAAATAGTGAGAATAAAACAATAATTAACTGAAAAGGACACAATTATAACTTATTGCTGTGTCCCATTAGGAATGACCACTGTTATTAACAACGGGTCATTATGTGCCAAAATTAATAAGAACAGATGATTTATATCGGGGGTCCCAACAACAAGCATTTGGGAGTCCCAAATATATGGCTACTGATTGGCTACTAGTAGCATCCATATGGACAAGGCTCTTTGACAGCACACATGGTTCTTATGCAAATAACATTTGCCTCCAAACCAGAAATTAAAAAAATAAGCACCTGCTTTGAGGCCATTAAAGTGGACCCGTCACCCCCAAAAAAAATTTGTGGACACTGTTATTAATGAAAGCCTTGCATCATCTCAGAATCTTGTTTGTGCACCAGAATGGGGGACCCAATGTCTATCCCCGTGTCCTGGCTACACAATTAAATGGTTAAGAGAACTGGGGGAATGTGTGGGGAGCAGTGACATCTAGGAAGTGCTGAATGGAAAGTGAAAGTAATTATCTGACTAAGGCATAGAGGAGGGGCAGACAATATTTGATTGACAGCTGATATTTTTAAATGAGCTTAAAACAGCTATGAATGCTTTAATAAAAATTTGAAATTGGATTTCATGTTTAATTTGAAAAGGACTTTTATTATACAGATTTTTGTGTCTGGGTGACGGGTCCACTTTAAAAGCAACATCCAAGCGGTTGGTGAGCAACTTGTTGCTCACAAACCACTTGTTGGGAACCACAAGAACTGCAGACTTTTGTGGGTTTTGCCAATCTGTGCCAGTCTAAACAGTATTCAGTTTATGTCCTCTCAACAGCACTTGTCCCTTACCAAGGCTAAGGCTGTATTAGGCACTAACTAAAGAAAAGCCAGTGGTACTGCTGTGCTCACTAATCTCTTAACTGCCTTTGTGCCCAGAACAGTGCCAACCTAACCATGGACTCACAGAGGAATGAGCAGCTTTGTTTGTATCCACAGCTCTGTGCGCAGTCAGTAGGTGTAGTTGGTACCAAGCTAAAAAATATAGGAGCATTGAGTATCCTATCTGAATTCCCATATGGCCTGCACATATATGTACACAAAGATACCACAATTCATCTTCACTGTACACCAAAAATCTATATTGGCACCAATAGTTTTTCCATCTGAAATCTCTATCCTGCTGGTGAAACGCAAATGGTAAAAGCAAAAGTGTGATGATTTCCACATTTCTCACCATCAGTGTTCCTAACATATTTTTTCCTCTTGGCAAGTGGCAGCCACGAATGGACAAAACGATGCACTGGGGAGAAATCCATAAACAAATATGTATAGATGTTGTTCTTCCAGAACAAGTGACTGGTACAAAGAAACAGGTTAAATGACTGTTAAAATAACACAAAAATTCCTACTTTTGGTTTTTGCCCAGGAATCATCAGAGAGTACGAACACAACCATTGAGGATGAAGATACTAAAGGTAATTTTGAATTAAAGTGTTCATATCTGATGTTAGTAGATTTCAATTTCAATGCAGAAACTCAGTAGCCAGGTACTGAAATCTGAAGCAGGAAATTGTAGTTATTTTCTTAATATGAGCCCCTAAAACCTACATTTCCAAAATGTGGGGTTGGTTTCCTACTGGCAAGTGAGGCAAAGCCTGATGGCCAGTCAGTGGTTGATCTGACAGTGGTAAATCTTGTTATGAAGCAAGGGTTGAGTTATAGTGGCCATAGATGTAACAATTACGATCGTTCTCGGAAAAGATCTTTCCAAGAAAGATCGTTCGTTTCAACACACATGTGTAGAGCTGAATCATCAAATATACAGGTAGAAATAATAGAATTCTACTTGTATCTGACGATTCAGCACTAACAATGGCCGATGTTCAGGGAGCTTTCAAAGGCATCTGATCAAAATTTTCCGTCCAGCCCGATCAACCAGCCGACCGATATCTTAATCTTCTGACTATATCGGTCGGCTCATTTCCCACCATACACACACCGAATATCGTATGAAAATTCATTTTGTACAATATTATCTGTGCGTCTATGGCCAACTTAACTTATAGGCATCAAAGGAGACCCAGAGCTAAAATCCATTCCCTTAATGATGTAATCATATTGCCATTTCCTTCCTAAAATTCAAAATTTGAAAGAAATGGTGATGGGTGAAATTGCAGGGGTTCAGGTAAAGCAGACCTACCAAATAAGAGACCCAGGAGCATAAAGGAACACTGGGGGGTCCTGTTTAATTAACAGTTTTAATATTTTAAGCAAAAACATCCTTAAAACATTTTGTTGTGGGGACCAAGTGCCCAAAAAGGTAAGTGCCTGTACCAATAATTCTGTCTTTACCATTTGCCCTTATGTGATCTGAATTTATATTACCAAATAATATGCCGAAGGGTTGATTTAATAGATTTATCACTTTGGCAGCTCAAACTGTGAACATTACATCAGGGTCTGAAAATCCAATCGCACCCGAAAAGCCTCCACAAACAGGTTGTGCGCATGGGTCAGAGTGCTGTGTATCTTCCTTGTTAATCTTTTCTGTGAATGGCATGTTATGGAGACTAACCCCTGGTGATCATTCTCCTTTGACCTGACTGTACATTTAGCACTAGTTTTAGCTTCTCATTCTTCTTTACACTTACCATGTGGCCATAAGAATTGCGGGAGACTGACACCGAATATTTCAGGGGTAGATAATTAGAAATATTTTTTTCCACCTATAATTAAGTGAATGTTTGTGCTAAACCTAGTTCACATAGGGAGAGAAATACTGATGTTGGGAGAATCATTGTTAGGCTAAACTGAATGAATGTATTTACTGTCTTTATTGATAGTGAGCTACTCAGTCAGTCTTTGGAACAAAAACAATACTAATGATCGGTGGACTATGAATAATCATGAGACGCTCCTTGGTCTAAAGTTAATGAAATATATGATGTCCTATGGGTATAAAGTATAAATAATGATTATAACAGTGAACATGAACATGTATGCAATTAAAAAAGATGATTGAAAATGCATGGCAGAGCATAGTGAGGAGTTATTTGTGAATTTCAATAGTATTGTTTCTAGTAGGAATGCACCCAATCCACTACTTTGGATTCCGTCAAACCCCGGACTCCATTGCGAAAGATTCGGCAGAATACCGAACCGAAGCTGAACCCTAATTTTCAAATACAAATTAGTGAGAGAAAGAGTTAAACACAGCCGCCCACTAAATGCACGGCAAACATTTCTTTTACTTCCTTGTTTTGTGATGAAAATCACATGATTTTAAGATTCGGAATCGGTTTGGCCAGGCATAAGGGTTTGGCTGAATCCGAATCCTGCTGAAAATGGCCGAATCCTGGCTGAATACCAAACCAAATCCTGGATTCGGTGCATGCCTAGTTTCATGCCTATTTTCTAGACCATCTGAAAAAGCCTGATGGATGGATGCAGTGTTTCAAAAGAATTCATTGTTTGCTCATTTTAAATACATTATTACAAAAATCTTCTCATCTCAGTACCACCAATAGCCGCCCATAAATACTATTGAAAAGGACCTGTCATCCACACATAACAATTTGTAAAATAAAGTCCTTTTCAAATAAAAGAAAGACTCCTGTTCGTATTTCTTAACAGCACACTTACTTATTTGTGATAGGGTAAAATGAGAAATTCAAATGAACAACAAGTGAAAAGAAGTGAAACCCTGGAAAATGACAGAAAAAGTGCTTTTGCTAATTTCTTTTCTTAATTATTAGTGATGGGCGAAACGGGCGCGTTTCGCTTCGCCGAAAAATTCGCGAATTTCCAGAGAAATTCGCGAATTTTTCGCCGATTCGCGAAACGAGTCGCGCTTGGCGTCGTTTTTGATGCGCGTCGTTTCCGACGCGTCGCGTCGTTTCCGGCGCGTCGCGTCAAAAACGACGCGCGACTCGTTTTTGCACGGCAAATTTTTTTTGCCTAATTTTTTTGGCTGTTTCGCGAATTTATTCGCCAGCGGCGAATCGCGGGAATTCGCCGCGAATTCGCCCCTGGCGAATAAATTCGCCCATTACTATTAATTATCTCCCAGTAGCTTGAGAGGTCTGATAAAAATCAGAAACACCAAAAATTGAAAGAAAATTGTTACCCTCAAAAGTAAAGGGACAGAAAAGATACCCCCAAGTACTGGTTATATCTAGTTTGATCACCCCTGGCTTAAACTAATATTCACCCTTAATCAATCAGAGGAATCTTAAGTGGTGTAGCATAAAATATAGAAACCATATCGGTGATTTAAAATCTAATTTCAGTCACCAGATTATTGATGTAAATTTCAAATTCACGGTGCTTGCACTTAAAGGGAAACTATACCCCCCGAACAATGTAGGTTTCTATAAACAGATACTGCATAAAACTACTCATATGTAAAACCCTGCTTCATGTAAATAAACCATTTTCATAATAATACACTTTTTTAGTAGCATGTGCCATTGGGTAATCATAAATAGAAAATATCCATTTTAAAAAATAAGGACAGCCTCCTGGGATCCTAGGATCCAACAGTGCACACATACTTACCAAACAAACTATAAAGTTAGGTCACATGAGCCAATTAACAGACAGAGTTGTGTCTTTTGCTTCAACACTTCTTCCTGTTACAGTTAGAGTTGAAATATTTCTGGTCAGGTGATCTCTGAGGCAGCACACAGACCATCATGAAATGGTGGTTCAAGGCAAGAGATGTAAAAGGGCAATATTTACTTAAATATATATACCAGGTAGGTAAGATTCTTTAATATGTCACTTGATTTGATATAAACTATCTGTTGCTCAAAAATTCATTTTTGGGGTATAGTTTTCCTTTAAGGCAATTATGACTGCTTTAAACTAGGACAGAACGTAAGCAGTATGACTGAATTAGTGACCTATAAATTATTATTAAAAAAAAAAAAATTATATAAAATTTAGTGCATCAGTGATTTCATCATTCCATAAATAATTCTCAGGATTTCATTATTGTTTATATTAAAAAGATTCAGTGCAATAAATATCAGAAAATGTGAATCCCAATGAAGATGATTAAAATCGATTTTCAATAAATTAGAGGTGAGAAAAATTGATTCTAAATAAATTAAAAGGTGAAAAAATTCATCAGGTGATCAAACTTTAAATAGAGATAAAAATAGTTAATTGAATTGCATCAAGAAGTGAAACCCCTCACTACTTCAGTGGTATTTCAATAACTGGATTATCCACATTTATTGAATTGATTTTATGAATTGGTATTATGTACAGGCAGTCCCCGGGTTACGTACAAGATGGGCTCTGTAGATTTGTTCTTAAACTGAATTTGTATGTAAGTTGAAACATATACCTTTACTTATTAAATGTAACTTAGACAGATGTCTGTCTTAACATAGTATTTATTTTTACGTTTCTGTGCATATACAACACACACAAGAGGGGATTGGGGCCATTGGTTTATTTAAGGGCAATTCAACCCCTCCCACACTAACCCCCAGGCCCCCTGTAGGCCCCCCTCCCTCCTCCCCCCGGCCTACCTCATCCCTGGGTCAAATACCCCAAGTAGCTACTTACCCCTCCATGCAGGTCCCCTCCAGTCAGGTTCCCGGGCGCCATCTTCTCCAACAACATCTTCTGTTGGCGCTCTGCAGTGTATGCACAGTAGGACGCATTTGCCAGTTTGTACTACTGTGTATGCGCTGAAAGTTCACAAATTTCAATCGGCGAATTTGTGAACATTCGGTGCATGCTCAGTAGTACAAACCGGCAAATGCGTCCTACAGTGCATGGGCAGCAGAGTTCTAAATTAAGAAGAAAGAAGCTGTTGTGGATGAAGATGGTGCCCGGGAACCTGGCTGGAGGGGACCTGCATGGAGGTGGTAAGTAGCGACTTAGTGGCATTTTCCCTACGGAAGAGGTAGGCCAGGGGGAGGGGGGCCTACGGGCTGGGTGGGGGGCTGGGTGTTAGCACGGGAGGGGTTGAATTCCCCTTTACAGCTAAATTTTAAGAAAATTTAAGCAAATCATAGTATGTTATTGTAAAAGGCCCCGTCCGAATATGTAATTTAATATGGTTCAAAATTTTATTTTTTTTCGTCAAATCTCATAAATTCGAATTTAGAAGCACCAACTTGAATTTGAATGTGATATTTATCACACCTAGACCCTGTAAACAGTTCTTATTCGATTATTTGCCACCTAAGACGTTCCAAGTTCACATAGAAGTCAATGGCAGAGGTCCCTTGAACTATTTGAACATGTCAATAGTAGGGATGAGCCAAATTTTTGTCAAGAGTCAATCACGACAGAGGAAATTTCTTTTTGAAGTTTTTAGGTCTCAACTATTCAATCGAATATTAGACATTCTAATTTTTTTGAGTTTTAAAAATTCACATTACTCCAAAATTCAACATTTGATAAATAACCCCCCCCCCAATGTATATTTTTTCTATCTAAGCCCTGGGACCCCACACCAGGGAGAAGGCAGGACACAGAAGACTGTGGTCACAATTGTTTACCGTCCCTAACTGTTATAGTGAGAACTACTGCACCTCTCCTACAAAACCACAAATCTACTGCGCCTTGGAAAAAAGATGCAGAAAAGAAAAGAATTGCTGGGCTTGTAAACAGCACACTGATTGATCAGCTCCTGTAAAATGTCATATGGGCATGGTTAAATCTAATAGAAGTTTATAGATCTGTTTATTGTGTATTTTATTCTATGAAACGTATTCCTTTGCAAGGAGCAGTTGATTTGTGGGGTTTTTTTAAGAAGAGGTACAGCAGTTCTCACGACAAGTAAGGGGAGGTAAACAATTGTGACCACAGTCCTTTGCGTCCTGCCTTCTCCCTCGTCTGGACTTTTTAATGGGGATTGGATCAAGTTCTAATCTTTGTATAATTGACAGTGATTAATGCACAAATTAAGGTGAATGAATTCAAGATTGATGTAAGGGATTATTGAATATATTATCAGAAACAAGGAAACAATTTTCTTTTATGATTCATTCAATACATAATATCTTAGTCCAGGGGTCCCCAACCTTTTTTGGCCCGGAGACCAGTATCAAGGCAAAATTTTTTGCAAGGACCGGGGTGGGGTTGGGGGGGTCGGCAGGGGTCGGCATCCTATAAATGCTTGTTAGTGTCCAATTTGGCGCGCCATCATCCAATTCTGTACGCCGGAGTCTAATTCAATGTGTCTCATTAATTGCAGGCTGGACTCCGTGGCCCAGTTCAGGACTGTGCATTGCCCACTTATGGGCCATGGCCCAGTGGTTGGCGGCCCCTGGCTTAGTCAATTCATTAAGATAATACTATGAATATTCCAGTTATTGAAATACCACTGAGGTTGTGAGGGGTTTTACTCCTTTTCACTTGTTTCCTTTTTAAATTAAACATGAAACCCAAATTATTTTTTTAAGCACCCACAGCTGTTATAAAGTTATTTAAAAATCTTAGCTGGTAACCATATATTACCTACCCCTGTAAGGCAAGCATTTACTTTCACCTTCCTTTCAGTACTTATTAGATATCACATACCCTCCTGCTCCTCACTATATAATTGTATAACCTGTGCATAGGCATGGGCATCAGTTATTCCATTCTGGAGCAGGATTATGGGATGATACAAATCTTGCCTTAAAGGAACAGTAACATCGAAATATAAAAGTGTTTTAAAATAATAAAAATATAATGTTGCCCTGCACTGGTAAAACTGATCTGTTTGCTTCAGAAACACTACTATAGTTCGTATAAACAAGCTGCAGTTTTGCAATGGCGGAAATTGAAAAAAGGCTATATGGAGCAGGTTAAATAGTGGATAACAGATAACCCCATTATGTTCTACGGAGTTTATCTGCTGTGTAACCTAAGCATTTTCTCCTTTGAATGGCTGCCACAAATTGCTACTCAGCAGCTCATTTATATAAACAAATGTAGTGTTTCTGACGCAAACACAGCATTTTTACCAGTACAGGGCAAACCTGAATTATATTTTTATTACTTTAAGGGGAAGATTTACAAAATTCACGTGAAATTCTCCTTTGAACTCCTTCGAAGTTCGATCAAATTTGATCGAATAACGATCGTCCAAATTTTTCAGATATTCTAATTTGGCCTCTTCGATCATCAAATACCGAATTAGAATTATCAAATAGATCGAATAGATCGAATGATCAGATATTCGATAATTCGATCATTTGATGATCGAAGGAATCAAAATTTTTAAATTGTTTGACTGCCTATTTTGCCAGATTGAACCTATCGAATTGCAATAGAAGCCTATGGAAACCCATTCGTACGATCGAAGCATTCGAACACCATAAAAATTTATTTTGCAATAATTAGTTCTAGGATCTGTGTGTTGGATCACTGCCCTGATACAAAATCCACATGAGGGTTTTCCCTGTATTGGGCAGATAAGTGTAGGAAGCCTCTGTTTGGCCCACCCAATAATTTGCATGTCTCTGTCTTCTTTGGTTTGGTTGCATTGTGAATCCTCCACATAACCCACATGTAGCCCCATAAAATGTGAACTGCACAATGGAGGGGTCACATAATTATTTTCCAATAAATGAATAACTAGTTGTGCACCAGTCTGCAGGTTGAATGTTATAACTCCATTACATGTCAGTTTCAGCATGTGGTTAGATTTAGATGATTTTTCACTGGTTACACCACTTTATAATTCTGTGGAGACTGTATTGCACTTATGACTTTGATACTCCTTAAAGGGACACTGTCATGGGAAAACATGTTTTTTCCGAAATGCATCAGTTAATAGTGCTGCTCCAATAGACTTCTGCACTGAAATCCATTCCAAACTGATTTGAAATCTGACATGGGGCTAGCCATTTTGTCAATTTCCCAGCTGCCCGGGTCATGTGAATTGTGCCAGCACTTTAGGAGGGAATTGCTTTCTGGCAGGCTGTTGTTTTTCCTTCTCAATGTAACTGAATAGTACACAGTGGGACATGGGTTTTTACTATTGAGTGCTGTTCTTTGATCTACCAGTCAGCTGGTATCTTGTGTTAGGGAGCTGTTATCTGGTTACCTTCCCATGGCACAAGTCACATGACTTGGGGCAGCTGGGAAATTGACAAAATGTCTAGCCCCATGTCAGATTTCAAAATTAAATATTAAAAAATCTGTTAGATCTTTTGAGAATTGGATTTCAATGCAGAATTCTGCTGGAGCAGCACTATTAACGGATGCATTTTGGAAAATTTTTTTTTTTACCATGACAGTATCCCTTTAAGTATGAAATGCAAGGAAAAATACCAAACTGGATTAAGAAAACAGCAATGTGTAACATATGTTTCTGCTTTCAATTCCCTCGTCTCAACGTTGCAGTGAGAAAGCAGGAAATCATCAAAGTTACCGAGCAGCTGATAGAAGCTATTAGCAATGGAGATTTTGAATGTTACACGTAAGTAATAATACTTGTAGCCCTAGAAAAATATTCCGTTGAGATAAGATTCAACAGGGAACATTGATTCATTTATTCTTCAATCCCCCCACCCCAACTCAAGCAATCTGAAAAAAGGAACACACATTTTTAAAGACAGTTGTTACCCTTATAACATTGTCCCTATGTGATACACCAATATATTACGTATGTTCCTCCTTGACAGCAAATTGTAAATGTATTGGATTTATACACTTTATGTGCTTTATCTTTGTCTTAAATCTCAGTAAAATGTGTGACCCTGGAATGACTGCGTTTGAGCCAGAAGCACTGGGAAATCTAGTAGAAGGGCTGGACTTTCATCGTTTCTACTTTGAGAATTGTGAGTTCCATGTTGCATTTTGCATCTATGTATTACTATGTCTCTGTAAAGTTTAAATAAGGTTCCTCGGATCTCTTTCAGTGTGGTCGCGGAGCAATAAACCTTTACATACTACCATCTTGAACCCACACATTCACCTGATGGGGGATGAATCTGCCTGTATTGCCTATATCAGAATTACCCAGTACCTGGATGCCAGTGGTGTCCCTCGCACTGCCCAGTCAGAGGAGACATGTATCTGGCACCGCCGTGATGGCAAATGGCAAAATGTGCACTTCCACCGGTCAGGAGCCCCATCTGTTCTCCCACAGTAAGAGCCTTATTTGATCTGCATGTCTTCTTCATTATACAGGTATGGGAACTGTTATCCAGAAACCCATTATCCAGAAAGTTCCAAATTATGAAATGGCCATCTCCCATAGTGGGGCATTCACTAAGATCCGAAAAAACATCAGCGCAGGCTTCGCTAGCGTTTGCCGCACTTCGCCAGGCGAATTTTCGCCAGCGCTACGCAGATTCACTAAAGTGCGAATTTACGCTCAGGTCGGCAGATGGTAGTGTATTTACGCTAGTGTTACAGCGCAATTACGCTAGCCAAGCCTAATTTGCATAGGGCGCGAATTTCAAAATATAATAGAAGTATAGTATGTTACAGCCACAACATTCCACTACACAAGCCCAGGAAACCTTTAATAAATAAAATAAAGTTGTCCTATTGCCCTACATGTGCCCCCTGTATAGTTGAGTTGCCATATGTTAGGAAATGTAGGGGGAAATGAGGGTAACCCCCCCCAAAAAACAATCTTTTTCAGACTATCACCCAAATGGTAAAACACGCCACAGCGTTTTTTTGGGACTTTTTTTTTTCCAACTCCTATCTTTTCTATTGAACTTCGCCTGGTCTGAGCAGGCCAAGTGAAGTCTAGCGTAAGTGGTAACGTTCAGCAAAAAGTTGATCTTAGTGAATTTGCATAATTACGATCCTTTGTTAGTGCGCAAATTCGCCTGGCATAAGGGTGCAAAGTTGCGCAAGTCTATCTACTTCCCTAGCGTAAATTCGGCAGAGTCGGTGTTAGTGAATTTGCGAAGTTCCGATTTGAAGTCACGCTGGCGAATTAGCGCTAGCGTTAGACGCTTCGCGTTTTAGTGAATTTGCCCCATAAACTCAATTGTATCCATGTTAATTGTGAAAAATGATGTCCTTTTTAATGTAATATTAAAACAGGGCCTTGTAGTTGATCCAAACTAAAATAGAATGAATCCTTGGAAGCAACACCAGCCCATTGGGTTTATTTAATGTTTATATGATTTTCTAAGGCAGTGATCCCCAACCAGTAGCTCGTGAGCAACATGTTGCTCCCCTACCCCTTGGATGTTGCTCCCAGTGGTCTCAAGGCAGGTGCTTATTTTTTTAATTACTGGCTTGAAGGCAAGGTTTGGTTGTATAAAAAACAGATGTCCTACCAAACACTGCCAAACAGAGTCTACTGTAGGCTGGCAGTCCACATAGGGGCCACCAATAACCAAATAAAACCCTTATTTGGCATCACCCAAAAATTGCCATGCTTGTGTTGCTCCCCAACTCTTTTTACATCTAAATGTTGCTCACAGGTGAAAAAGGTTGGGGACCCCTGATCTAAGGTATGAAGATCTAAATTACAGAAAGATTCATTATCCGCCAAACCCCAGGTCCTGCTACTATCAATAAAGGACCAGATCAGACTGTGCATGGGGTTACTGGTCAATGGCTGCAATTGAAAATGGAATCCAACTATTGGGCCAAATACTAAATGCCATAACCATAATTGCCAACAGAATAGAGGAGGGTTGTAAACCCAACTGTAATGCTGTCCCATAAACAAAGATCCAAATGATGGAAAGATCCATTATCTGGAAGACCCCGAGCATTCTAGATAACAAGTCCCATACCTGTATTATATTTCATTCCATGATATTATTGTTTATTATTGATATTACATGTTTTTTTTTTCCAATCTAAGACCTACTGTGTTTAGCTGAAAGGCTCTGATCTATGTGTTCTATGTATTTTCTGCATTCAGTCCTTTTTATCTAGAATGAATCCTTTTGCAAGACCAGATCAGATCAGGCAGACTATTGTGTCAGTACAGAACCCAACTGCTTTCTTATGCTCTGCCCCAACCTAGATCTCACACAATGTTAAAGGTCTTTGCAAAATATCTTTGCAACTGCAATGGCCTGTTTGTATTGAAATAGCATTTTTTTTAAGCTCATAATATAACTTTTTTAATTACTTTTGGAAAATAATTGTTGGGCAGAATTGCACCTTTGACATTGCATTGCAGTGTACTCCATTGGTTCAAAGAGATTGTTCCCCTTTAAGTCTGATGTAGAGAGTGATATCCTGAGACAATAGGTTTACATCTTTTATTATTTGTGGTTTTTTGAGTTATTTCGCTTTTTATTCAGAAGCTCTCCAGTTTGCGTTTTCGGCAATCTGAAAAAGTCCAAATTACCCTAGAAATTATGCACTGATCTGAATAAAAGACTGCAATACAAATAGGAACTACCCGATAAAATGCAGCAATTACAATAAATGTGTAGCCTTACAGAGTATTTATTTTTTTAGATTGGGATCACTGACCTCCATTTGATAGCTGGCAAATAATTAAAAAACTATAACAAAAATAAATAATGAAGACCAATTGAAAAGTTGCTTAGAATTAGTCATTCCATAACATACTAAAAGTTATCTTGAAGGTGAACCACTCCTTTAAGGCAGTGATCCCCAGTGTCGGACTGGGATGCCAGGGGCCCACCAGAAAACCTTAGATCAGGGGCCCAACTTTCCAAACTATTCTTCTGTCCTCACTTAATATCTTTATTCTCCTATTCTTTTAGATCTACTTACTATACTCTAGTCTTCCATTATTAAGCCTCTTCTTCCACATAAAGAAATAGGGAATGAACATGAAATAGGCCAAATTGTTAGAAGCAAGAGGCCCACTCACACCTGGGCCCACCGGGAGTTTTCCTGGTATCCCTGTGGGCCAGTCCAACACTGGTGATCCCCAACCAGTGGCTTGTGAATAACATGTTGTGGACTAAGCACTTGGATGTTGGTCCCAGTGGCCTCAAAGCAGGTGATAATTTTAGAATTATTTTAGAATTCCTGGAGAAAAATCTCGGTTGCATAAAAACCAGGTGAACTACCAAACAGAGCCTCATATAGGTCACATTCATATGTAAAAAGAGTTGGGGAGCAACACAAGCATGAACAATGTTCCTTGGTGGTGCAAACAAGTGCTGCAGTTTTCCATTTTGTAGTCCACAAATGGCAAATCAAAGCCATTATTTTGCAGAACTGCAGCTACAACTCATTGAGTATTGTCAGACAATTGATATCACTTAATGGGGTTGTTGATTTTTTAGTTAACTTTTAGTATGATGTAGAGAGGGATATTCTGAGACACTTTGCTATTGGTTTCATATTATATTTTGAGTTATATCTAACACACGTAACTCAAAACAACTGGACTTGCTGAGAAATTTTAATGAAGATATTTCACTGCTCATCCCAGCAGCTCCTTCAGTTCAACTGACTGGTGTAGGCGAGTTCTCATCTTAGAGACTCTTCCAACAATCCAATCACAAGGGCACATTGTAACTCTTCAGAGAGGTGACATCTGAAATTCACAGAGGTGTTGATTCTGTGTAGTTACAGTGATAGGATTACCAATGTGTCATGCAACTCCTAGACACACGTGTTACTTGTGAGCTTTGCATGAATGGATGTGTGAAGAGTTCTGAAACCACCGCGGTACAGCTGTTAGAACAGCATTGTATGTAGCAAACAGGTGGTGTAGAAGGCCCCCGCCTCTGTTCAGGGATGGTTTCTCCACCTTGACATAAATTGCCTCTTTCACATCTCTTTTAAACTAGCGGTCTTCTTTATCCAGGATTTGAGTTATTGAGTGCAACTTCATCAATCTGGTTTCTAGAGTCCAAATAGAAACCATGCATTGATCTGGATAAGAGACTGGAATATGAATAGGAGAGGGCCTGAATAGAAAGGTGTGTTGTAAAAAGTGGCATTAACAATACATTTGTAGCCTTACAGAGCATTTGTTTTTAGGTGAGGTCAGTGAATCCCCTTTGAAAGCTGGAAAGAGTCAGAAGAAGAGGGCAATTAATTAAGTAAAAACATAAAAAATATATAAATACTGAAGATTAGACCAACTGAAAAGTTGCTCAGAATTAGCCTAAAACCCTATTAACAACCAGTTAAGTTGAAAGGGATACTGTATTGGGAAAAATGTTTTTTTCAAAATGCATTGTTTAATAGTGCTGCTCCAGCAGAATTCTGCATTGAAATCCATTTCTCAAAAGAGCAAACAGATTTTTTTATATTTCATTTTGAAATCTGACATGGGGCTAGACATATTGTAAATTTCCCAGCTGCCCCAAGTCATGTGACTTGTGCTCTGATAAACTTCAATCACTCTTTACTGCTGTACTGCAAGTTGGAGTGAAATCACCCCCTCCCTCCCCCCAAGCAGCCAAAAATAGAACAATCGGAAGGTAACCAGATAACAGCTCCCTAACACAAGATAACAGCTGCCTGGTAGATCTAAGAACATCACTCAATAGTAAAAACCCATGTCCCACTGCGTTCCATTCTGTTACATTGAGAAGGAAAAACAACAGCCTGCCAGGAAGCAGTTCCCTCCTAAAGTGCTGGCATAAGTCACATGACCAGGGGCAGCTGGGAAATTGACAAAATGTCAAGCCCCATGTAAGATTTCAAAACTGAATATAAAAAAATCTGTTTGCTCTTTCGAGAAATGGATTTCAGTGCAGAATTCTGCTGGAGCAGCACTATTAACTGATGTGTTTTGAAAAAAAACATGTTTTCCCATGACAGTATCTGTGGCTCTGGTATATTGCTTTTTTATTACTACATCCTGCTAGTTCAAGTGCTTTGTGACCTCTCTAACAAAAATAGGCTAACAAAAGCAACTAAAAATAAAAAAAAAGAATGAAGAGAAAAACTCTTAAAAAGCGCTTAGTTTTTCTCTTATAACCATATATAACTATAAATGCAGCTTGTTCACTGCCATGGAAACAAAAAGGAACATGGAGTTCCAGCAGCTTTTTTTAAGCCAAACAAATTTAGTATAATTTCAGAAAGCTAGCAAATACAAATAGCCAACTTGGATTAAAAATCAAGAGAAAGCATCAACCTATTTCCATTTGCCCATCGAACAAATAGATCTGGTGTTTTGATTTGATACAACAGCTCATTTACAAGAGGCTGGAGTATGAATAGGTGAGGGCCTGAATAGAATGATGAGTAATTCAAATTAGCAAAAAAAATACATTTGTAGCCTAAGCCTAAAACATTTGTTTTTTTAGATGGGGTCAGTGACCCCCATTGTAAAACTGGAGAGAGTCAGAAGAGGAAGTTAATCATTAAATAAATAAATAATAAATAAAAAATGAAAACCAATTGAAAAGTTGCTTAGAATTCTATACTGTACTAAAACGATATCTTAAATGTGAACCCCCACTCTTTAAAAATACTGCATGAAGCAAGCAGTTCTCATCACATCTCAAAGCTAGTCTGTAGGGTGATTCATGATGTGCTAATTAGTGTTCTCCAGCAATGTATATAAAGGTATGGGATCTGTTATCCGGAAACCCATTATCCAGAAAATGCGAATTACGGAATGGCCGTCTCCCATAGACCCCATTTTATCCAAATAATCCGCATTTTCAAAAATGATTACCTTTTTCTCTGTAATAATAATACAGGGCCCAACTAAGATATAATTAATCCTTATTGGAAGCAAAACCAGCCTATTGGGTTTATATTAATGTTTAAATCATTTTCTGGTAGTCTTAAGGGGGTATATTTATCAAAGAGTGAAAATCCACCACTAGAGTGAAACTCCTCTGCTCTCCATTCATTTCTATGGGATTTTTAAAGGCATATTTATCAAAGGGTGAACTTTCACTTCACCCATTGTGGTGAAACTTCTCTCTTTGATAAATTTACCCCAAGGTATGAAGACCCAAATTACAGAAAGGTCCTGAGAATTCTCGATAACATGCCTGTATATATATATATATATATATATATATATATATATATATATACGTAGTGCAGGTATGGATCGCATACCCTGATGCCAAAACACTACCTGCGTGCTCATGCAAATAGAGTCTATAGTTAGTTAGAGGTGATGGCACTCACAGGATTTTAAGAACAAAACAAAAAAGTTAAGAAAAAAAGTTTATTGATCCGACGTCGGAATCAATAAACTTTTTTTCTTAACTTTTTTGTTTTGTTCTTAAAATCCTGTGAGTGCCATCACCTCTAACTGAATATATATATATATATATATATTATATATATATATATATATATATATATATATACAAAGAGAGAGAGAAAGATCTGGAAGGAACACACTACACTAAAAAGCAAAATATTAAGATAATTATAGCACTCATAAGGTCTTGTGAAAAAAGACAAAAATCTTTAAAGCCCAAAGTTTGGTCACTAACTGTGACCTTACGCAATGAGACCAAAACTGGCTTTAAATGAAAGTTTTTGTCTTTTTTCCAAGACCTGATGAGTGCTATCCTTCAATTATATATATATATATATATATATATATATATATATATTGGATGGGGGTCAGCAACCAGTATTTTAAAATTTGAAAGAACCATAACAAAGATAAAATGAAGACAAATTGAAAAGTTGTTTAGGATTAAAGGTAAATCACCACTTTAACTCTCTGTTTGAAGGAATACATGTGTTGAACAGAAATAATTTGATGATTTATTCATTTTTCTTGCAGCTGAAGTTGTGGCAAAGAACGAGGGCTTTCATTAATATAGCCAGAAGAGGAAGCCCACTTCGATCTTCTGAAATCCCTGCCCTCCCCTCTTTCTCTGCTCCCCTCTTATTGCACTGGTTCAGCCATGCTTTTATTCATGACTTTTACCGATGAGGGACCAGGTGTCTGACATGTTCAAAATATGTGAGAGTATGTAGATGTGCATCAGGGTTGTGTCATACCTCTGATAGAAGATGTGTCGTGTGAGTGTATATGCATGCCCATTGTATACAAGTTCCCCCCCACTGACAAGAGGACATATGTGTGAGTGTATATGCATGCCCACTCTATACAATCTACAACCACTGATATGAGCATATGTGTGAGTGTAGGCATGTCCACTCTATACAGTCTACAACCACTGATATGAGCATATGTGTGAGTGTAGGCATGGCCACTCTATACAATCTACAACCACTGATATGAGCATATGTGTGAGTGTAGGCATGGCCGCTCTATACAATCTACAACCACTGATATGAGCATATGTGTGAGTGTAGGCATGGCCGCTGTGTACAAGTTACAACATTGCACTTGTGTGAGTGTATACAGGCCTACTGTGTATAAGCAATGTCATGCCATTCTTAAGAGAACAGGGAGAGAGGGGGATAGGCCTTTTCTGAAAATCTATCTTTCAAAATATGGGGAAACTGAAGCTTAAGTTTATGAGCAATTCTACCCCACAGACCTTTCAGTTTGTTTTCTCTTAGTAATAAATCAGTAGATCTGGGGGTGTTTCTACAGAATTATGAAGGACTTTTACAGAACCGACTGAATAGTCAGTATTATCTGTTTAAATACTAAAAAAAGGTCTTCAGCGGTTAGCAGTTCTGTACTGTTTTTCAAAGGCAAAGCTACTCCACAAACATCCCGACTGTGAGTGATGAAGCAACAAGATAACCAAAAGCACAAGTTAAGGCCTCAAGAGTTTTCATATTGTTCTTAGCTGGGAAGTCTGTTCACCCTTATCCAGAAAAACGAACTCTCTGTTACTTGTTTCTACTTCATTCGGCATTAACTAAGGTTTCCAGAAACACTCAGAGCAGCAGGTTTTGCTTCTCTCTTTTTTTTTTAAATAAATACAAATTGTTCTAATCAGATATTTTACAGGCATCGTACTGTAGCCTGTTAGAATGTAAATTTGTTTTTCAACGAAAGTGCCATAAATATACCAATAAGTAATTATAAAGCAACAAACAAAAGAAAAAAAAAATGTTAGTGCAGAGAGAGAACATGCAATTTAGAGTAATAAAAAATATAGAAATAAACACACACACACACACACACACATATATATATATATATTTTGTGGAAATACATCTGTGTTTAAACAAAAAAAAAACATATTTCTATTGCAAATCTATTATATGCATGCTTTTTATAGAAGTTTTAAAGAAGATTCTTACAATAACTGAAGTGCAGAATGTTAAATTGAGGGTTTTTTGAAGCGTGAAGTGGGAAGGAGCAGCGTATTCTTTGATGTGCCCTTCTGCAGAAAGGTTTCTAATAGTTTAATAGTTGTTTGTTTAATAGTTAGTTGTTTGCCAGAAAACTGAATGGAGCTTTTAAGAAGGTTCTAAGGGGCAAATTTACTAAAGGGCAAATTTTCACCTTTGAATGCTTCGCTAATTTTCATGCCACTTCGGCAGGCGCAAATTTTCTACCACTACTCTAATTCACTAAAATGCAATGTTACGTCTCTGCAGCCGAAACACTGGTGAAGTTTCGCTTGCGTAGATTCATCAGCAGCGTAAGCATTTCACGTTAATTTAACGTTAATTTCTGCCTAGCAAAACTATACAAATAGTGATTAGTGATGATGAGAAAATAGCTGGAAGTGGCCACTTATTATTAAAAATGCTCAAGGAAGAAAAATAAAGAAAAAGACATTGTCCAATGCCCTAGACATGGGTTAAAAAATATTTAAAAAGATGTATTGAACAGTTACAACTTTTAAACACAATCCCACTTCAAAACATGAAAAAACACCAGCGTTTTTTTCATTGTTTACTAACTTTTTGACATACAGGATATGATGTAATCAACATAAGATTTTGGAGGATGAAGCTTCACCTTATCAGTTCGCCAGGTCTAAGTTGGCGAAAGGAGTAACAATATGGAAAATTGCGGCGTAATGATCATTTAACAAAACTTTGTTAGAGATCTACTCTGTCCTCTACGCCTGTTAGTAACTTAGCGATTTCACCCTTTAGTAAATCTGCCCCTAAGTTTTGTAGGTTCCTGTCGTCACTATATTTATTCCCTTTTTATCTAATTTATATTTTATCTTATTCTTGGACAACCCAAAGCATAAATCTAGTTGGCCTAATCTAGTCTATCTAGACCAAGACTTGCCTTGGTGTGAGCCATCTGAATTTTTTTTGTCCCATTTGCAAGTAATTTATGATGTTAAGAGGTTTAAAGAGATCTTGGACATGATGGAGGCCATAAACATCTCTTGGATGACCTGTAGTTGGACTAACCTGATCTTGAATATTTCATAAATCACCCTGGGATTGAGCCATTAACATCATTTTTTAAGATTTATCCTGGAGTGGACTAGTTATCTGAGTTTTTGTCCTATTTGCAGATAATTTATGATGTGGTTTATGAAGATCTTGGGCATGATGGAGGACATAAACATCTCCTGGAGGAACTCTAGTTGAACTAATCTAATTTTGAATATTTCAAATATCACCCTGGGGTTAAGTCAATAATATCAGTTTTTATGTTTAAATCGAGTTTGTAGGTTCCTGCAGTCACTTTATTTATTAACTTCACTGACAATCCAAAGTATAAATATCAGCCTATAGTTTATAAAATGCTTAGTGGCCCAATCTTGTCAGTCTAGACTAAGATTTGCCCTGGAGTAGGCTAGTTATCTGTTTTTTTTTTTTCTCCATTTGCAGATAATTTATGATGTCAAAAAGTTTATGAAAATCTTGTCCATGACAGAGGCCATAAACTTCTCTTGGAGGACCTCTAGTTGGACCTAATCTAGAATATTTCAAATATCAACCTGGGGTTGAGCCATTTAGCTTAAGTTTTTATGTTATGAATTTTGTAGGTTACTGCAGTCCTGTATTTATTTTTTATTCTCTTTTTCTCTCATTCACTTACAACCCAAAGTATAAATATCACCTACAATTTATTAAATTCTTAAGGGCCTAATTTTGTCTATCTAGACCAAGATTCCCTGGTGTGGGACAGCTATATGTTTTTTTCCCATTTGCAAATCTCAAAGTATAAATATCAACCTAGGGGTTATGTTCCAGGGGGCATGATGATATGAATAGTCAGGGCATTTTTTTGAAGGATAATATTTTGATCCTTACATTTCACGGAACCAAATTTTTCCTAAATATTATTTTGTGCTTGTCTGTATTTTCTTGTTTTTAATAGTGGAGTTGTTTTTCATGCCCTGCCTACATTATGTGTGGGGATTATAAAGAGGAATACTTTTGCAGTTGCGCTTATGTTGTTTGAGAAGAATAATATGCAGGTTTTTAGTTGAACTGAAAAAGTCAAGTTCTCATCGCTGGACCATCTTCAGGCTTCACAATGCTTCTTCAAGCTTTAATAATGAAACATGATGATGTCAAGCATGAAGGTATATGTGAATATTACAATGGAGTATTGAATAGAACAAATGGACAATGGAGTATTGAAACGGCAACATTCGATACTTTTTTCTAAACTGATCGTTGTCATGGAAGTTTCTGGAATCGTGAGCAGAAAGTCTTTACTTTTGTTGATTTTGTTTTAATATTCCCTGTTGACCATGAACCCATGAACTCCATCTGGCCTGGAAATATATGTCACTGCTAATTATATATGATTGGTCACCATTGGATACTGATGAGAGGTTGTGTAATCTATTAGATTGGAAATCACGCCAATGGCTGAAGTCTGGGGAAATTCTTAACTTCTTTAGTTTAGAAGTGAAACTGACAGGTTCTATTATTTTGTATGTCTGCCATTTCCAGCTGATGTGGGAAAATTTGTATTGCGGGCAAATACATTTTCTGACCTTTCCAGTCTGTGTATAGTTAAAAAATCATACTGAAATTGGCTTTGATTGATGACAAGGCTTTTTCTATGGCCTGAAGATTCCAAGCAATTCTTGCATGATGTTTTTTCTGTTGCCCATAAATGGGTTGTTTCAAATGTCTCTGAAGCTAGACAGTTTTGCATTCACTTGTTTGGGGTATAAATTTGGGGACAGGGTTTGTCTGCAGAATGTCTTGTTTATAGTCTTCCGAATATTGTAATGATAAACAAATAAAATACATGGTGTTATACCTCTGCTTCAGCAAATAACCTCTCACCTGCTGCAGAGCAATGCGTTTCAAGACTGTTCCGATGGTGCTTTGAAACATGAAAGAGGCTTAATGATAGGTCTTTTACCTGAACACCAGGGAACTGTTAATAACTATAAAAAGGGTTTGTTGTAGTTTGTCTCTGCCTGCAGTATCCGCTGAATAAATATCACGCACATTTCCTTTTAACCACACAAGGACAGCCTTAGAGTTTCAGACCTAAGACCTGCTTGGGATAAGGTGCTTTGTATGTATTCTGCTTTTTAACACATCTCTCAAGCACATTACACAGTCTAGAACAAAAAGGTCATAGCCTCAAGCCATTTCTTACAATAAAATAATATAGCTCACAAGCAGCCAATTACTTATGCTATAGGAAGGATAGGTAAAAATAGTTTAATTCCTGGAGAAAAGTGAATGTTTTATTTAGGGTTCATTTATTTGTATTCATTATTAATCACCTTTCAATGTCAACCCCAAATCAATTATTGATGGTATTTATATCAAAATCATATATGAGTTTCCATACCTCCCAACATTTTGGAAATAAAAAGAGGGACAACATTTATTGCTAAAAGTTTGAGAATATTTCTGTGTTTTTTTTTTTCAGTTATTGCAGTTTTGCTTATGAAGGTGAATTGCCCTTTGAGTCCAACTTTTCACAAGGGACCTCCTTATCTGAACTGTTACAATTAGTTATTTTCTTATCTAAAAAATGTTACAAAGGATCTTATTTGCACCTGTTAGCTATTATGCGCTCTCTGCCAAAAGCCAATGTTCAGTGCAGAAAAAAAGAGGGACTTTCCAGTACAAATAAGGGACTGCAGGTTGAGCTGTGAAAAGAGTGACTGTCCCTCTTGGGACACTTGGGAGGTATGAGTTTTTGCTTATACTTATTAACTTGGGTCATACATGTTAAGATGCATTTATTTAGCAAAGTCACCAAACAAGTGACCTGATTTGGACACAAATGTTATGGGATGAATCAAATTAATCCATTGCCCCCCTGGCCAAAGATTGGATCACAATGAGGATCTACTGAGACACACTGAAAATAAGAGCTATTTAAACATGTCTAACTCATATCTGGCTCAGATATTAGTGAGAACGGTCCTCCAAACAGCATGATATGTGGACCAAAAAGCTGCCAAGTCATGGAAGTTTCTAGCATTATGAATAGGAAATCTATACTCTCTATACTCTATATCCTGGAATCCATCACCAATTACAGTATTAATGAACAGCGGTATAACTTAGTAACTAAGACGACAAAACTGCACTAATGAATGGAGTCTTGGTTCTCCTAAGTAGTGGCATTTCTAAGGCGGGAGCTTTCTGAGATGGTTCCTGTGGCAGTATCGCTAGTGTGGAGAACGCAATTGTGCTGAATTTCTGGTTTAAAAACAGAAATTAAAGGTACCAGGAGAGTCTTTTTTGCCGCCCTGGTAACCCGCTGGGCACTGCCGCCTAAGGCAAATTTATCAAGTCGCTTAATTGGTGCAGCACCGCTGCTCCTAAAGGCACAAAACATGGGGCGATAAGCTGCCAATTTTGCATCAAAAATTTTAAATAATTTCATAAAATTAAACGGTTTCATTTCTTAGTCTACACTTACAGGATCAGTGATCTTGCAAATTTTATTTAATAGCACAGACCTATCTATAGCTGTTCTGCTTGTTTTATCATTGGTTTAAAGCTTGCTGGGAGTTGTCGCTAGTAATTCCTCATTGCTGACCAACATTGCTCAATGAATCTCAATCATTATCCAGTGGCCCTATTGATGCTAGAGGATAGTTTTTAATTAATCCTGTGCACACCCTGCATTTTTCATCACCCAATTTTATCTCTTTAAAAAAAAGTTCTAGTTTGGAATAGCTAAAAAGCACCCTTGTGAAATATCATTACAGTGTAATATTCACATTTGGCAACAAAACTCTACAGTGATCTATGTATGTTAGTTAAGAGCAATAGTGCTGGAGAATTATTATTATTATTATTATTATATTTCATTGGAACTAGTGACAAGCTTTTAGCACTTGCCAGAGAAACAGTCTTTGAAAGGCATTGACTTTCCAACAGTAGAAGGGCAAAAGCACAACAGCCACTCTGCTTTACACAAAAAATATGAAAAAAATAAAAAGCAGTCAAAAAAAAAAAAAAAAAGGTTAAATCTTCGTTTTTGTAAGTGACTTAAAACAGTTAACCGGTGTAACGTGTTGCAGAAGTATTTGTTCAGGTTTATTACTTTGTTTTTCTATCCTGTGGCTGTTACACTGGTTAGATTGTAGTAAACAAATGCTTTTTCTGGCTGTATATTTTATCCTTGATGTTTGATTTCAATAAATGGCACAATCCTAAATAAATTTGTTTCTGTGCAATATAGAAATGGAGGCTTTGTTTTGTTCATTCTTCTGGACTCCTAAAAACATGGATGCAATATTATTCAGCCTTATCTATTTTAAGGGGTAGTTCATCTTCAGATTAACTTTTGGTATGATTCACACATTTATATTCTGAGACAAAGGGGCAGATTTACAAAATTTGTGTGAATAATTCGAAGTTCGATCGAATTTACAAAATTCAAATTTTCGAAAATGCAAATTAGGCAAATTCGACCATCGAATTTGTGAATTCAATCGTATCAAATGGATTGAATAGATCGAATAAAAATCTATTTGACTATTCGACTAGTCGCATTTCCCCTTTAAAATTTTCATTGGATTGGCTACTTCGCCAGGTTTAACCTGGCGAAGTGCTTTTGGTGAATTTAG
This sequence comes from Xenopus borealis, assembly GCA_024363595.1. Classification (NCBI taxonomy): domain Eukaryota; kingdom Metazoa; phylum Chordata; class Amphibia; order Anura; family Pipidae; genus Xenopus; species Xenopus borealis. The sequence continues at coordinate 10,843,310 of CM044436.1, read as the reverse complement.
ATCGAATATGAAACATTTGATCGAAGGGTTAAAATCGTTCGATTGAATTTTTACTATTTGATCTTTCGACCAATGGGGCTAGACATTTTGTCAATTTCCCAGCTGCCCCTGGTTATGTGACTTGTGCTCTGATAAACTTCAATCACTCTTTACTGCTGTACTGCAAGTTGGAGTGATGTCACCCCCTCCCTTCCCCCACCCAGCAGCCTAACAACAGAACAATGGGAAGGTAACCAGATAACAGCTCCCTAACACAAGATAACAGCTGCCTGCGTTCCATTCAGTTACATAGAGAAGGAAAAACAACAGCCTGCCAGAAAGCAGTTCCCTCCTAAAGTGCTGGCACAAGTCACATGACCAGGGGCAGCTGGGAAATTGACAATATGGCTAGCACCATGTCAGATGTCTTTCTGTTCTCTGGGTCTGAAACAATAAATCAGGACTCTCTTACTGTCCATATCAATATCTACTTCTATAGTTCCTGTCTTCACGGATTCCAAAAGAACAGGTGGTTTCATGTTTTATCACAAGATGTTGCTGTTTCATTAAAGCTTGTAGCGGTGATTCCAAAAGGTAGTCCTCAGTCTGAATCATTGGAGACAACAGCCATTGACTTTCCAAGAGCCCCCTAAATGTCCAGCTTGAAGGTCAGCTAAGGTGAAATTTGGGTTGGATGTGTATTGTCTGTCCTAGATATTCTTGGAACTATGACTGAATGACTAATACACCAATAATTTCTTATATCTGTAGAAATGTTATGAGTTAAGGGGTGGGGATCACCATGACAAAAGGCTAGGGGAATTCTAAATAAAAGCTTCATAGAAACTGGATGTTACTGGGCCCCACAGCAAATTAAATTTAGGGCCCCCAAACATTGCTAAGTTGACCAATGCTACCAAGAATTACAGTGCACTCAGAATTAAAGTAGAACCAATCCCTTAATTATAAAAATCCCTACCCCCACCCTACATAGACCCCCTCCCTGCTCCCCCAAGTCTAGCTGTGACCCTTGGTAAATGCCCTTAACTCTTTACTTACCCCTTGGGGCAGATTCAGGGCATTGAAGTTCACGGACGCCATCTTCTTCTCTTCAGCAATCTGCGCGGACAGAAATTGCCGAAGCGCTAGAATAAGCCCCGAGGATTAATGGAAATATCTATGTAGGGTAAGGGTTTATATATTAAGGGTTTGGTTCTCCTTTAAATGGCATGTAAAGGCAAAAAATAAAATCCCATTTTTACTTTCTTTAATGAAATATACTTTAATTAAAAAATGTGTTCTGTTTTTATAAGAAACCTGACTGTTTACAGTTACATTCTTTCATTTACTGCTGTGGATAGGAATTGTCAGACGGTCCCTAACTGCTCTTAGGGAAACAATCATACTTATGAACAGCAGGGTGAGCCTCGCCTTACTTCCCAGCCATGCAGAACTCCAGCAGCTTTGTTTGTTTCCCTGCAGAGCAGTCGGCGACTGTGTAGAGATTTGTATTGGATTTTATTTTTGCCTTTAAATCCCCTTTACTGATTCCAACTCCAGCTGCAGGGACAAAGATCACGGAGCCAGATTTAAACAGATAAACTGGGATTCTACTTGGAGAATTATTTTGCTGCAGCCACTAGTTCTGCAGAGTTGGAGAAAGTTTGTATTAAACAATACAAAAACTATAAAATCCACATTAGATTACATGACAACACAGGACCCAGTGCAGTCTGTATATTCTGATTATTAATCAGTCTTGCTGCATTGGCTTCTGGCTGATATTATTTGACTTGTGCTGTTTTGATCATTTATGACGATCCCTAAGCTGAGCCCAGATCACACTGAGCATGTGCACAGTCTTGGTCTTGCAAAGATGTATAATAAAGTTACAAGATGGTGACCCCCTGTGTCCAATTTTGAAAGCATAAATCATTTGTTTGATTAGGCCTGTGGTGCAGTTTAGTATACAAAATACAGCATTTATAGCCTTATTCTATTTTAGACTTTGCGTCCCCTAAGAGGCATTGCTTTTTTAATGGCACAATCACCCACCACTATTAGAGAATGGTCTTGTCACATAAAATAAATAAAAGGTTCTTGTAACATTGACTGTCAGGGAGTAAGAACTGTAGTTAAACTGGAGAACCGTAGGTTAAATATCATCCTGAATTATTTTGCGTTTAAAACAGCACATTTCCCAGAAGATGGCAGTGTGAACACATATAAGGTAAGGTTCCATTACTGTGTATCCCCATGTGATGCCACGTCTGCTTCAGATCACTTTTCAGTAATTAGGAACAGGCAAGCTTAAAAATAAACCATCTAAGCCGTGGTCTTTATTCTGTAGAAATATCTATAAAATTGCAAGTGCAAACTCAATCCATGGACTTAGTGGGAAGTGGAATGCACAGTAGAAGTATGGCTAGCACTATTACCTTGCAGCAGGAAAATAAGGATGATTCAAAGAGGTTTCACCTTTTCAAATAAAGATCAAATCCATATATATATATATATATATATATATATATATATATATATATATATGAATATAGTTTTAAAAAACATACACTACCCGTAATAAGTGGTGCACACAGTAAAAAAAAAACTGTCCTTCCCATAGTAACAAAAATATATAAAAAAGTAAACATCACTCACTTTATATTAGGGATGCACCAAATCCACCATTTTGGATTCGGCCGAACCTTTGAATCCTTCCTGAAAGATTCGGCCGAATACCGAACCGAATCCGAACCCTAATTTGCATATGCAAATTATGGGTGGGAAGGGGAAAACATGTTTTACTTCCTTGTTTTGTGCCACAAAAGTCACCTAATTTCCCTCCCTGACCCTAATTTGCATATGAAAATTAGGATTCGGATTCGGCTCGGCCAGGCAGAAGCATTCCGAATCCTGCTGAAAAAGGCCGAATCCTGGCCGAATCCCGAACCGAATCCTGGATTTGGTGCATCCCTACTTTATATTGATGCAAAATTCCATGTATTAAAAACAAATCTCTGACCCAAACAGCACAACGTTTCAAAGTACTCAGACCCCTTTCTCCAGCGCACGGTTCATCAGTCACAAATTAGTATAATGCAGTATAGGTATGAGATCCATTATCCAGAAACCCGTTATCCAGAATGCTCAGAATTATGGAAAGGCTGTCTCCCATAGACTCCATTATAATAAAATAACCAATTTATACTTTTTGCTCTGTAGTAATAAAACAGTATCTTGCACTTGATCCAAACTAAGATGTAATTAATCCTTATTGGAAACAAAATCAGCCGATTGGGTTTATTTAATGTTTACTTGATTTTCTAGCAGACTTAAGGTGTGAAGATCCTGTGTTTGATTTTAGCCAGGGTGCTGTCTGCAATGCTTTTTACTATGGGTTTTCTCCCATAATGCACAGACACACAGGCAGTCTAATTGTGAGTGTGATAGGCTATGGGACATTTCATGGCCCTATCTAATGATGATGATGATAATGATGATGGATGAGATTGGCAGAGGGAATGTGTTGGTATTGTTACATGACCAATAGAGAAGGGCACACAATGTAACATCTCTTTCTCTGCCCCACTAAGAATTCATATGAGGATGCCAGTTAAACTACAATCTACCCTGATATCAAAGGGATGCACCAAATACACACTTTGGGATTCAGTCAAATCCCGGAATCCTTTGTGAAACTTTCAGCCGAATACCGGAGCGAATGTGAATCCTAATTCGCAAATGCAAATTAGGGTCGGGAAAGAAAAACCAGGGAAAAAATGTTTTTTACTTCCTTGTTTTGTGACAAAAAGTCACATGATTTCCCTTCCCACACCTGATTTACATATGCAAATTAGGATCCTGATTCGATTCGTTCAAGCTTTGCTACTATCATTTACTGAACTGTGAAACCACTGCACAAAATACTCAATATATACCTCCCAACTGTCCCTTTTCTTCTAAAAAGGAAGAAGAGGTGCCCATTAACTCCGCTGTGCTACTTCTACATGGGGAGGTCTGTGCGACTTTCTGCTACACTTTTAGTGGACTAAATAGTGGACTATGGAGGGAGGAAGCACGGAGGGGGAAAATGGGGGCTACTGAATGAGGCCTCTGTCTGGAGGGGTTTAGTTCTCCTTTAAAGGGGTTGTTCACCTTTGAGTTAACTTTTAGTATAATGTAGAGAGTGATATCCTGAGACAATTTGCAATTGGTTTTTATTTTTTATTGTTTGTGGTTTTATAGTTATTTAGCTTTTTATTCAGCAGCTCTCTAGTTTGCAGTGTCAGCAATTTGGTTTCTAGGGTATAAATTCCCCTAGCAACCCTGCATTGATTTGAATAAGAGACTGGAATATGAATAGGAGAGGGACTGAATAGAAAGATAATTAATAAAAAGTGGCAATAACAATACATTTGTAGCCTTACAGAGCATTTGTTTTTAGATGGTGTCAGTGACCCCCATTTGAAAGCTGCAAAGAAACAGAAGAAAATTGCAAATCATTAAGAAAACTATGAAAAATAAATAATGAAGACCAATTGCAAAGTTTCTTAGAATTGGCCCTTCTACAATATACTAAAAGTTAACTTGAAGGTGAACCACCCCTTTAAGGTTGGTTCAATATATAAAATATGGCATTTCTAGCCAAATTAATTTTAAGGTTTAAATCTTTAAATGGAATTATCCTAAGGCTACCAAATGTCAAACTGAGTTTAAAAGCTTAATTTATTACCTTTCCATTGCTTATTACATTCCATTGCTTATTCTTCTGTTCTGTCTTCCTAACTTTTGTCTGGCTGCTAAAAGAAAATGTATTTAATAAAGCTTAACCAATAATAAAGCTAAGCCAATGATAATTGACTGCCAGTCAACATTACTGTCTGCATCATGCTAATAGTTTACAATGAGCTCCCCTTTGTATGATAGAAAATCATCCATCTGTTATCTATGGAAGGGAGATAACTGTGCAATTTCTTTTTTCTTATATAACACTGTAAGAAAATATCAGAAGAGCAGACACAATGATGTTCAGGTGTTTGGGGATAGAAGAAATGTGTTCTCTTTTGAATTAACTTTTAGCAAGATGTAGAGATTGATATTCTGAGATTATTTGCAACTGGTTTTTATTTTTTATTATTCGTAGTTTTCCGGTTATAGGGCTTTTTATTCAACCAGTTTGCAATGTCAGCAATCTGGTTGATGGGGGTCTATATTGCCCAAGCAACCTAGCATTGATGTGGAATATCAATGGAAGAGGCCTGAATACAAAGATGAGTAACAACAATACATTAATAGCCTTAGAGAGCATTTAGATGCTGGCCAGTGACCTCCGTTTGAAAGCAGTAAAGTGTTGGCGGATAATTAAAAAAACTATAAAAAAAAGTGAAGGCCAATTGAAAAGTTTAATGTCCCCCTTAAAGGGCAAGGAAAGTGTAAAATAGAATAAGGCTAGAAATGCTGTATTTTGTATACTAAACATAAACATGAACTTACTGCACCACAAGCCTAATCAAACAAATGATTTATGCTTTCAAAGTTGGCCACAGGGGGCTGTCATCTTGTAACTTTGTTAGACATCTCTGCAATATCAAGACTTGCACATGTTCAGTATGATCTGGGCTTCTTAGGGGTCGTCACAAATCATCAAAAAACTAAGCTGCTTGAGTTCTGCATGGCTGGTAAGTAAGGCAGGGGCTCCCCCTGCTGTTCATAAGTATGATTGTTTCCCTGTCAGAAGTTAGGGACTGTATGACAATTCCTATCCACAGAAGTAAATGAAGGGAGAATTTCACTGCATACAGTCAGGTTTCTTATAAAAACAGTACACATTTTTTTAATTACAGTATATTGGAGATAGATTTCTTTTTCATTAAAGAAGGTAAAAATGGGATTTTATTTATTTGCCTTTCCTTGCCCTTTAAACACATCAGCTAGAATCTAGATCAGTAGACCTGTGCCAGACCCACCATGCAACAATCCAAACAAGACCCACAGACCCATAGATAGTCATCTGCCATTGGCTAACCAATACACCCAAATGCACCCAAATGCACCCAAATGCAAATTTGACACGTAAGTGACACCACTAAGAACCAGGAGTGACATCTCATGATGAGGGCAGATCACCAGAACAAATAGTGAAAATTAGGATTTTTTTTTATTAACTGCACTATTTAAAGCTGCCTGTAGAGGGCAGGCTATATCCCTGGAATAGCACTCTCCCCTATAAACCAATTTCTCATTCTACGCAAGGATTACCTTGTTTACCCTGTTTTTTATTGTTACTACATTTCTTCTTTGTGCTGCGGAATCAGTATATTGCTTGTCCCTCTCCAGGACATTAGTCCCACGGAAACGCGTTGGTTAATAGATTACGTAGGAGTTCAAGTGTTCGCAACACGCCACATGTTCCAGCACACGTACACACAGCCCTGCTACTTGCTTCCTACTAGTCTTTGCTCCTTCGTTATCTCATGCCAATCTTTTTATCATATCCCTCAAAGATTCTTCCTCTTAGAAAAATGTGTTCAATAGGTCATGTCTATGGGAGCAATGTGAGCCACAATGACACTGTTGCTGCACTTGAATAAATATTTGCTGGCAATTGTAAGAAAGATATAAAGGGACATATATTGATACTTTAAATATCTTTATGATTACTGAAGATGTGTAAATGTGCTTCATCAATTTATAGGTATGGGGATTAGGTATAGGGGGCACTGCTTTTGAGAGCCCAGATTCTCTGTTTTACACTATAAATGGGAACTGTTTTATTTTTCTGCTGCACCAAAAAGGAATGAAATCTGAAGAATTTGTTTCCCCGGTGCCTGAAACACCAGCAACGAGTTCTGCAGATTTTCTCCCATCTGTGCTATTATGTGTAGGTGCTGGTGGCAGAAGTGCTGGGAAACTACTAGGGAATGGGTTGCACAAAATCCATTATTTGGGATTTTGCTGAGTCAGATTCTGCTGAAAGATTCAGCCGATTACCGAACAGAATCCTAATTTGCATACCGTGTTGGACTGGCCCACCAGAACCAGGAAAACTCACTATGGGCCAAGGTGTCAGTGGGCCCTCCTGCTGCTAAACATTTGGCCTATTTCATGGCCATTCCCTATTTCTATGAGAACAAAGATGCTAAATAGATGGAAGAATTGATTATAGTATGTAAAGAAAACAAACTAGGAGAATAGAGGTTGATTGAGGAGATGAAGCATATTAGTATTGAGAATGGGCCCCTGGTCTTGGGTGGGTCCCTGGTGTCCCAGTCCGACACTGTTTACATATGCACATTAGGGGCAGGAAAGAAAAAAGTGGAAAACATTCTTCCTTTTCTAATGAAAAGTTATGTAATTTCCCTACCAGCCCATAATTTACATATGCAAATTAGATTTGTTTCCTGCTGAAAAGGGCTGAATCCTGTTGAATCCCGAACCAAATTCTGGATTTGGTGCATCCCTAGAATCTACACAAGTTCCCAGGGATCTGATACGGGTATTGAACCTGGGCTGCCATGAATAAAAGGAGTATAAGGATCAAGCTTTTTTCCCCAAATGATATCAATTATAGTCAGGTCTGGACTAGGAAATTTGTGAAACTGCTACGAAAACTTGCTGCGTCAAAAAAAATATGATGTTGGCATCTAGTGCATTTTACAGCAGCAAAATTCACAGGAAAGGCAAGCACTTGCCACTTCTTCTTGTGCAAATAATCATTTATTTTAGCCAGTTTTACCACTCCTAGTACAGTACTGTAAGTCCTGCAAGTATTGACTTACAGCAGCCCCCTGGCATTTGCCAAAACACATAGCAAGCCATTTGAGATTAATTATGGAGGGATGCATAGTGCTAAGACTCAACTTTTTCTCCGTTTTTTTTTTTTAATTTGTCCAAACTCCAAAGCCCAAAAGCCCTTAATTCTTTAGATAATTCTTAGATAATTTTTCTTGATAAAATCAGTGCAACAAAAAGTCGTGACACAATTATACGTCAATTCGAATCATGTCACTTTTCTGAATTGTTGCTCAACCTGAATTTATTGGATTATCAAATGAAAGACAGCGTAAACAGCCAACAACTATTGAGAATCCAGAATATAAAAAACATGTTCCAATTGTTAAAGGGACCATGGACTTCTATATGACAGGTGTTCAGCTGGAGTATTTTTGGATTGTGATTTTTAGCAGCTTTTGCAACATCATAAATCTCTAAACATTTAAGGAAAATCTCCCGAAGATGCTGCTGTCATCATTCAATAACAGATCGTCTTTCTTCTCAGACGTCTTCCCCTATACTAAAAGAGCCTAATTTTATGTTAACAAAGTTAGGCCCTTACAATTACCTGCAAGAAGCGCTGTACTACCCGCAGCCAAATGTTGCCTGGCCCAAGGTTTTCTTTCTTTGGCATTGCATAATAAGATATAGAATGTACTTCCTAGGGCCAGAATCTATTATTTAGATTTTCTATAAGAATTTTACTTGCTCTGTGTGGATGGGCCCTGGAGAATTCTACTACATTCCATTACATTCAACAACTCCCAGCATGTTTCTCAATAATATTATGGGTTAAACAAGATAGTAACTGGTGTTCAGCAAACACATATATATGTATTCCTTAAGCAACACTGCGCAATAAATTCTTCAGGTCCAGAATCAAATCTGGTGCAATAAGGTCCTCCAATGAGAATCCTATATGCTTTTTTTACACTTGATACTTGAAGGTCTCTACAAAGCCAAGCAGCCCTATATCCACCTATCTGAGGTTTGATTGCAGTGTAATATTGACAGGCAAAAACTGCACCCGGAAATCCATGTTAGGTAACAATGAGATGATTGACACAGCACTAACAGTACTAGTATTCTTGCATCTGTAATTAAAGGGCTACTGTCATGGTTTTTATGGTTTAGTTTTTATTTCTAAATTACATTGTTTACACTGCATATAATTCACTCTATCATATAAAATTTTATTCCTGAACCAACAAGTATATTTTTTTAGCTGTAAGGAATGTGAGGAATTGCACTTGGGAGACTGTAAGTACCCAGTGTAAATATGAGTGCAAGTGGGTTTGCTGGTATTACTCGGTGTGTGTCTTTTCACATGTATGTGATGTTGGAGCAGCAGTACCATGCAGTATTTCCATGTGAGTGGGTCGGTGGGTTTCATCTTGGAACCTGAACTGCAGACTCTAAAGGGGGAACTTGTAGCACTGAGAGCGGCAACAAATGTGGGGGAGGAAAGGAGCAACCACTGGCAGGGGCCAGTGTAGTGGGAGGTGGAGAAAAGGCAGTGGAGGCTAATGAGGGAGGCAGCTTTGTTACAGTAGGAAGTAGGGGACAGAAAGGTCCCAAGCAGCAGATTTGCCATTTTGGGTGAAGATACCAGGGAGGAAAGCTCGGAACTGGCATGTATGTAGCAGGCTGACTCTCAGAGCACCCTGGGAGGCAGTGTCTAATACGAGTGGTGTGGGGGAGTGCAATGAAGGAAAGGCAGGTTTTAGCTAGAGGGGATTCAGTTATTAGAAGGGTATATAGGGTAATCTGCAGTAAGGACCCATCATGCTGAGCAGTCTGTTGCTTGCCTGGTGCTAGGGTTCGGCATGTGGGGGAAAGAGTGGTCTTGGTACACATAGGTACCAATGACAACGTTAGAGGAGGTGGTGAAGTCCTAACAGAACAATTACTAGGTATAATGTTGAGGGCTAGGGCTTCCAAGGTAATTTTCTCAGAGATATTACCTGTGCCACAAGCAATGTTAAGAAGTAGCAGGAGCCTAGGGAGATTATTGTGTGGCTGAGAGATTGGTGAAGGATGGAGGGTTTTGGGTCTTTGGAGAACTGGGCTGATTTCTAAGTCGGCTACAGGATCTTTGCTAGGGATGGACTGCACCTCAATGATGATGGTGCAGCTGTTTTTGAGGAGAAGATGGCTATAAGGTTGGAGGAGATTTTAAACAAGGTGTGGGGGTTTCAGTAAATGATTCTGTGGATGACAGGTTAGATTAGGCAGTGGGCAAAGAAAGGGAAAAGGGGGAGAACATTTGGTTGGGGGTACTGTTAAGGATAGGGAGGACCAAATGAATATGTTCAGTATGGTATTAAATGTATGTATTCAAATGCAAGCAGTCTGGTAAAATGGGAGAGCTGGAGGCATTGGTGCTGGAGGGAAAATATGATGTGATTGGTGTGGCCGAAACATGGCTGATTGAGTCGCATGACTGGGCAGTTAATATCAGCGACTATACTTTGTTTCGGAGGGACAGAGCCAACAGAAAAGGAAGAGGGGTGTGTCTGTTTGTTGGGCAGGATTTAAAAGCTTATATAAAGGAGGAGGTGATGTTAGAAAATGAGGGGGTGGAAGTATTATGGGTGGAGTTCTTCCCCAATTTTAAAGAGTCCAGCAAATGAATTGTAGGAGTATGCTATAGATCCCCTAATGTAAGTGAAGAGGAGGCTAAGCTCCTGATGCAAATAGAAAAGGTTGCTAGTTTGGGGAAAGTAATGATAATGGGGCGTTTTAATGACTCAGATATTGAATAAGAGAAGAGGCACTTAAGGGGCACTATTATAACTATATAATAATCTCTCTAATGCTTTTTTTACCAGTTGTTCTTTCCAGCTGATGCAAGGTCATCCATTCAGATTAGAGGAATTGGGGCTCTGTCTAAATATTCGGAAGGATTTTTTTACAGTGAGAGCTGTGAAGATGTGGAATTCTCTCCCTGAATCAGTGGTACAGGCTGATACATTAGATAGCTTTAAGAAGGGGTTGGATGTTTTTTTAGCAAGTGAGGGAATACAGGGCTAAGGAATATAGCTCATAATATAAATTGATTCAGGGACTAGTTTTTTGCCATTTTGGAGTCAGAAAGGTTAAAATAGAGTTAAAAGGTTGAACTTGATGGGCATGTGTCTTTTTTTAGCCAAATTTACTATGTTAATTACTGTGTTACTATGTAATATTGGTGTGTAGCCAGCCATCTCAGGTTATCTTGCCTGTTGCTGTGCTTTCATTTCAGAAAGAGCCAGCACTTCAGGGTGAAACTTCTTTCGGGCAGGCTATTGTTTTAACAAATACAGCCACAGTGGGACAGGGCTTTTTAGGCTCAAGCCAGACGGGAAGATACGGGGAGATTTGTCGCCTGGCGACTAATCTAACCGAATCTCTTCCCCCTGCCTTCCAGCGACTTAAATGAATAATCACCGGCGCCTATTCACATGCCACGCTGCGCTTTCCCGAAATCGCTTGAAATTGGCTAAGCAGGCAACTTCGAGCGACATCGGAAAAGCCAGCCCCGCCTGTGAATAGGCGCAGGAGATTATTCATTAAAGATGCTGGAAGGCAGGGGGAAGCAGTTCGGGGAGATTGGTCGCCCCCAAGAAGAGGCAATTAGTCGCCAGGCGTCAAATCTCCTCAAATCTTACCATCTGACCTTACCCTTACTGTGCTATTCTCATATCTACCAAGGAGCTGTTATCTTGTGTCAGGTAGCTGTTGTCTGGTTACCTTCCCATTGTTCTGTTGTTGGGCTGTTGGGGAGGGAAGGGACAGGGTGATATCACTCCAAATTGCAGTGACTGAAGTTCATCAGAGCACAAGTGACATGACTGGGGGCACCTGGGAAATGGACAATATTTCTAGCCAATATTTCTAGCACTATTAACTGAACTATGTCAGAAGAGTTACGTGCCTGGCGCCCCTCTACCTTTGCGCCCTAGGTACGCGCTTCTTCTGCCTAACCCTAGTTCTGGCCCTGCATCCTACCACATTGCAATGGGCTTGGAAGCACTGGAGAAATGCAGGAGATTTGTAGCTCCAATCTCTGTGTTGATAAAACTACACAAGACTTGTGCATGCATGCTGGGGGCAAATAGTAGTCCTTGCCTTGGGGCATCCTATGTATAAATCTGGTACTGCATGGGCCCTTACACAGGGGTCTTTCTACTTGCATTTGCCAGTCTTCTTTATGCATGTTGTGCATCCATTTCAATCTCCTCTGTCAATCTGTACCTACAATCAACTTGTGCGTTGCACAAAAAAAAAAAACAAGCACTGCTAACCAATCCTTTTCATATTTGCATTCTGGTTCCAAGCAAAGTTGATTATAGTTGACAACCTTCCGATTATAATTCAAATTGTATTTGACCTCGGTCAAACCAATTCAGTTGTATGAGCATAAAATTCTATAAAAAGAACGTGGCTATTTCTCTTTGATATTCACTGCATTGTTTTTCACTCACATAACCTATATAAAACGACACCATTAAGTGTACGGAATTACAGCTGGAGCCTGTAGACAGTAAATATGAGTCTGCATGGAGCCGGTAGCTCTGAAGTTCCCTACGTCCCACATTGTTTAATGAGAATGGACTGCATTTCTCAAAAGATTACGAAAGGCGGAAGGTAGACGGGTTCCTTTTTTTTCTGTACTGGTGATGGGAAATGCCTGAGTCTAATGGGTGGCTCTGGGAACCCATGGCACTGATAAGCGCTCAGGGTTTAATCATTAGCCTCTAGCCATAAAAGTAGAGTTTATGGAAAAATTGCTTATTGCATTGTAGGGGCAATAAAATTTTATGGATGGAATGAATCCTCGTTCTGACCTTGACACTGTTTACACAGGCAAAACCTTTTAAACAATTTAGTCACATATGAAACCCGTGATTGGACAGTCTCTTGCCAGCTCACAGTCCCATTGGCTGTTCCTCTAAGCCTGGCAGCTGAAAAGTAATTGTAAGATGTAAAGTATTAAATCTAATAATTGCCGTTGCCGTACAAGTGCTGTTTGTTATCTCATCATCCACTTCATTATCCTAACAGTGAAAACGGGATATCCATTAATTCATTTACAGGCATGATATATTCTGCTGTTCATCTGTTCCAACCTATGCTTTTTTGGGGTACAGGGATCTCTAATCTTAGCTTCCCCCAAATACACATTTGGCCTCTAGGAGCCATATAGTCTGCATCTCCAGTGATTTGCTTGGATATTCAATGAACTACTGGATGCAGTCCCTGCTAAATGTGATGAATTAAAGGGGTTGAAAACTATATCCCTGCCCACCCCGAACTTCAATACAAATACATAAGGGCTCTGCAGTGATCTTGCTTACTGATGCTGTGTCAGCCATATTGACTCTCTAACATAAGGAGATTATAGAGTAACTTTGACTTGCTTTACACTTGTGTAATCAGACATCATCAACAGGACATGCACGGCTCTCTTTCGCTTGTTCAATGAAAAATACATATACAAAGTGAAGCCTTTTTATTATATTTTGATATGAATGTGACCTACAACATCATCTAATTGTCCTAAATGTAAATGAAGAAAACCTAGTTAAACAAATGAAACAAAATGTATTTATTGAAAAAAAAAAAAGAATCCAATAATATATTTAAAAATTACCAAAATAAGTGAATTGTGCTCTTAGTATTTGGAGTGACCTAATTGTGTAGCAATAACATCAACGGAAGATTGACTGTTGATGAGTCCTGCACATTGACTCCCATTCCTCCATACAGAAAAGTTTCAGTCAATTTTATGCCTTTCCATTTTAGTTGGATTGAGGTCATGACTGTGACTTGGCCATTCCAGGACATTCACTTCTTCTTCTTTAAACATTCTTTGGTAGTGTTGTGTATTTAGGATCAATGTCTTGCGCATGACCCACTCTTGAGATTAAGTTCACGGACAGATGTCTTTACATTTTTCTTTAAAATTCTGTGAAATAGTTCAGAATTCATTGTTCCATCGATTATGGCAAGCTGTCCAGGCCTAGATGCAGCAAAACAGGCCCAAACCGAAACACTCCCACAACCATGGTGTAAATATGGGATACAAATCTTATATTGGAATGCATGATTTTCCTTTCTCCAAATGTAATGCTCCTCATTTTAGGCCAAGAAGTTCTATTTTGGCTTCATCAAAACAAAACATTCTTCCAGTATCCTTCTGTTTGGCCACATGAGCTTTGGTAAACTGTAGCAATATTTTTGGGGAAAGCAGTGGCCTGCATTACACAGCATTCCTGTTCAGTGTTCTCCTGATGGTGGACTCATGAACGTCAACATCTGCCAAAGTGAGACAGGTATTTGGTTGCATAAAATTTACCTTTGTAACCGCTTGGACTATTAGATGCCTTGTGGTTGGAGTTATTGTAGAGGATCGAACACTTGGGTGAGGTAACAACAATCTTGAGTTTCCTCCATTTGTACACAACTTGTCTGACTGTTGATTGGTGGCGTCCGAACTCTTTAGAGATAGTCTTGTAAACTTTTCCAGAATTATAGGCATCAAATCTTTTTCTGAGGTCCTCAGACACCACCTTTGTTTGAAGATACACATCCACAAATGTTTGTGATCAGGCTTTGCTGGATCCCCATTCTTTAATATGATAATAATTCACAAACTTTTGCCACTAGCAGATATGTTATTTTGTTTTTCAATAAATACATGACCAAATATAATCATTTTTGTTTAATTTGTTTAACTAGGATGTATACTTTTAGGACCTTTTTGAAAATCAGATGATGCTTTAGGTCACATTCAAGTAAAAATATAGACCATTTTAAAGGGTTCATGAGCATAGTCCTGTAGTTGCTCTTCTGTGGCCTGCTCTACTGCATCTACTGTTACTAACACCCCTTGTTTTTTATTAAAAAAGTTTTCCCAGGTGCAGTGTACCATAGCAATCAGATGTTTGACCATAAAATGCTGTCTGCTTATTGGCTGCTACAGTTTGACCCATCTCACTTGTGCTCTGCACAAGTCTGCCTTGATACCAATTCCTCAAATAGTTTCAGTCAATTTACAAAAAGTTATAAAAATGCACGGCTCTGATTGGTTGTTATGGGTAATGGTTCTGAAGTAATTTAGTGTTTTTCTAAGTCATGATAAATATTTTAAAATCAGGTCTAACTGAGAACCAATGTATGCCAATAACATTGTTACTTTACATGTTACACACGTGTGACTTTCCATATGAATTTCAGAAGCTCTAACAAATACACAGTTTGTATGAGTTCTAAAATGCATTGCAAGCCCAAGCTTACACCCACCCGTGCGTGCAAAGACTTGTTTTCTTATACGTACAAATTCGTGCTACCTACAATACTTGGATATGGGCCATTGATGACTGAATTAGCGCACTGGTTTATGTGTGCACTTCCTTAACTATATTTGGCTTAGAGATTAATGAAATATACTATGTTTAACATCAACAGAGTTCAGCAGAAAAAAAAAACACAGTAATAAGGCACTTTCACCTAAACTGGATGACTCACTTGCATGAGAAGAAGTTGTATCACAGTTGGCAAACACAGAAGGAAAGTTTGTTGTGGCCAAAAAAATCATTCTTTAAATTTGAAGTTCCTGGCACATTTCTCTCAGCTCATTTTCAAATGACCATGAGAAGGAGCAGGTTGCATAATAACCCACCATGGAAAGCAGAATCCCGGTTCTTGATCAGGAAGCTCAACTTGGCAAACTCTGAGCAATGCCTTCTTTCTTGCCGGTCAAAGTGCAAGCCAGTGCTGTCATTTGCCTTTACAGACCCCATTTTTTCCATGCCTTTCCAACCATTTTCCCAAACCTTCTTTAGGCCTGTGGCTTAAAACGGTGTTTCTCCTATTCTCTTCTAAATGTTTAGAAAACACACAGAGAGGCATAGGCCTTAGCCTGCAGACATTGGCAATAATTATTGAACCTTCAACACATCTCCAATGAGGGGGGCTATGTTTATTATGGTGCTTTAAAGTTAAGCATGGGGTATAGGAAGCAACAATATTGCACCTTTGCGTAATGCGGTTGGATGTTTGAAGATTGGTGCTTGAATTAATATGTGGGGGGGGGGGAGAGAGATAGAGAGAACCACCACAAAAGGCCCAACATCTTGAAGACTTTTACTGTAATTGAGAATTATGATGTGTCCGTGTAGATCAACATAATTGAGAGTTAATTTGGATGTCAAAGAGAGAGACGGATCAACCTTACAGTATGTCACCTTGTGGATAACATGACTCTGCTCATCTTTTAGGTTCTTTAGCTTAAACTTTAACCATTGATCATCATTTTTCTGTATGAACAACCCTCTAAAGGACAGTTGGAAAATTGGTGTCCAAATTATTTATTTTTCACAATTTGTTTTCTTATTAATGATGCCTACCAGATGTTCAACAAAGACAGGTTTTAAATGAATGCACATGAGTCTTTTTTTTATCAAGCTCAACTACAATTTCTGTAATAATTAGGGGCCCACCAACTTATCATTTGGAAATGGAATTGTCTGCAAAATTTTTAAAAATGAAAAGTTTGAAAATGTCATCAGCTTTTCCAGGTGAGGCTATATATATAAGTTGGACAGTTGGCTAGCTTAAATATATTGCAATAAATGGACAAACAATCCCTGTCTTGTTTAAAGGGTAAGGCATTTTTAGTAGCTGTGTGCACAAAATGTCTCAATGTCTTAAATGTATTGATAATGGGTTGAGTGCAGAGGACCTCTTGTATTTTTCTATTTGTATTTTGTGGTCACAGCCTCATTGCACCCCCGCCTAATGGTTTTACAAATTAGTGGTGAGCACAACTTTCCCTTGTTTGTTATAGTTCATATAGGAGCAGTGACCAGCTCCTTGTTGTATCTCCCACCCCTTCCCAGCTATAGTCAGGTGATCCCACTGGTGTCTAATAAAAGGGAAACCAAGTTTGGGAGTTTTACTTTGAAAGCAGCAAGTAAGTTGCGGGTAAAACTTAGTCCCTTTGTAAAACATATAATGAAGCAATAGAATTCTTAATGAATCAGATGCAATTTGAGAGTAGGACTGGCCAGATATGGGATGACTTATATATAATATATTGACATATATTGACATATTTTGTTTTTTTTTTAAAGGGTAAGGCATCTTTAAAGGAACAGTAACATCACAAATTAAACTTTAAAATAGCAAAAGTTTTATTGAGAAATAACTTAAAGAAACTGCACTTTCTGTTCCCTTCAGAAAAGGCGAAAGGGCAACCATCCAGCCTTCAGCACTCGATTTCTCCTCCCTGGCTTCTCTCTTCCTCGCTCCTCCTGGCTTCTTTACTTTAGAAAGAGTCTCCACATTAATCCAATTCTGCCTGCTGCTGCCCTTTGCCTCAGCCCGCCCCCCTCCCGTGACTGGTGAAAGAGGACTGCGCACAGTACCAGGGGTCATTTATCAACAGTGGGCAAATTAGCCCATGGCCAGTAACCCATGGCAACCAATCAGATTGTTGCATTCACTGTTCTACTTGCAGCTGGCTTTAAAAAGCTAATCACTGATTGGTTGCAATGGGTAACTGGCCATGGGCAAATTTGCCCAGTGTTGATAAATGTGCCCCACTGTGTCTCTGTATTTTATGCTCCTGATCATCTACCTACAATAATTTCCCCCAAAAATTATGTGTACAGCCAGCTTGTCACAAATAAATTCCACAGAGTTCTAGTACATTCAAAAAGTCTAATTAATCTCCAGCTGAGACTTCCTAAAGGAAATTAACCCACTCAAGATTGCTGTACATAGGGGAGTAAGAGATGAACCTAGGGGAACAGTGGCGTAACTACCAGGGGAGCAGGGGGTGCAAGTGTACCAGGGTCCGCATCCCCGCAGGGCCCCCCCCTGGCAGATTTCGGCTGACGCCGCAAAAAAAATCAGCAAAGAGGGGTTGGGGGGGGGGGCCTGGCTGAACCCGCACCTGGGCCCGCCCCCACCTAGTTACGTTACTGTAGGGGGAAATATATATATGGACCCAAAGGGTTAATATGCCCCTATGACTTTAAATCCCTACCATTCCTTGTTTCCCTAGTTGTTGGGCAAAATCTCATGCATCTAGATTATCAATTACATATCAAGGAGGACCCTTTGCTTTGCAGCCCCAGTGGACCCCCAGTGCACCAATCCATCCCTGCAGGGAGTCACATTACGATGTCTCATGAACCCATCCTAGCCTGCTGATTGTTATTCTGCATATGCCTCAATGTGCTGTGAGTAATTCTGTGGGTCATTTGTCTCTGCCAAGTAAACTGTTACCAATCTGTTTTACTGCAAAAACCTCCTGGCATCCGTTCTTTTACCTTTTTTATTGCACAGTAGCATGTGGGAGTTGTGGTTGCACTTCACTACACCTTTATTCTTCCACTTAACGAAAGCCCTGCCTTATGAGTTAGAGTAACATGTAACCCATGCTCCAGTGATCCCCAACCAGTAGCTCGTGAACAACATGTTGCTCTCCAACCCCTTGGATGTTGCTCTCAGGGTCCTCAAAGCAGGTGCTTATTTTTGAATTCCAAGCTTGAAAGCAATTTTTAATTGCATGAAAACTAAGTATAGTGCCAAGTGGAGCCTTTTGTGTGCTGCCAGTCCACACAGGGGCTACCAAATAACCAATCACAGCCCTTATTTGGCACCCCAAGGAACTTTTTCATGCTTGTGTTGCTCTCCAACTCTTTGCACATTTGAATGTGGCTCATGGGTTAAAAAAGGTTGGGGACCGCTGCTCTAATCACTAGCTGGACATTAACCCCGTTTGGTCTATATCAGGGGTCCCCAACCTCTTTTGCTCGTGAGCCACATTTAAATTTAAAAAAGAGTTGGAGAGCAACACAAGCATGAGAAAATCCATGTGGATGTCAAATAAGAGCTCTGATTGGCTGTTTGGTAGCCCCTATATGGACTGGCAGCCTACAGGAGAGAATGTTTGGCAGGACATCTGGTTTTTATGCAACCAAAACTTGCCTCTAAGCCAGTAATTCAAAAATAAGCACCTGCTTTGAGGCCACTGGGAACAACATCCAAGGGGTTGGAGAGCAACGTGTTGCTCGCGAGCTACTGGTTGGGGATCACTGGTCTATATAGTCCAAAATAGTGTTACCATATATTTCCCTTCAAACTGTTCTCCAGTTACCAGTTCATATATCTCCTCACCTTCAGCCCATAGGGCGGAGTACAATGAGCCACCTGGCAATATACCTTTGAGAGGGCATCTGTATTCCCTTATTCCCTTGCAGCGTCTCAAGATCTGTGTTCCACTGTAAACCTAAAGCTTTTTTAGACAAGAAACTATCTGGTGACTCGAGCATTCTTTTTATTTTTGGACATCCTCCTCATGGAAGCATGGTCGGTGATCAATCAAAATTTGTGACCCAGAAGATAGAACTTCAGGACCTCTAATCCCCACTTATTGGCAGGACACTTTCTACCTACTAGTATCTAGTCTCATCTTGTGTCAGTTTTCTGCTTAAGTAAACCACTGGGTGTTCCTCACCATTTACCATTTCAGAGAGAACAGCCCCAAATCCTACAACACCAGTTGCCTAATTTTGGCTTCCATTGATGAGTTGCTGCATCTTTAAAATGTAGCTGTTGTTGGCTGGTTGAGACTTAACATGGATATATTGTAGAATTCACTTCATTTGATGTTTAATATGAATGGGTCACCACGAGCCTTAAGGCCCCCATACAAGGTCCGATAAAAGCTGCTGATAGACTGTGTCTGCTTATTGGCCCTTGTGTGGGGCCAGAAAGTTGGCCAGATACTGATTGGGCAGGTTAAAAAATCCAGTAGGATCACGGTCGCATTTGTTTGTTGATGCAGTCCTGTGATCTGACTAGTGATGGGTGAATTTATTCGCCAGGGGCGAATTCGCGGTGAATTCCCGTGATTCGCGAATCACCAGCAAAATTGCGCTTGGCGAAAATTCGCCGAAAAAACGAGTCGCGTCAAAAGCGTCCCGCGACTCGTTTCGCGAATTTTTCGACGATTCGCGAATTTCTCTGGAAATTCGCGAATTATTCGGCGAAGTGAATCTCGGGAGATTCGTCCATCACTAGATCTGACCACCCCCGTATCTCCCCCATTCTGATCCAATCGTTGGGCCCTAGGGCCCACGATCGGATCAGCCCGATATCGCCCACTTCAATGAGGGCATATCCGGGAGAGATCCGCTCATTTGGCGACATCGCCAAAGAAACGGATCTCTCAGTGTATGGCAGACTTTCATGAGCTATGCGTTCGTATAAGATTTCAATTATATTGCTACAAATCAGAAGTGTTAAAATGTTTATATGACATTTTTACTGTAGTGGCAATGTGCAATATTTTTAGAATACAAATATTAAAAAGTCCCTCATAAAGTTTTTTATCTATATGCTTGAGCTTCCAAAAAGGAAATGTCCAATTGTTTTAATAGCATTATACAGGGCTGTTAAATAGTCTTTCCTGAAGTGTTGCAATCATTTTTACGAAAGTTTCTTCTTTTTTTTTTAATCGCGTCCTATTTTAGTCATGTTGGTCAGGGTGTCAAGGTAAATTGCTCATTGATAAACAGGTTAATAGTCTCCTCGTCAAATTTGTGTTCTTAGATTTATCTTAAAGATAAAATTAATGCCGTGTATAATCCGCATTCCATTTCCATTCACTAATCCTAAAATAAACAGTAATTTAAAATTTGGAGGCACAGCTCATCAATGTTACAGAACATACCATCCCAGCATACTTAAAAGAAAAGATCAGGTATCCCCAATCATCAGCAGCATGAT
This sequence comes from Xenopus borealis, assembly GCA_024363595.1. Classification (NCBI taxonomy): domain Eukaryota; kingdom Metazoa; phylum Chordata; class Amphibia; order Anura; family Pipidae; genus Xenopus; species Xenopus borealis. The sequence continues at coordinate 10,822,772 of CM044436.1, read as the reverse complement.
TTCCAACCCATTCAAACCATTGTGTCCACCAGCCTCTACATTAGTCCCTTAAAGGGAAACTGTCATGGGAAAACCATGTTTTTTTTTTTTTTTAAACGCATCAGTTAATAGTGCTTCTCCAGTAGACTTCTGCACTGAAATCCATTTCTCAAAAGAGCAAACAGATTTTTTTATATTCAGTGTTGAAATGTGACATGGGGCTAGTCATTTTGTCAATTTCCCATCTGCCCCTGGTCATGTGACTTGTGCCAGCACTTTAGGAGGGAACTGCTTTCTGGCAGGCTGTTGTTTTTCCTTCTCAATGTAACTGAATAGTACGCAGTGGGACATGGGTTTTTACTATTGAGTGCTGTTCTTAGATCTACCAGGCAGCTGTTATCTTGTGTTAGGGAGCTGTTATCTGGTTACCTTCCCATTGTTCTGTTGTTAGGCTGCTGGGTGGGGAAAGGAGTGGGTGATATCACTCCAACTTGCAGTACAGCAGTAAGGGTAGGGGCAGACAGGGAGATTCGGGGAGATTTTGTCGCCTGGGGTTTTTTGCAGGCGACAATCTCCCCGAATTACCTTCTCCCTGTCTGCCGATCGTAAAAGCACAAAGCGCCAGCGCCTGTGCAGACGTGGCGCGGCGATTTCCGGAATCGCCCGAAGATACCTCGTGAGGAAACTTTGGGCGATTCTGGAAATCGCCGCGCCGCGTCTGCACAGGCGCTGGCGCTTTGTGCTTTTACGATCGGCAGACAGGGAGAAGGTAATTCGGGGAGATTGTCGCCTGCAAAAAACGCCAGGCGACAAAATCTCCCCGAATCTCCCTGTCTGCCCCTACCCTTAAGAGTGATTGAAGTTTATCAGATCACAAGTCACGTGACTTGGGGCAGCTGGGAAATTGACAAAATGGCTAGCCCCATGTCAGATTTCAAAATTGAATATAAAAAAAAATCTGTTTGTTCTTTTGATAAATGGATTTCAATGCAGAATTCTTCTGGAACAGCACTATTAACTGATGCATTTTGAAAAAAAAAATTCCCATGACAGTATCCCTTTAACTGAATCTGGAATTAACCAAGTTTGTTTAATTAGAGATACTATGCTCTCTATACACATTCCCTTGTTTGTTGTGACAGTTGTGGCTTACAGATAAACTGGATTAATTTATACAGGGACTTTATCTGTGCACTGATAATTTCATTATCTAGCTCGCAAGAACCAGGAAGTTAGAAACATGCCCCTATATGTAATATAAGGCACTAAGTTTGCCCAGGGGCAGTAACACATGGCAACCAATAAGATGCTTGCATTTAAACAGGTGACTGGTGAATGCTACCTGCTGATTGGTTGCTATAGGTTACTGCCCTTGGGCAAACTTAGTGCCTTTTATTACATAACCCCGATGGAGTAGTATTATTTTCTCTCTTAAGCAAAAAGTTTGTTCAGCATTTTTTAATAAGATTTCATTATATACATTGTTTTTTTTCATTTAATGTTGCTGAGGTTTTTTTTAGTTACCCTTTCAGTATAACAGAAAAATGGTATTGAATAAAGTTTTCCACCAAATAATTACTATAAATGGTGTTGGGCCTGTCATTTAAATGGGGAAGAATTTGCTAGGAGAAGAAACTTGGCAGTTGATGCTTCCCATGCCATTTATTTCTGCTCCAATTCATATTTTGTTAACAGACTTTACTTAAACTTTAAGGAGTAGTTCACCTTTAAAGGGAAACTGTCATGGGAAAACATGTTTTTAAAAAAAAAAAAAAAACATCAGTAAATAGTGCTGCTCCAGTAGACTTCTGCACTGAAATCCATTTCTCAAAAAAGCAAACAGATTTTTTTTATATTAAGTTTTGAAATCTGACATGGGGCTAGCCATTTTGTCAATTTCCCAGCTGCCCCTGGTCATGTGAGTTGTGCCAGCACTTTAGGAGGGAACTGCTTTCTGGCAGGCTGTTGTTTTTCCCTTCTCAATGTAACTGAATAGTACGCAGTGGGACATGGGTTTTTACTATTGAGTGTTGTACTTAGATCTACCAGGCAGCTGTTATCTTGTGTTAGGGAGCTGTTATCTGGTTACCTTCTCATTGTTCTGTTGTTAGGCTGCTGGGTGGGGGAAAGGGAGGGGGTGATATCACTCCAACTTACAGTACAGCAGTAAAGAGTGATTGAAGTTTATCAGAGCACAAGTCACGTGACTTGGGGCAGCTGGGAAATTGACAATATGTCTAGCCCCATGTCAGATTTCAAAATGAAATATAAAAAAATCTGTTTTCTCTTTTGAGAAATGGATTTCAATGCAGAATTCTTCTAGAACAGCACTATTAACTGATGCATTTTGGGGAAAAAAATTTCCCATGACAGAATCCCTTTAAAGTTAACTTTTAGCATGTTATAGAATGGCTAATTCTAGGCAACTTTTTGATTGGCCTTCGTTGTTTTTTTTTTGATAGTTTTTGAATTATTTGCCTTTTGTTCTGACTCTTTCCAGCTTTAAAATGGGAGTCACTGACCCCATCTAAAAAAACAAATGCTCCGCAAGGCTGCAATTTTATTGTAGCCTTTTTCTGACTACTCTTTCTATTCAGGTCCACTCCTATTCATGTTCCAGTCTCTTATTCAAAACAATCCATGATTGCAACTATTGTATTTTGGATAGTGATGGGCGAATTTATTCGCCAGGGGCGAATTCGCCGGCGAATTCCCGCGATTCGCCGCTGGCGAATAAATTCGCGAAACGACCCAAAAAATTCGCCGCGCAAAAATGAGTCGCGCGTCGCGTCAAAAACGAAAACGACGCGACGCGTCGGAATCGACGTGACGCGCATCAAAAACGACGCGACGTGCGTCAAAAACGACGCGCGACTCGTTTTGCGAAATGGCGAAAAATTTCGCGAATTTCTCTGGAAATTTGCAAATTTTTCGGCGAAGCGAAACGCGGCCGTTTCGACCATCACTAATTTTGGACCCTAAGCAACCAGATTGCTGAAATTGCAGACTGAAGCTACATTGAAAGTAGAGAGCTTCAAAACACAGAAATAATTATTAATAATAATAATAATAATAATAATAATAAAATGACAACCAATTGCAAAACACAAAATATTTCTCTCTACATCAAACTGCAAGTTAATTTAAAGGGGAACAATTCCTTTAAATTAAATGAAAGGCCTGTCCTAAAACTCTTACTGAAGCCTCCAACATATGGGAATGTGATCAACTGAAGTAGAGCTAATTGCCCACGTTACTATATTATAAAAGCAGAAACACAGAATGTGAAGGCCAGGCTCATATTTTTAGAATTTGGAACAAGCAGGGATGTCTGAATTGTCTCAGCAGTGTTTAATCTGGATGTAGGAATTATTTGAAAGAATATCAAGGGGGAACAAAAAAAACAGTATTCATAATAGAAGAAAATATCATTCTAAGCAACTTGCACGTATCTATTAACAATGTTAAATGTACATTTGGAAAGAAACTGTTTTTGGACTAAGTGAGATCCCTTTTAAATATGTGGATGAACTGAAACACAGAAATTCTTTATTTGCTGAAACCTTTTCCCATTCTGAACTTCTCTTTTCCATGCAATGTAGCAGAAAACAGGAAGTTGTCTCTAATGTGTCTCCCAGAGACAGAACTCAACATCTTTCATTTCATGTTATATGTTCTCGTTTTGTCACCGGTTAAACAAATGTTGCAGGTGTTAGTATGCCCAAAATACATGGTTAGGTTATATGGTTTGTTCTCACTTTGTTTTTAGGGACCAAGATACACTGCAGAAGATCTGAAGTAGCAGAAAGCTTATGCTGGACTGGGATAAGTTAAAGGAGACCTATATGTTTTAAACAAAAATGCAGCAGTTGATTTGTATCCTATATAGCTGCAAGGGCAAACAAGATTTTAAGATGTATTGAACAGGGCATAGATTCGCAGGACAAGGAGGGGCATTCTTCCTCTTTACAAAGCACTGTTAAGTCCATCTAGAACAGAGATCCCCAACCTTTTGAACCCAAGAGCAACATTCAGAGGTAAAAGGAGTTGGGGAGCAACACTAGGATGAAAAATGTTCTTGAGGTGCAAATAAGTGCTGTGATTGGCCATTTGGTAGCCCCTATGTGGATTGTCAACCCACACTGAGGCTCTGTTTGGCAGTGCACCTGGTTTTTATACAACTAAAACTTGTCTCCAAGCCTGGAAATCAAAAATAAGCTCCTGCTTTGAGGCCACTGGGAGCAACATCCAAGGGGTTGGAGAGCAACATGTTGCTCAAGAGCTACTGGTTGGGGATCACTGATCTAGAATATACAGTGCAATTTTGGTATCCAGTACTCAAACAGGATATCACTGAATTAGAGAGGGTCCAAAGAAAGAAAGTAGCAGATCTTTTTTCCCATAAAAAGGATCAGTGCACCAGACGCCACCCCTTTAGGCTTAGTCCAGACGGGGAGATTCGGGAGCGATCCGTCACCTGGCGACTTCTCGCCGCGACGGATTGCCCCCAAATCTCCACGAATAGCTAGGCACCGGTGAGGCTTAAAAGCGCCAGCGCGTGTTCACACAGAGCGGCGCGATTTTTTAAATCGCTCCAAATTGCCTGGCAAGAAGAAGTCGCCAGGCGACGGATCACCCCCGAATCTCCCCGTCTGGACTAGCCCTTAGACTAGAGGAAGAGAACTTCCTGGCATAGGACTTGTTCAGTCACTTCGGTAATCTTCAGAATGAGACCATGGTTTTGGTTATCACTTAGGCTGGTGGGAGGAGGGAGGGGAGTCTTGGTGGGGATGAGGGGAAGGGTTTTTTTTAAGTGTAGGGTTGAATTCTCCTTTAAGAGGGGGTTAAAATTGATATTGGTATGTAAAGTTTATGTGAGTGTATGGAGGGATCACTGTAAGTGTATGTATGGATGCTGGGTTTTATTTGGATGGATGGAGCTTGATGGACTTTGATATTTTTTAGCCCAACTTAACTATGTAACAGTAACAAGTATGAGGCTGCAGCTGCCAATAAAACCTTCGCTGTTATCAGGAAGGCAAGAGAGGCAGATAATTGGCAGAGGCTGTGATCTTTGTGGATATTTGACACACTCGTGTCCCTTGCTCTTTTTGATGGAAAATTTCCAAGGGGAGCAAAGGACTGAGAAATGTGCAGCATTCAGTCCACAAGCAGAAGACTAAGTAGTAGCAGATAATAAAAATGTAAGGCCTTGGTACCTGTGGCAATTTCTCTGCTGATGTTTTTTCATTGTTTTAATGGTTTTTGTCTGCTCTGATTTCCATCCGGTTCAGTAAACAGACAGGCAAATATTATGCTCACAAGGGCTACCGGTAAGTATATATTTCCTCTGGCAAAGGCTAGAACAATAGCCTAACAGGACCTGGACTATAAGTAACTTTAACAGGGGGGTATAATATTTTTTATACAGATATTGGACCTGTTATCCAGAAAACTCAGGACCTTTTCCAGATAAAGGGATCTCCATACCTGTACTCTACCTAAAAATAATGCACATATTAAATAAGCAAAATAGGATTGTTTTGCCTAAATAATGAATTCATTATATATTAGCTGGGATCAAGTACAAGGCACTGCTTTCCAGAGAAAAGGGAAATAATATTTTTATTATATTGGAGGCTATCTTGTAATTCTTAGATTTCTAGAGTTTCCAGTTAACGGGTCCCATACCCATAGTCCTGAGTCATAGGACCATTAAGTACCAAACAAAACCTATGAAATCAATAAACATCAATCACAAATGATAACATTATTAAGCACTGTTCATGGCGCTTTGTATTATATAATGATGGTTTCAATGTAGATAAAACTAAAGACATGTTTAGGGGTCACTTTAACGTATGTGTTACTTTATTTAAAAAGAATACAGTTAAATAAACTGAGAGAAAAAGAACTATGATTGGAAGACGAGTCTGCATTATCCTGACCAGTATTGATGGGCGAATAAATTCCACAGGCACAAATTTGCGGCAAATTTCACCGCCGGCAAATATATTTGCGAAACATCTGCAATGATTTGCTTGTGAAAAATCAACCCCTGACAAAAAAATTTTGTTGCGCGTCACAATAGTTGCGCACATTGACTCCAATTGACTCCAACTCCATTCTGCAAATTTTTCACTGTTTCGAGCATTTTTCTGTAAATTCACAAATTTTTTGCCAAAGCAAAAATTCCCATCATTATTTACCAGTGGTTTTTGAATCAAGCAAACACTGTATGGCTTTTAATGTTGAGAAATACAGATGTATTCCTTTTCAAAATGCTGTGTTCAAAACATATCATTTGGTGAAGTCAATAAACAGATGGAACCTATTATCCAGAATGCCGAGGAACTGGTGTTTTCCCGATAAAGGGGCAAATTCACTAAAGCGCGAAAATGCAGTAGCGTTGCAAGCATCACCGTCGCCAGCGCTACGCAAATTCATTAAGATGCAAATTTGTGCTCAGGGCGGCGAACGTTAGCGAAGTAGCGCTACTGTTACTTTACCAGGCAAAGCGCATGTGCCCCCTGTATAGTTGAGTTGCCATATGTTAGGAAATGTAGAGGTGAAGGAGGGTAACCCCCCAACTATCACCCAACAAAAGGTGAAGGTGGGACTTAGAAAAAATGTCAAGTTTTTTTTTTCAAACTCCTATCTATTGTATTGAACTTCGCCAGGTCTGACCTGGAGAAGTAACGTCTAGCGGAAGAAGTAACATTCACAAAAATTTTCATCTTAGTGAATAAGCGTCTCTTCATCAGTGCGCAACTTCGCCTGGCGTAAGGGACACTGTTAGTGAATCAGAGAAGTTGCGAATTGACATCACGCTGGTGAATTACCGCTAGCGTTAGACGCTTCGCACTTTAGTGAATTTGCACCAAGGAATCTCTAATTTGGATCTTCACACCTTAAGCCTTCTAGAAAAATCATGTAAATATCAAATAAACCTAAGAGGTTGGGTTTGCCTCCAATAAGGATCAAATATATCTTAGTTGGGATCAAGTACAAGCTACTATTTAATTAATACAGAGAAAAGGGGATTCTGAATTACTTTATGAAAATGGGGTCTATGGAAGAAGGCCTTCCCGTAATTCTGAGCTTTCTGAAAAATGGGATTCTGGAAATCGTACCCTATACCTGTATTTTTTTTTAGACTGTTTGATAATTTCCACACATATTTCTTTAGGGTCTTTTTGGTTTACTGAACATTTATAGAAAAATAAAGCAAATAAAAAGCAATTAAAACCTTTATAAAACAAGGAAACTGCCAGGAAGTTTAAGGCACCCCATAGTAATTCCAGTTGCTAATCTTTGTCACCAAGCCTATGCGTATCTCACGTATGAGCTAAAGTAGCTCTGTATTGATGGAGTAGGACCTGGGGTTCTTATGGATAAATACATTTCACTGTAGAAAGCAATGCCAGTCAACAGAAGAAAGGGCCTGGTAGGTTTTTTCCTAAAAGGCATAGATATTCGTGTAAGAAGTACACTGTTATGGCCCTATCTCAAATATGCAGTGCCGTTTTGGTCTTCAGCCCTGAATTCTTTTGAAATTTATAAAGTAATGCAAGAAGAGTGGTATGTTCTCCGGCCCAGTGGCCCATTAGCCACACACAGACACCTTTTCATTGTTACAATCGTTTGTGCAAAGAGGACAAACAATCGGAAGAACAAAGGCTCCCTTTGCTTCCTCATCTGCTGATGCTCCAATCACTGGCTGATGTGACATGATAACTATGTATAAATATATAAGGAGAACATCTAATTACCTCAATGATATATATTTACTAGTAGGTCCTTCCAGCAGACACAGGGGGACCCATTCCGAAAAAACAAGGTTCCATTTTAAGGCATGAAAATATTTTTTCAGTGAAAGCTGGAAAGCTGTAGAATTCTCTCCTTGAAGAGGGTATACTGGAAGATACATTAGATAACTTCAAGAAAGGGTTTTTTTTTTTTTGCAAGGGTGAAAATACAGGGTAATTGTTATTAAAGGGAAACTGTCATGGGAAAATGTTTTTTTTTTTTTAATGCGTCAGTTAATAGTGATGCTCCAGTAGACTTCTGTACTGAAATCTATTTCTCAAAAGAGCAAACAGATTTTTTATATTCAGTTTTGAAATATGACATGGGGCTAGACATTTTGTCAATTTCCCAGCTGCCCCTCGTGATGTGACTGGAGGGAACTGTTGTCTGGCAGGCTGTTGTTTTTCCTTTGCAATGTAACTGAATGCAGTGGGACATGGGTTTTACAATTGAGTGCTGTTTTTAGATCTACTAGGCAGCTTTTATCTTGTGATCCCCATTGCCTGTTTTTTTTTTTTGACTGGTATCATAGAAATGTTCCCAGCAGGCTATGAGGCATAGGTCTAAAGCCACAAGTTCCTGCTGATGCATGTTGAACTTTGGTATTTTGACTTTTATGATTGGAGGCCACATTTGAGGTCAATTTGAGGACCCCTTGGCCGGGGAATCTCTTAGATTATAATAAAACATTGCTGTAATAACAAATCATCTGAACAACATCTAGGATAGGAAACACTTACCCCACATCCCACCCTAACTCACTCTCAAGCTGAGCTTCCAGAATTATCTTGTAATGGACAAAATCTCAACATAACTGGCAGCTAGACCGGCTTCCAATAGAGGCACCAGTCCCAAAGTTTAGGAACCTCTGCCTATAGGTACACCTGTGTGGATTGCCACAGCATTGACCCTGGTCAGACAATATTCTTTTTAAAAAATATATTTACTTTCATGGAAATTGTCTCTCCTATGAAGCATCCATATTTAACCCTGTTTACAAAAATAAATGAAAATTAATTTACGAAAATAAAAGAGAGAAATTAAATGACAATGGTATTTCTTTAACTCTAGAAACCATCATGGCTGCAAACACAATAATGTAACAAAAATCTATTTCAAACACCTCCAAGATTTGCTTTGCAGGGAACCTGCCAATAACAACCATCAATTAGCCTATGGTCTGCATGAAGAAATTTCCACCAGGTAACATTAACAAAAACAAGTCATCAGTCTCCCAAACACAGACATATAGACACAGAGTGCCAAAGAGTGAGACAATAGCAATAACATGACATCCACAAAAAAACATCTCAGTATGCAGTCCCACAAAAAGAGCTACCGATCATTGTGATTTAGGGCCTCCGTTTTTAAGATCCTCATTGGGCACTGGAACAAGAACAGCCATGTCCCATGCAATGGAAACATGTCCAAGCCCTGCAGAAGAGAATCCACCTCCATCTTTTTAGTTCCATCACATCATGGACTCCTCTTCAATCTCTTTATCCACTTCAATGGCTGTATTTTCATAACTTGTGATTCCACCGTATTTCCGCATGTGGACCATTAAAGGCTTGGGGGACTGACTTCCTGCTAGGGTATTCACATACATGCCTGTCCTGTTTTCTTCCAAAGATGGGCCCCAGTCCATGGCGGGTCTGCTTGCTTGCCGTATTCGCTGTTTTCATTGGAGAGAGCAAAGGGTTAGCATTAGAACTTGTTGTACCCACAACTTCATTAGCAATAAGCAGCTTCATAGAATGAATCCAATATTTTGGATTGGATTAATCAAAGGATGCAAATAAGATATTAATATATATATTTAAGAAGGGTACAAGTGTGTCTGAACTACACAGGACCACTGTATCTTACTTTTTTTATTTGTTCAATGAAATTGTCTAATTGAGAATATTAAAATCTGAATATTAATATTTCCCTTCTGCTTTTTTATTTAGCCTTGCTGAAGCAGTCATTGACTTTATAGCTAACTGGCCTTTTAGCTTCTCAGTTGACAGGACTCCTAATGTGTTGGGATCATTTTACAAGCCTAAAAGAGGATGAAACTCATCACTTATGGGAGGCTGGGCAATCAGGTAAATGAATGGCACACTGTATGGGAGGGCAACATTCTCACAAAACACTGCCAGCATTCAGTAGTGTGTTTAATTGATTGTTTTGCCAAGCCCAGGGGTGCTGCTCTGATCCGGCAACTTGCCTCAGACAGCCGCAAGTGATCCTGGTGACAATAAGAGCCAAAATTATAGTGCAAAATTCTGCATTAACAATGTGGCTCCCCTTGACCCATTCAGAAGCACCAAATATTAGTCCTAGATGGGGTATAAGAAAATACATCATAGGCAACCGGGGCAACTGAAGACACTTGATAGCATATCTGTGTTTACCCTGTAAATACTCACATTCAGCAACAGAAGAAATACAGTATGAAGAGGCACCAGTGGGTTTATAGCATGAACAGATGAGTGAAAGAACATCCCACTTATGACATTCACACTCAATGATGCCGCGTTAACCTATAAAGTTCTCATGCAGAAAATTGTATAACAGTTCAGCTAATGTGTAAGTTATATACTCCCATGGAGCGCAGTGAGGTAGAACATCAACATACAGTCTCGCCCCCCAGTTTGAACCCTTTCTGATGATGGAGTGCCTACAGTTCATGCCATCCAGGAAAAGAGATACTGAACTTAGGTCCCACTGTGGGTTCCCTACACTCATTGCTTCTTCTAGTTGGGATCATACCTGCCCTTGTCCACTGATTCTGATCTGCTTTACACACCCGGGGTGTTCAGGTCAGTAGTATAACTATGTCTGGCAGCCCGCTGCAAAAAATCTTCAAAATGGCCCACAATTTCATTGCACTCAAACACTAAAACCCTCCCATGCAGTATGCCCCCTACTTGCCCACTGTATGATTACTTGTGGTCAAGCAGTGAGTTTTACTTATGTGGTTTGAGACACCACCATAAAGCCTGCAGACCCTCTACTATTCAGTTGAAGTATTTAGTAATCCCCCCTTTTTTGTCACCTAGGGGACACCTAGGGGACAAGACATGCCATAAATTGATTTCAGCATTGGTGATCCCCTTTATTAAAGACAATCCCATAGGACCATATGAAGAGTCAGACCTTTTTATACAAATGATAAATAACAAAACTTAATGCGTCATCTATAACTTTTCAATAGTAATCCTTTATGGAAATAATTGTTGTTGTAAAATGTACTCCAAGTCAACAGACTACACACATGTTCCAACCACTTCTCTAGGAACTAAAGATTTTCTGTGTTTTGCTGGGCTTCTGAAAAAATCGTAGCTCATGGGTCGATTTTACGAACGTAGGTTTTGGAGAGCAAAATTCTAAACAATCGAAGGATATGAATTTCTTTTAATTTTTACCATGACTTTTCAAAATTCCTGAAAATGTATTGATAAATAGAGGGGGGGGGGAGTCCATGCAGATTTGGTCTGGCCCACGATCGGATAAGCCCAATATCAAGATAGCCCACCTCAAGTGTATGGCCATCTTAAAGGAAAACTATACCCCCCAAACAATGTAGGTCTCTATAAAAAGATATTGCATAAAACAACTCATGTAAAACCCTGCTTCATGTAAATAAACCATTTTCATAGTAATACACTTTTTTAGTAGCATGTGCCATTGGGTAATCATAAATAGAAAATTGCCATTTTAAAAAATAAGGACAGCCTCCTGGGATCCTAGGATCCAACGGTGCACACAAACATACCAAACAAACTATAAAGTTAGGTCACATGAGCTAATTAACAGACAGAGTTGTGTCTTGCTTCCACACTTCTTCCTGTTACAGTTAGAGTTGAAATATTTCTGGTCAGGTGATCTCTGAGGCAGCACACAGACCATAATGGTGGTTCAAGGCAAGAGATGTAAAAGGGCAATATTTACTTAAATATATATACCAGGTAGGTAAGATTCTTTAATATGTCACTTGATTTGATATAAACTTTCTGTTGCTCAAAAATTCATTTTCGGGGTATAGTTTTCCTTTAAGAATTTCTTGAGAACAGGTATCATCAGAACAGGCTGAAAACCACCAGAAGGAGGGAATCCTATTTGTTAGTGCACATACTTGGCTAACTCCATGTTGCCTCCAGTAGAGGTCACTGCACATCCTATACATCATTCACATCAGTCTCTGCCCCAGCTCCCTATATCATGGACACAGTACTATGGTTAATTTTATCAGGAGCCGATCAACCTGCCTGTATGTTTGTAGAGTAGGAAACAAGGAAAATCCAGCCTGTTTTATACTGGTAATGCCTGATATATTTTTTTTTTTGTCTTTGTGCTGTGGCAATAGCACAGTTAACAATGACTCAATGTCATATGGTGTATGATTGTCGGAGTGTCATGTGAATATCGCTGGAGTGGGGAAGGTGTTACTTTTCCGTGCTGTTAAACCTGTCTCCCTTCCCAGAGAGGAAGTTAGGGGTGATTCACACAGTAAGTCACACTTCCATTAAATCTAATTAAAAATATAAAATATAATCGTCTCTCTTGCTCCGTGTGTGGTTACCATAGTAACACAAAGGCTAGACCAGCATGCAGAGATACAGTGGAATTCCACAGTGTGGGGGGAAGGAGATATTTCCTTTTCTTTATATATAAGAGACAGAACCTGATACAATGCACTGCATTGAAAACCAAAAAAAAATTGATATACAGGCATGGGATCCCTTATCCGGAAACCCGTTATCCAGAAAGCTCAGAATTACGGAAAGGCCGTCTCCCATTGACTCCATTATAATGAAACAATCCAATTTTTTAAAAATAATGAAACAGTATCTGGTACATGATCATCATTGGAAGCAAAACCAGCCTATTGGGTTTATTTATTGTTTATATGATTTTGTAGTAGACTTGAGTTCCAAATTACAGAAAGATCCATTATCCGGAAAACCCCAGGTCCCGAGCATTCTGGATAATAGGTCCCATAGCTGTACATGTTTTTTTTTTTGCGTACAGTTATACTAGTTCCTCTTGTTATGTTCACACTTAATACACAACTCCATACAAACGAGTGCCATCCGGAATAGGGATACATAATCTATAGATAGATAGATAGATAGATAGAACCTTCCTTACCTCCCAGAGAGACCCTTCTTCCTTTAAAATGGCCACCAGCATTCCGATTGGAATCATCATGCAGGAGAGGAGCCCCATTAGAATTCCCAATGCTTCCGACCAAAGGGGAAATTTATAGGTTCCATACTGCGATGGCTGATATTTCAGTATACTGTAGGCTAACAGGCACTGGAATCAAATAAAGAGAAAAGGCAATGGTGAACAGATTCTGTGCACGTCACATATTGTACCGATGTGCCATGTTTAATATTTTCAACTGCAAACATGTTGTTCGGGTTAGTAAGTCTCAACTTGCTTTTGCTTGACCAAATGGGTTAATGGGTTACAGTATATCATGTCAAATAAAACAACAGCCATTGAACCGTAGAGCACTATCAAGTGTCTTTTCCCAGTTGAACACAATGAGTAGCAACATAGGAACTGACACTATTTTGCAGTCATGTCATGTACAGCAGCTTATGGAGATCACAGGAAGAGAGGGGGCCATAAAAGTACCTGGTGGACCACATCTGACTCATTTCAACATTGTGTGGAGGACACAATGCTGTGTTAGGTATTCTATGTTTAATGCCTGGGAACAGTAATGCCAACCCCAACTCACCCCCTCCTGAACCAGCCCAATTTTTCCCCCTATAAATTATGATTTAAATAAATGCAAAAAAGATGCACTGATTAGACTCCTGCTTCTTCTGTTGTCATGTTGCTTTTTGGTGCATCGTCTGTCAACTAAACCCAGATCAGGTCAACAAATTCCTCCAGTAGTGGATTGTTAGAGAACCGAACCCTTCCCCATTGGTGACAAAGGCAGGATATTGCAGGCAAATTGCTAGAGGGACTTGCCTGCAATTTGCTAAAGGAGATATTTGTTGACCCAAAACCACCAGACCCACGGGTAACTGTGGGGATCCTGTAGTTTTCATTGTTGCCCATGCACAACTAAGTAGGATACACATAGATCAGACAGGATTTTCATCAGATATTAAATGGGCTCCTGGGAAAAATTTTGCAAACCATTAAAGGAGAAGGAAAGCTCCAGTCCAAAGGGAGTGACAAATGTTAGAAGAGTGAAGAATGAAGGAAGAGGATAGCCCTCTTGCAAGTTCCCACGGCCGGTGAAGTTTTCTGCCAACAGGAGCAATGTCTTAGGTTCTCAGGTCATTTCAATCCTTTGGGGTTCCCTAACATTTGTCCCCCCCATTATATTGGAGTTGTCCTTCATGGACTACCATATGGATAATGCTAATAACCAATGCTAATATGCTGGAGCACGATAGAAAATATAGCCCAGCTATATTTGGTTATCTCACAGGGAAGCAGAAATGTTCTTGAAGGCTTTGTATTCCCTTTGACACACATCATATCCATATAAATCTAATTTATGTCTCCTTAGCTGTGACTGAGTGGGTGCAACTCGGCTACAAATTATGGAGTGTAAATGATGTGATTATCCAACTGTCCAAAGCAGAATGTATCATTAGGGGGATTAAGCTGATGTGTTCACAGAAGGGCTTCCATAGCCCTGGGAATACAGAGATCTGTCACACAATCTTGCGCCAGGGCTTCCCTCAACTGCTGGGTCTCCTGTATCCCCAAATGCCCCTAAGCATTATATTATAGCTAATGTTTACAGGTTTCATTTTATTCTTTTAGATTTTAGAAATAAAGTAATTAGAATGTGAATACAGACATTTTCTTAGCTAAACCAAGCGTGCCTTTGAAGGATGGCACATTGTTGGCCCTGCTGACTCAGACCTACTCCCACTGATGCCCTGGGTGCTGCCATTGGACCCTAATTGTGGCTGCAAAATTAAAAAAAAGACCAATGTAAGTGCTGGAGGAAAGGGGGGTTGTGGCACCGGGTGGACCACATGGCTGGGTTGTGGGTGCCCGTAAGGCAGCAGCCCTGGTAGGCCTTGGCCACCTAGTCCTAAGCAGACTGCTAGCATATTTGCCATGATGTTGCACCTGCAACATTTCCAGAGATGCCAGTTAACCCCATGCCATTAAAGTGTTTGTGATCCAGTGTTAGAAGTTTTAATACCTAATTACTGATATATTTTATATATGGATATAAAATACTTTTTCACTACGAAGTAACGATTATCTCGGTCCACACATGTGGGGATGCCAATTATGATCATCAATGATCAGATGCACAGGAGAAGCAAAATTGTCAAATTCCATAATTTCACATATTTTGCTGATATATTTGGTTTCCAGAATATTTTGGACATGATTATTTTGAATAATCTCTTTTTTGTTAAACAGTTACCACCAGCTTTTCATCAAAAATATTATTGAAATGTATTCTCCAACACATGTCTGGCAATAACTATCCTTCTCCACAAGAAAATAAACAATACATTTGAGAGACTAAACAACCACTTATTTGGGACTCATTTATAAACTATGCGCAGGGCAGATTGGTTCGCACATTGAATATATTTGCCCCATGCATGGTTATATTTATAAAGTTGAATAAGAGTGTGAAAACAGATTTGCAAATTTGTTTTTTCAAATTGCGAATCTCTAAGAGCTTTTTAAATATGGCAAAAATCGAAAATTGTGAATATTTATTTGCAAACTTGCATTTGAATCCCGCCACAGTTTTGGTGGTGGAGAAAATGTGGAAGTTTCGTTATTGCTAATTTGTTACTATCAACACTATTTTCGTGCACCTGTCCCATTTGCGACAACTTATTCACAATGCGAAGTTGCAAAACCCCGTAAGACGGGCAGTGCACTATTTTAGCATTTGTGAAAAAGCATTGGCAAATGAACCATTTACAAATAAATATGCAATGAGCAAACTTTATAGATTACCCCAGTAAGAAAATGGTCCATTATGAGCCCAGCAAAGGCAGGCAAACTCCTCATGGCAAAACTAAAAAAAAATGTTTCAGGATAAGGGATACTCCTTTGAAGGCAACACTGTGCATATTTTGCACCGAGAGGACAGATAGTTTGAAAGAGGTATTTAGGAATCCATTAATACCAAACTGGAAAATCCATCCCTGAATAGGGATGGGTGAATTTGACCCGTTTCGCTTCGCCAAAAATTCACAGAGGGGCGAAAATTCTCTAATATCCATTTTTTTAATGCACAATGTCATTCAAATCTATGGACGCAATTTCCGCGCCGAAAAAAGGCGAAAAAATTTGCCCATCCCTATCCCTGAATAGAGGAGGTGGCCTGTGACATTGCTTGTCATTAACACACAATGCCTCTTTTTCATCCTTATCCCAGTGGTTTCAAAACAATTCACACAACCAGGCATGCATATTAAAAATGTAACACCTACCTATATGAGGATCAAAGCACCATTGTGACTAGATTATACATTTACACTTCTATGAGTTTCAGCCAACTCCTACTAAATAAGTTCAATGGAACCATTGTGATTGGATGTCTATGACTTTACTACCCTTAAGGGTTTAAATGCCAGGGAATTTCTTTACCACTCAGTTGAATTAAAGACCTTGCTCATATGAGGGATGAAACAACTTCAAGAAAACACAGAAATTCCAAGTGCTTTATACTTAACTACTACTAGACACTGCACGGCATATTATTGGTAGGGTCCTACCAGGGCTTTGTAAAGTGGAAGAATAACACGCTCCTCTGATGGATCTATGCACCTATGAACAAACAACACCATTTGAGTGTATCTGATCCAACTTTACATTCTAGATCAGGGATCCCCAACCTTTTTAGGCCGTGAGCAACATTCAGAAGAAAAAGGAGTCAGGGAGCAACACTAGCATGATAAATGTTCTTGGGCTGCCAAATAAGTGCTGTAATTGGCCCTTTGGTAGCCCCCATGCGGATTGGCAACCTGTATTAAGGCTCGGTTTAACAGTAGCCCTGGTTCTTATGCAACCAAAACTTTCCTCCAAGCCTGGAAATCAAAAATAAACACCTGATTTGAGGCCACTGGGAACAACATCCAAGTGGTTGGAGAGCAACATGTTGCTCACAAGCTACTGGTTGGGGATCACTGGTCTAGATATTGGAGGATCAGATGAAGTAGGATCCTACAATATCTCACCCTGTTGCGTCGTGTACCATGGTGTTGAGTGGTATTGCATGCCAAGGTCAGACAAAATATAAAACCCACAAATTCTGACCAAAATCTTCCATGCACATGGAATATATAAATGTATCCCTTGAAAAGTTCGCAAACTTTATGAAGGAAGTTGTTGAGGTCTCAGATTGGTCATAAAGGACGCAAACAATGAAAATCTTGGTCACTAACGTTCGAGAAAACAAAACATATTACAGTCCCCCAATAGGTTGGTACTTAACGCTTCTACATTTACTTGCTTTTCTGATATTCATGGCTATATAGCAAAATAATTATAAAGGTGCCCCTGTGCCAAGGGAATCCCTACACCTAACTACAACTTGAAGAGCAGGAACTTTTAAAAGCTCATCATACTCCCAATTTCATTTTTTCATTTGTTTTTCCTTTTTATCACACGTGAACGGTAATTCTTTATCCATATCGTATACCTGTTGTTTACATAAGTATCTATGCAGAAGCAGCTTTTATATCTCCAGCAACACTATAACCTAAGGTTTATTATGCATTTAAAATAAATCATTGTGAAACACAGCGATAACTTACCATAAGTGTCACTGGTGAGAGAAATAACCAGCAGGCTTTGAAGTACAGACCTGGTTTGAACCCAAGCATCATTTGAATATCTCGACAAAAATTCTTGATGCCTGGAGAAGCAAATCCACAAAACAAACTGAAAAGATTTTTAATTGACATAACTAATACGTTTTGCCCTCGCTTGAACCTACACTTTATGGTCAAATGTAAAAAGAAACCAGTCTGTCCAACATTTCTGCTTGGTGGAAGCTTCTACTTACCAATGAAGTTAAGTATATGCAGCTTATAAAGAACAAAAATGGGTTATTCTACCTCTTCATAAAGTAAGCCTAGAACAAAGCAGGGCTGACTTAATAGTGATAAATCCTTCATCCCAGAATTACTTTACAACAGTTGGAGGTGTCTTGGCATTCTAGTTGCTGGTAGATGTATACAAAGAATTAAAATAAGGTGCCTCCCACAAATAGATTCATAAAGTAAAGGTAGTGAGTGAACTTACCATAGACCCGAGACACCGAAAGGCAAAATGTAATCACTATCACAAGGAGGCCAAATCCAGCACTGTAATCATCCAACAGCACCAACCAATACATCCCACCCTATAGATACAAAGACCACATTTTCAGGCACTGCAATAAAGCTTCAACTTGATGTCCTATTCGTCTGTCCAATGAGAGATATTTCTTGAACATATCTTGAAATATTTGTGTACTGGCTCCAACAAGACTCCATCTTGGATCCATGAATTAAAACTACAACTGGGTCACATATATAGTTCCTATGGTATTATTTTTGCTATTCAGGATTGCCCACACTGAGGGGTAGATTCACTAAAGGAAGAAGTGGCTAATACTAATAACAATTCACCAGCATTACCATCCACAGGGACATCACCTATTCACTGATAAACGCAGGTGTAGTGATGGGCGAATCTCCCTAGTTTCGCTTCGGCGAAAAATTAGCGAATTTCCAGAGAAATTAGCGAATTGGTGAAAAATTCACGAAACGAGTCGCGGGCCGCTTTTGACACACGTCGCGTCGGTTTTGTCGCACGTCGCGTCGTTTTCGGCGCTTCGCGTCAAAAACGACGCGCAACTCGTTTTTAGTCGAATGTTCGTCAGGCGAAATTTCGTTGGCGTTTCGCAAATTTATTCGCCAGGCGACTTTACGCTCTGGCAAAAGGTCGTTACTCCGCAAATTCAGTAAAGTGCTAATCTTACTGTACGTTGCCTCTTTGGTTAGATCTTCCTCAATCTGATGTCATATCCTGTCTGCCGAGAATGCATTAAAAACCCCTGGCAAATTTTCTGTTTTCATGTGTAGGGCATTATATTAACTATCTTGTCTTTATTAAGGTTCCCTGGAAATTTGTAATAAAAAGTGGTAAGGTCAAGCATTTGCACCAACATTTATAATAAACCTCCATTCAACTTTAAATTAATTTGAATTAAATTACCCGCCCTATGCAGATTGACCTAAGCACAAGATCACCAGCGATTTTTCGATAGGCACAAATGAACGCTAGCGCATCTTCACTATGAAATGCTCCCGCTGCCAAAGTAACTCTAACGAAAAGTCACCAGCGTTTGACTCCCAGGAAAAACTTTGCATATTAGTGAATCGGCGTAGTTGTAGTGCATTTGCACCTGGCGAAGTGGTGCGAGATGCGCAAAACTGACACTGGCGAAAATTCACCTGTTAGTGAATCTGATCCTATGACTCTAGGACACCTGCTGTCAGAGAATTCTGCTAGTTGGAGGCTCCATCTCCCTGAGCCTAAAGTTTATCTAGTCGTGTAAGAAGAATCTAATTGGGCTTTACAAAATGTCTGTTTTAGGATCCCATTGCTTACATGTAGGTAAAGATTTGCATATTTGTTTAATGGTACAGGGTTCTCAGTGAGCCCTCAATATTCCTGACCATCCCCTAGTAGTCGCCTAATAAGTCTGCTTCCGCTATTGTTATGCCACTGCATATAACCCATATAGTGACAAACTGGGGCTCATTTATCAGCACTGGGCAAATTTGCCCATGGGCAGTTACCTATAGTAACCAATCAGTGATTACCTTTTTAAAGTTTTTTGCAGCAATCTGACACACATTGGTAGTCAAGATAATGTCGCATAGGGGTATTTGGCCCAGATCAAAACAGTCTATATAAGGCCTAGTTATTTATATGAAGTCTAAACACTGACTGTTCACCTATGGAAATTGTACTTCTCAACGGAAGGGCAAAAGTTTAAGCAATGCGATTCAAAAATAGAACTAAATTGATAGATGTGACCTTGCCATACTGTCTCCACCTTGCACTGGTATACCTGCTATTCCCTTCTCTTCGCCTTCCAATATGTGTGGTTCCAAGATAGTCATCCATATTCCCTCAAAGACAGCTCTATGAGACACTGTAACACTGGAAGAGGCTCTGGAGGAAATAACATATTAAATTACTTTGAGCCAGGGACTTTTTATTGGCAAGATTGTTGGCAGCTGCATCGTGTTTGTTGCTGAGTTGTTTAAAGTGTTCTGGGATGCAACTCTGGACAAATGTTAATGGTGACCAATGTGCAGACGTGTCTGTCTGAACTTACTCATTCTAACGTTTAGTATTCATGCATCTGTTTTTCATTTAACAGTAAAAAGGGCAAGAAAGTATTCTCAACGCTCAGTGCTGCTCTTTTCAATGCACAGCGTGCCTAAGAGACTTGGAGGACTTCGGGGCTGTTTTACATAGAAAACCGTACATCAGTACTATGCACTATTTGGTTTGATAGAGATTTATGGAGCTTTAGCTTCCCTTTAATCAGGTGATATTTCCTGTAAAAATAAAGAACATTCTAGGGGGGTGGCATTTTAGGATGACCATTAGGGATGGCGCGAACTGTTCGCCGGCGAACTTGTTCGCGCGAACATCGGCTGTTCGCGCTCGCCGGAAGTTCGCGAACATCGCGCGACGTTCGCCAATTTGGGTTCGCCTTAGTTGGCGCTTTTTTTTTGCCATTTCTCCCCCAGACCAGCAGATACATGGCAGCCAATCAGTAAGCTCTCCCTCCTGGACCACCCCCACACCCCCTGGACCACTCCCCTTCCCTATAAAAACCGAAGCCCTGCAGCGTTTTTTCATTCTGCCTGTGTGTGCTTGGAAGAGCTAGTGTAGGGAGAGAGCTGTTAGTGATTTCAGGGACAGTTGATAGTAAGTTTGCTGGCTAGTAATCTACTGTACTTCAAACAACTGCCATCTAGCTGTGTGAGCTTGTTCACATTCTGTCTAAATATCCATAATATTACCCTCTCCAGAAAAAGCACCTGAGTGACTTTTTTCAAGCAGCCATAATATATTTTACGTAATCCGTATCCACCGCTGTAGTAGTGTATACGTTGACCTTGTAGCCATTATTTGTTCTGTAGGCATTTTTTGCCCAGTGTGTTCTTCAAACAACTGCCATCTAGCTGTGTGAGCTTGTTCACAGTCTGTCTAAATATCAATAATATTACAGTGTCCACAACCACCACCTGAGTGACTTTTTTCCCTTTACAGCACAAAACGCAGCGCTGTGTCAACAATGGATTTTTCAGATACATTTTTGCCCTTGATCCCCCTCTGGCATGCCACTGTCCAGGTCGTTGCACCCTTTAAACAACTTTAAAATCATTTTTCTGGCCAGAAATGTCTTTTTTAGCTTTTAAAGTTCGCCTTCCCATTGAAGTCTATGGGGTTCCCGACGTTCGCGAACCGTTCCCATTTTTTGTCGCAAGTTCGCGAACATGTCCGCAAACTTTTTTTCCGCGGTTCGCGCCATCCCTAATGACCATATACTTAAAGATCTGCTTATCAGCAAGGTGAACAAATGAGTGGATTTGGTGACCTACATGTTGGTCTAAATCTGGTTGATTTGTTTATTGGCCCCAGAGCAAAGATTGGATCATAATGGAGGCCAAGTTGACATGCCTAGATAGGGCTGCAATCAATGTGTTGACATGGTCCTTTCACATTGAGATTTTTAAACCTAGCAATAGATATCTGGCTGGTTTTCAGTCAGATATCTGTCAGGGAGGACTCATACTCAGGCAGTACTCAGGGAGATAAACTGGCGGTTTGGTCTGAAGGAGTTGAATTGAAAGCTTTAATCTGGCTGTATATGGTCACTTTTATACCGGACACTTTTGTCATATAATTCTAGGCTTCGAACAATCTTAACTAACTGCCGCTAGAAGCTGTGTAGCCACAGTAAAGGTGACCATACATTGTAAGATCTGCTCATCTGGCTAGGTCGCCTAGCGATTGGATCTTTCCCCCAAAATGCCTACCAAAAGTAGACAACATAGGGATTACAGCAACCGGAATAGGGGCTGTCGAGGACCACATCAGCGAGCCAATCCCATGTGAAAGTTAAACCTGCCCACTCAAAATCTAGCCAATTTTTGGCCAGATATCGGTCTGGTAGCCCCATCGGAAAGGCCCCAAACATCTAATCTGCACCTTAAATTGGCCTGTTTATGGCCACTTTAAGGCAATTTATCCCAACTTAGTGCAGTTGGTTGGTCTATTCTCAAATAACCAAAGGCTTTCTGATGTGATTTTGGTTTATTCTTCACACCACACTACAGAGTCTTAAAGATGAGCTTCACAGCTAAATTAGCTACAGTAGAATGTATGGAGAAGTGATCCTATTTTGCAGTCCAGTCTATGAAATGTGTATAATAGAACCCTTAATTATACATAATTCCATTTGCAATGTTTTACCGTTTATCTTATGCCCCAGAGGCTATAAGACCAATTCTCCTTGAACTATATTATGGCCAATTATTTGGTTAAACCAGTTACAGGATAAACTGTTCTGCTTGTCAGAATATATTTGCCAGATGACAAGCCATCCAGTTTGTCCAATGAAAAGGTGCCTTGAACCAGAGGCATAACTATAGAAGAAGCAGACTGAGCTTTCTAGAGTCCTAACTAGCTATAGTATAACCTTACTAGGGCTACTGCCTGTAAAATATACATTCACAGTAGACAGTAATCTACTCCCACATGTTGTATGCAAAGTACATTGTACTCTATTATGTGCTGCATCAAGACAACTTACATCTGTGGTAAGTATTAGTCCAAGCAAGAATAAAGCGATACAGATAACTGCAGAGAAGACAGCTTTCTTTGGCCTCAGGTAGTAAGGGAATTCGTCAGTAATGGCCGTCACAATAGTCTCCATGAATGCAAACTGCAGATGAAATAATCATTCAGACACAAATTTGCTCAGATAGCTTTTTGGTTTATAACGTATCCATTATAGAAAATGCTTACTTGACTGTCCAGTCCAAGGGTTAGAAGCATAAAGAAGAAGAGGAAAGACCAAAATGGAGATAGAGGAAGCATTGTCATAGCTTGAGGATACACAACGAAGGCTAATCCTGGACCTGTAAAAAACATAAAACATAACTCAGCATCCAATATGAAACCCAAGGTGCTTTAACTCAGATGCCTCTGCTGTATAAAACACAGCTTCCAAAGCCCCCTGGATAGACTACAAAGCAATATTCCCTCTAATTTCTTATGGCCATGTGCGGAAAATAATTGTTTTTGTAAAAAAATGTATGTGCCCATATAAAAATTTTGTGTTTTCTCACAAAACTCTTTTTTTTTCTATTTTCTAGTAGACTTAAGGTATGAAGATCCAAATCATGGAAAGATCCATTATCCATAAAATCCCAGGTCATGGGTATTCTGGATAACAGGTCCCATACCTGTATTAAGATTTGGCCAAATACCAAATCAAATCCTGGACTGCATTTCTAATCTTTATTATGTTTACAAACAAAATATACCATTAATAGCCTACAAGATAAATTATGGACGATCATTTGTATAATGGAAGCATATTTTGTATGTGGTGCCTAGGAGGTGTAAGCATATATGAGCATTTGCCCATGAGAGGGAAAAAGAGAGAGCGTGGAGGGGAACAGTTTCTATATATCCTTGAAAAAATACAGTACATACACATTTCTATATAAGGTAAGAACATGTATTACAGAAACCCCCAGAAGATAATTTAGAAACAAGTCACATTCCAGCATAACTGAACAAGGAACAGATATGAGTGGGACAATCACCTCTTTCAGTTTCCTATAAATTATATAAACATACAACAAAGAGTAACTTTTTAAAGGAACAGTAACATCAAAAAATGAAATTGTTTTAAAGTAATAAAAATATAATGCAGTGTTGCCCTGCACTGGTAAAACTGCAGTGTTTGCTTCAGAAACACTACTATTGTTTATATAAATAAGCTGTTGTGTAGTCATGGAGGCAGCCATTCAAAGGAGAAAGGCTCAAGTTACACAGCAGATAACAGATAAGCTCTGTAGAACATAATGTTATCTGTTATCCATTACTTATTCTGTGCCATATAGCCATTTTTCAATTTCCGCCAGCTTGTTTATAAGAACTATAGTAGTGTTTCTGAAGCAAACAGATCAGTTTTAACAGCGCAGGGCAACACTACATGATATTTTCTTTACTTGAAAACACTTTCATTTTTTGGTGTTTCTGTTCCTTTTGATCATTTTCTTTACAGGGGTTGTTATAATCCCAACAATGATACTGCTTTCAATGGCCGCAGTGCGATTTCAAATAACAAAGTACAGATTATATGTAATGAATGCATATTGTATAGTTGTGTAGAACTCAGGGGTTTGCTATCCCTTTTAGAAAATAACTTTTTTTTTTCCAAAGAGAAATACTCCATTCCATGGTGCTGATCATACAGTGCCATGTGGAACCCTACATAATTAGGCAGGAGAATTAGGAGAAAGGAAATGCGGAGGCTGCCAAGCATTCCGGCACCATTCCCAGCAGTAAGAGACCTAGGAAGAAAGAAACCATCTGGCCTGTTATATGTGTGTAAAAACACGTATCCCATGTGGACTGCAGACAGCTACATGAAGCAAATGGCAAGTAATTGTGTTGCCTTCAGACTTCTTGGGATGCTGGAGTTTGCACTTTGGCAAAGGTTGAAGATGACTTCTGACTTAGACCCACAGAATACTAAAATACAACTTTCTTGAAGAATATACTGTATGTATTGATAAGAAATAGGACTCAATAGGATTCAAATCAATGAGAAATTATTATTCTTCTTCTTCTATGGTCTGTCACGTGAGAATTTTTGGGTGAAATCCTTTTCTAAAACGTAACTAAAGAAGTAGGCTACAAATGTTGTACAGTTATGTGATCCGTTATCGAGCAACCAGTGATCCAGACAGCTCTGAATTATGCAATGGCTGACTCCCAAAGTCTCCTTTTTATCCAAATAATCCACATTTTTAAAAACTATTTCCTTTTTTCTCTGTAACAATGAAACAGAACCTTGAGCTTGAACTAAGATATTAGTAATCCTTAATGGAAGCAAATCCTGTAGACTTATGAAGATCCAAATTATGGAAAGATCCATAATCAGGAAAACACTGGGTCCCGAGCTTTTTAGATAACAGGTTCAAAGCAACCGCAGCCATTTAGCAGTGCAAATCTGTGTCTCCCCAGTAGATGCCCCAGTAGAATCATCAGGTGCACCTGATGAAGGCTAATAGGCCGAAACATGTAATGCATGTCAATCCTGCAAATAAAAAAATAAAATGAATGAGAAAGATTGATGTGCTCTTCAGGTACTACTTTTTTCAGTATTTGGAACCTTTTTGCAACACTGGCAGGAGTTGCAGCCTGTTGAGAAGCACCACAACACTCAGCGACTTTGAAGGACCAATTTATTGTATTGACAGATAATTACTATATGACAGCAAGAAATCAGTGCAACTAGCATCAGCATTTAATAATCAGCCTTGTAGTATCAGCTTATATTACAGCCAGGGAACCTCATTTTCTGCTGGATAATTAGTGACGACCCGTAAGCTTAGCTTCTCAACAGCTGCTCAGAGCCCACTGAGCATGTGAGTGTCACAGACACTTTCCAAGATGGTGACCCCCTGTGACAAGTTTGAAGTCCTGGATCATTGTTGTTATTGAGAAGCTAAAACTGTAGGCTGGTGCAATAAGTTCAGTACATAAAATATGGCATTTTAACCATATTCCTTTTTAGAGTTTAGTTCTCCTCTAAAGTGACTTTTCTCCTAATTTAGTTTTTCCTCCAAAATTCGTACCACTTTTTACCAGCAGATAGAGTTTTCATGTGATTAACAGTGAGATAATTTTTTCTCTTTCAATGGCTCTATGAGAAACTCTGGCACTGAATTAGAAAGTTAGCTCTTCTCATAAGATTTTACCTGGTCCTGTATTGGACACCCAAAGTAAGTTGGTCTACAGAAACCACACAAAAGGCCCTTTAAAAGAGTGACGCATGCATTATCGATAAATATAATCTTCCTTTTGATTTAAAAAAAAAAAAAGTCGAAATGTTAAAATTTCTAGGAAGATTTATGTTCAGGCGAAACATTTATTAAGCCTCTGTGACACCCCTGACTGAGATGCAGCTTAATTAACATAATGCTCTCTCATAAAAGTCATGGTGTGGTCTGTCCCTATTTTCCGGCATGGAATATGTTCTGTTCTGTATTGATTGCCTTCTCTCTCTGGTAGCCTGGAAAAGCTGCATGTATTTCCCTGTGCTCAGCATGAAGATCATGAATTCACAGCCAAGAATTGGGAGGCCAATTTGAAGGACATTAATTGCATAACAACTCAGCACTGCAGGAGGGCGCAGACAGATGCTGCCTGCAGAAAACTTCCTCAACAGCTATGTTTTAAATGAGATCTGACTTCATTATCCTTACATAACAATGCCGTTGGCTGCTTTGTAAACAAAGAAAATACAACCCCATCAAACTATTTCTTTCAGCACTAGAGGTAAATGCTCTTGGGTACTGATATGGTAAATAATATGTTTCCAAAGGTAAAAAAAATCCTCTGCAACTGCCAGAGGTGTATCTGAGGTATACCTGTCTTGTCTATACATGGATAGAAGTGACTTAATCCATCACTTTCACTCCCGACACTACTTGTGTACTGCCCTAGCACAATTGTGTGCCTTCCCCTTCCCCATTTAGTAATAAGGTTTAAACCACGGACAAGGCATAATTTATTTATTCTGGAAAGCTGCACAGAATTTCAATAAATAGTATTTTTGGGTTTATATCCCCTTTAAGGGTTGACTTAATGAGTGTTCCTGCTAGTTTTCTTTAAATAAGAAATTGCCACCTTAGCATAAGTTTTATTTACAAAATGCCTTTTGGGTTTAGTTTAAGTGCCCTTTTCAAAGTCATCAGACATGTTCAATCATGTTTTTGTATGTTTACAACCTGCCCTGCACTTTGAAGTACAGACACAGGCATTCACTCTGTTCCCACCATGAATACAGCATTGCCAGCATTTGGCAGTACTGTATTCATGAAGGGCAGGCTCGGGGGAGGCAGCTAGGTGGCAACTCAGAGAATGCTAGTGAGTGTAGTAACTAAGCATTAAAGGAATAGATTTACTCCCCTTAGGTTGTCTAGAACTTGGCATTGTTACGTGACCCTGGTTATTAAAGAAGAAAAGAAGGGCTGAAACAGAAAGAAAGAAAAAAAGAAAAAAAAAGGACTTAAACAGAATTTTAAAAATTGACTTTTGTCCAAGAGATCCATGAAGTCCGCAAGTTTTTTTTATGTTTTTCTAATTATCTTTTTTTTAATCTGATTAAAGTTTTGGTGGCCCATTCATGTTTCTAAAATATATTCCATATCCAAAAAAAAACACCCACACAGCTGCCGAGACCAGTCTCAAGGGTCATGGACTCCTCAGAGCACAGCCCCA
>CM044436.1:10712710-10793411 GCA_024363595.1 Xenopus borealis | reverse complement strand
CCAAATGGCGAACGTCGCGCGACGTTCGCGAATATTCTGCAAGCGCGAACGGCGGATGTTCGCGCGAACAGTTCGCGCCATCCCTAATCATTTATCACAGGACATGTATTCCAAATCCATTGCTTTAGTCTGAGGGTATCTAAAACATAAACAGTTAAATCACTGGACATATGTGAATCATTTCCTGATTCTTCATCTGTTGCTGGTTTGTCTTCTGATGTTATAGTTTTTATTATTGTTTTAAGAGTAAAACCACATCTTTTGTTCCATCTATCTGGCAATCTCCCTTAGACCCTGAGTTGTCAGATCATCAAAATAGAAATGTCTGACTTGGTCATTCTGACCTCATTTTCAATGTTCCTGCCAACAGACAAATTGTAAAGTAATCATTTGGTTCAATGTGGAATTCAGACATGAAGTTCATGGTTTCACCAGCCCATGTAGCTGTTTGATCTCCTTTTGACTCAATGTGTTCCAATAAGTGATTGCTATAGAAATCTGGCTAACTGGGACCTGCCAGTTTTTTCTTGGTTGTCTATTACTTCATCATCTTGTTGTCATTTTCACCTCCAGGTCTGGATTTTTCCTTTATTTAATTTGCACTGAGATAGTTGGACTTCATTTGAACACCCCAAGACATCATGATTTTGTATTGCACCTAACAATTTAGCTGTTTCCTTTATATGCAAAAAAGCTTTGGGGCTCCTAAATGGCCATCCAAACCCTGATCTGGCTGCATTATTTCTCTCTTTTCTTGTCAGGAGGAAGCTTTAGGGATTAAAGTCCAAAATCACAGTACAAAAGGGTTCAGGCAAAATCTTTATCAAAGTCCAGGCAAAAGTTCAAAAGCAGGCAGAATAATACCAGAGTCAAGGTCCAGACAGGGCCAGAAAACAGTTATTATCACACACCCAGGAATGCTCCAAACGCTATAATTGGGCATTGAACCTATGACCTGGAAGGGTTTTTATTTTGAATTCTGTGCCAAGCACATGACTTCATTGTGCCGGCATTGGGGTGCCGCCATCAGAACGCTGCTGCTCCATGTGGGGACCATGGGCACTACCATGTTGGATGAGGAGATCTGCCAGTGGACGTGTGGCATTGTTGTGAGCGAATTCCGCCCATGAGAGGAGATCAGACCAATCATCTTGACAGAGAGAGACATGATTCCTTAGGAATTGTTCTAGTGCTTGATTCACTTGCTCTGCTGCTCCATTTGTTTGGGGATGGTGGGTGGAAGAGAACTCAAGGGTGATGCCCAGATCCTTACATAAGGAACACCAGAACCTAGCTGTGAATTGAGAAACCCTGTCAGAGACTCTGCCGGGAAACCATGCAGTTTAAAAATAAATTGGACGAATAGCTGGGACAGATCCACCACAGAGGGAAGTTTTCACAAAGGGATGAAGTGTGCCATCTTGCTGAAACGATCAATAACCCAGATCACAGTTTACCCTTTTGAGGGTGGCAGCTTTACAATAATGTCCATTGTGAGGTGAGTCCATGGACAAGAGGGAATGGACAGAGGCTGTAACAGACTGCTGGGGCGAGTATGGCTAGACTTGGAATTGGCACAAATCATACAAGCAGCAACAAAGTCCTTGATGTCTCTGCAGATAGTCGGCCACCAGACTAGGTGTCATAAAAGCTCTAGAGTCTTTTCTGGACCAGGATATCCAGCCTGATTAGAATAATGGGTCTGCTGTAAGTTGGGCAGGTGAAGCTCTAAGTTACAAACACCATTCCAATAGGCGTGTCAACAGGAGGGGAAAACAGGCCAGTCAGGATTTGATTGGCAAATTGAGGAAAAAGAGAAGAAATAATTCTGGTGGGGGGAATAATAGGATCTTCCCTTTCAGATGATCCTCCGGAGTGAAACTTCGAGACAGCGCATCCGCTTTTCGATTCTTGGAGCCAGGGCAGCAGGTAAAGAAGCGGGAAAAGAAGAGGGACCACCTTTCTTGTCAGGGATTCAGTCTCTTAAGAGTTTGTATAAATTCAAGTTTTTATGGTCAGTATAAATAGTGACCGGGCTTGAGGCCCCCTCTAAAAGGTGGCGCCACTCTTCAAGAGAGAACTTTACCGCCAAGAGTTCACAGTTCCCAACATCATAGGTCTGCTCTGCAGGAGAGAATTTCTTGGAAAAATATGCACATGAATGTAATTTCCTATCAGCAGGGAGTCTGTGGGAAAGAATAGCACCAGCCCCAACCTCAGAAGCATCCACCTCAATGAAGAAGGGAAGCAAAGGATCAGGATGTCGAAGGACTGACAAAAAGGAGAAAGCATCTTTCAGGGATTGGAATGCTTCAATGGCTGGAGGAGGCCATGAGTTAGGTTTACCTCCTTTTTGGATAAGAGCAAGAATGGTGGCAATATGGGAGGAGAACCCCTTGATGAACTGCTGGTAGACTTCCCTGTGAACTGCCTGAGACTTCCCTGACGGATTTGCAGAAGGCTAGATGAGGCATTAGCGACCTGACCTGAGGCAAAGATAGTTCGGAATGCTGAAGGAATTCTTTAGCATCAAATGTCAATGGCGAGTTCTTCTCCCAATGAGGTGAAGTACTTGCCCAATGCGAACTTTCAGAGCCTCATACGATTCCATGTGGGATGCCAGCCGCTGGAGTACTAAGTTCTGACAGCCGGTGAAGCTTCTCAGATGGGTCCATGATCCGATTATATTGTCAGGGCGGTTATCGGCTCCAAGCAGGAGTAGTCAGGACCAAGGAGGAAGCTTTAGGGGTTAAAGTTCAAAATCGCAGTACAAAAGGGTTCAGGCAAAATCGATATCAAAGTCACAACAAAAGTTCAAAGGCAGGCAGAATAATATCAGAGTCAAGGTCCAGACAGGGTCAGAAGTCCAGGAAACAGGTTAACAGGAATTATCAAAAACCCAGGAATGTTCCAAACAATCGCTATAATTGGGCATTAAACCCATGACCTGGAAAGTTTTTATTTTGAATTTCATGGCAAGTGCGTGACGCAATCCCACCAGAACTCTGCTGCTCCACATGGGGACCTTGGGCACCACCATGTTGGATGCATGGTACATTATAGATGAACCCACAAAGGTATTACTTTTAATAGAATCAGACCATAATTTACCATTTTTAACACTTGAACATTTAATCTGATAAATTATTTCTGAGCAGTTCTGTTGTATATATATACATGATGTGATCTTCCTGTACTAATGGTCTTATCTAGACCAAAAAGTGCTCTCATAAATGTAATATGATAAAATACTCAAACTCTTTAAAAGATCTCAGCCATATGACAAACATGCAATTGGTAATGATTGCGTCAAAATTTAATAGGTCATTGGCATCATTTATTAAATAAATGGCAATGTGCAAATTGAAAACATGGGTGCAAAGTGTCATAGTTTATTGAAATTTAGTCTAGTGCCCATACATGCAACTGTATGAAATATGTTATTGAGAATGCCTGGAACCTGAGGGGGGTTTGGATAAGTGATCATTCCATAATTTGAATGAGCAATTTAAACATATATTGGTAAAAAAAGACAATCTCTGGTTATGTTCGGGGTCCTAAATTTCATTTGCAATGTGGCCCAGTAATATCTGCTAGATATAACTTTATGCAACTGTCGACATTCTTAAATAATGCTTTTTAAATTCTTTTTCTCCATTTCCATCCAGAGTCTTGCAGAGCCAGGAAGACAAGTTCCCAGACAAGACAAGGCTCCTTTGAAACTCAGCCTTTGAGACGTGACCATTTTTCCCAAAATACTTGTAGGAAACACTTCAATTACATTTGTCTTTGCACAGCTAAATTTTTGTAATAGGGAAAGTACTTTTATTTCTTTTAATGATCTAAAACTGTTCTGGGCATTCTTTGAGGAGTTCAATAAAAACCACTAATGTGTTTAAGGTAGTTTTTTATGGAAGTGTTGACTACTCTATGCCGGCTGCATTTGTAAATGGTCACAGAATAGCCTTCTCAGTCTGGCTTTTCAGATAATATGGACAGATGTACCTTTTTTAACAATCTGATATATTTTATTTTTTGTTCAGAGATTAAAAATAGCACAGGAAGAGCCTGGGTTTTACACCAGTGGGAAGGTATTGATCGAGGCTTAGCAGAATTTCTAATGTGCTAGAGACTCTGAAGCACAATGTTTCATTATAAATCGTCCTTGGGAGATAAAGCATTTTCTCCATTGAGCTTCAGCCATTTGCACAGGGCGTATTATATTTACTGTTTTAATGGGCTCTTGAGTCAGACAGAGTTTTTCTCTGTATATAGATACTGTAGATATATGCTGTAGATAAATAGATAGATAAATAATGGTGGATACCACTTTCTGGGGGCAAAGTGTACACTGCATTCTACAAATTAATTCACTTGGAGCACCGAGACCTGTGGATACATACTTGAATCAAGGAATCTCTGTTCAAGTGGGGTGGTTGGGCACCTTTGAGGAGAGATATTAAATGACCTCTATATTATTTACATAAATAATACATGAATAATGTAGTGAGGCACAACTATGGTTAATTCTGCCTCAGAATAGATGAGGGCCTAAGCTGATTCTTGATTTTATTTTGGATGGTGTTCCTGAAGGTAAAAAAACACTACAATCTCCCTTCTCTTATATCCATATAAAACAATTAAAGGAGATTTGCAAAGACCCCTAAGCTTAGCTTCTCAACAGCTGCTCAGAGCCCACTGAGCATGTGAGTGTCACAGACACTTTCCAAGATGGTGACCCCCTGTGACAAGTTTGAAGTCCTGGATCATTGCTGCTATTGACAAGCTGAAACTTTAGGCTGGTGCAATAAGTTCAGTATGTACTATATGGCATTTTTTTTACATATTGATTATCTAGTTACACCACTGAAGGCAATCCCATCCTATGACATCTGAGATAATCTACTGTATTAAACAAATAAACTGATAAACAAATATACCGTAAGCAGAAAACATTTGAAAAAACTAATATATTCAAACCTGCTTTTGCAACTTTGTCAACAGGAACCCCAAGCTCTTGCGACATGTAGCCCAAAACTGAAAAGATTGCAAATCCAGCGAGGATACTTGTTAAGGCATTCCCAAGGGTGACAATAAATGTGTCCCTAGGTCACAAAAACAGAATTTAGCAAGTTATCCACAGTCAAATAAGCAGGCAAAGTCAATGATATTTTGGAGAGATCAGTGTGTATGTTCTTTTCCATTCTGGAATACTTTAGTCTTTGTGGATTCTTGACATTGATTTCTTTTTTTTGGTGATGAGATCTGGAAACACATCATCCAGAAAGCTCTGAATTACGTAAAAGCTATCCCCCCCACTTTGTATTTGATCCAAACTAAGATATAATCAGTCCTTATTGGAAGCAAAACCAGACTATTGAGTTTATTAAACTTTTACTTGATTTTCTAGTAGACTTAAGGTATGAAGATACAAATTACAGAAAGATTCATTATCCAGAAAACCCCAGGTCTCTTGTAAAAGAGGTCCCATACCTGTATGAACTAACTGACATTGCTATCAATGGTGAAAAGAAATACCATAAGTATATCATCATATGATAAATATCCACTAACTCCTATTTCCTGCTAGTACACTGTCATATAGTGATGGTCGAATCTGCAGCGTTTCGCTTTGTCGAATTTGCAACAGAGAAAAATTTGTGACGCGGGCATCTGTTTTTGGACACGAACATCTGTTTTTGGACACCGGCGGATATTGCCGTCCTCAAAAAAATGGATGCCAGGGTCCAAAAACAGACGCCTGCATCCAAAACAAGAAGCCGGCGAATTTCTAGTGAATTTCTACTGTGGCGAATCGCGGGAATTCGTTGCGAATTTGCTACCGGCAAATAAATTTGCTCATCACTACTGTCATAAGAGTATAAGAAACAGCAGAAGGATTATGGGAGGTAATAAGGAAGGTTGTAGCCAGTCAGAAAGAGAGACAGTGGCAGCCCACTTAAAAGTAAGATTCCAGGTCAGAAGTACATTTATAGAAACAAGGAAAAACAAAATAAAGAATAATAGCTATACATTTAGATATCAATATTTTCATTAACACAAAGATATTTTTTACAATGAAGTTTGATGCTAGAAATAATTTCAGATGGGACATTGGCAATTATTGTCAATGGAACTGTTACTTAGAAATTCATTTTACCTGTAAATGTTTTGATGAAAAGTGTTATAGGATGCAAAGGTGAGAAGACCCCCGAATCCCACTCCAAGGGAATAAAAGATCTGTAAGGCTGCTTCAATCCACACCTTAAAGATTAAAAATGATGGGTAAGCTTGTACAGGTATAGACAAGGGAACGACTAGAGCAGAGATCCCCAACCTGTGAGTCACATTCAAATGCAATATAAGCATGAAAATAGTTCCTGAGGATGCCAATGATGGGCTACGATTGGCTATTTGATAGCCCCTATGTGGACTGGCAGCCTACAGAAAGTTTGTCAATACAATACAATACAAATCATGCAACCAAAAGTTTCCTCCAAGCTTGGAGTTCAAAAATAAGAACCTGCTTTGAAGCCATTGGGAGCAACATCCAAGGGGTAGAGGAGCAACATCCAAGGGGTTGGGGAGCAACATCCAAGGGGTTGGGGAGCAAGATGTTGCTCACAAGTTACTGGTTGGGGATCACTGGACTTGAGGGATCAGACACTTTCATATTAAACTGCCAACATTATCATTTCTAAATTCCACTTGTATTCTATTTTCTGTCCATTCTCTAACAATGATGCCCTAAAGGTATACTCATGAGTGGGATCCAAACCTCTTACCTGTTTACCCTACCATAGAATGTTGTTGCCTTCAGTCAGCTTCAATTCTTTTTATATAAAATTACTTTGGACAATAACCCAACATATACTGTATTTCTTTTTAGCCTCATTTAGTGAACCTTAATGATAACAACATATCTGTGATGGCGGATTTTGATTTTGCAATTTTACCCCTCATCATTTAAAGGAACAGTAACGCCAAAAAATTAAAGTGGTTTAAAGAAATGACAATATAATGTACTGTTGTCCTGCACTAGTAAAACTGGTGTATTTGATTTGGAACCACAACTGTAGTTTATATGAACAAGCTGCCGTGTAGCCATGGGGGGCAGCCATTCAAGTACAGGACACACAGTAGATAACAGATAAGTACTACTATAGTTTATATAAACAAGCTGCTGTGTAGCCATGGAGGAAGCCATTCAAGCACAGGATACACAGTAGATAACAGATAAGTACTACTATTGTTTATATAAACAAGCTGCTGTGTAGCCATGGAGGCAGCCATTCAAGCACAGGATACACAGTAGACAATAGATCTAAAGAATAAAATTCTGAAGAATATGTTATGTCATGTGTATCTTGTGCCTTTTTCAGCTTTGAATGGTTGCCCCCATGGCTACTCAGCAGCTTGTTTACAACTTTCCCAATCAACACTGAGGGGCAAATTTACTATTATTCACCAAAAAATCCCTCGAATTTGTTCGAAATTCGCTAAGCATTCGACTATCGAATGCTTATAGAATAGTTTTAGGCTATTTTTTCCTCGATATTCAATTTCTCGATGAAATCGTACGATCGTTTGATTTCACGAAAAAAACGTAAAATTAGATCGCTCTAAAAATTAGTACGATTCGAACGATTGAGGTGTTCGATCGTACGAATGGTATTTGAGCAGGTGTTTGAAAAAGAAGCCTATGGGGGGGGATTCCCATAGGCTTCTATTGCAATTCGGTAGGTTCAATCTGGCGAAGTAGACAGTCGAATAAAATTTTAAATCCAAAGTTCTTCGATCATCGAATGGTCGAATTTTCAGTATTAGATGATCAAAGTGGCCAAATTTGCATATTCGAATAGCCGAAAAAATCGTATGATCGGAATTCGATCGAATTCGATCGAACTTCGATCTATTCACGTGAATTTTGTAAATTTGCCCCTGAATGTGTTCACATCTCCATTCCAAATATTTGCTTGTTCTTTTGAATGAATAGCGGGTGTTCGAAGTAAGTAAAACAATTTGACAAAAAACTATTTCTGCAGTCATTTTACCTTTGATGTCAGCAAGTGCTCAAACTGAGGGGTGAGGTAGAACTTTATTCCTATCCAAGCGCCTTCCAACGTCACTCCCCGAATAAGCAGCATCACCAGTATAATATAGGGGAAGGTAGCCGTGAAGTAAACAACCTGTGTGAAATAAGGCATATTTTATATGTTATGCTTATTTAAATATTTGTCTCCATTTTATTTGGCACTTATGTGTTTTTCCATTGGCAGGGTTCAGCAATGACCATTATTTACATTTGCAATAGAAGGCAATGTCGGGTAATTCCGATTTCCAAATCATGGAAATATTTCTTATACAAAAAAAAAAAGTCCCACGCATTCTGTATAGTAGGTCCCATACCTGCACAAATAAACTTTTCACCTTTGAAGATGATATTTCTGCACTACTTTATTTTTTTTTAGAGTATAAATAGAAAAAATAATATTTGGGTGAAACCAGAAACATTAAAAAAAAAAAATCAACCCAGGTAATTCTAAACAATCAAGCCAAAAAGAGGGAAACTGATTTTGCATAATGCATGAAAAAGTTAATTCTAAACAACTGAAATGATGTATGTACTGATATTAAAGGACCAGTAACACCAAAAAAAGGAAGGTTTTAAGGGAATGACAATATGACAACAGGGAATGACAACTGTTGCCCTGCAGTGGTAATACCGGTGCGTTTGCTTTAGAAACTCTACTATTATATAAATAAGCTGCTGTGTATCCATGGGGAACCCATTCAAGCACAGTTTGATGAATCCCATTACATAGAACAAAGCTAATCTGTGTATACTATGCCCTTTCGCCTTTTTCAGCTTTGAATGACTGCCCCATGGCTACACAACAGTTTGTTTATATCAACTATAGTTGTACCAGCACAGGGTAACAGAGCATTATATTTTCAATACTCAATTTTTTTGGTGTTACTGTTCCAACAGACCAAGCTCCAGTCTATGCTCGAGAATATCCTCATAGTAGCCAGTTACCTTGCCAGAGGATTTCACTCCCTTGAGGATGCAGAGATACACAATGGTCCATGAGAGGAGAAGACACAGGCACAGATTCCAACGAATTTGCCCTGGATCCCCAATGCCAGAGCTTCCTTGTAAGTGGAGAACGTAGCGACTGCAATCAGAAGGATGATTATATGAGTGCCAATATTCACCAAGAAGTCACTTACACTGTTATAGAAAATAATAGGCAGTAATATAACAGGTGTTCTAGTAACCCATTCAAACCAACCACATCTGCTGTTGGAAATCAAACATTTAGTTGGCTTCTCTGCATAACTATGCATGAAGAATGCATGGTGTTACATTTACTAGATTTATTACTCTAGAACAGTGATCCCCAACCAGTAGCTCGCGAGCAACATGTTGCTCTCCAACCCCTTGGATGTTGCTCCCAGTAGCCTTAAAGCATGTGCTGATTTTTGAATTACTGGCTTAGAGGCAAGTTTTGGTTGCATAAAAACCAAGTGTACTGCCAAACATTCTCTCCTGTAGGCTGCCAGTCCATATAGGGGCTACCAAAAAGCCAATCAGAGCTCTTATTTGACATCCACATGGACTTTTTCATGCTTGTGTTGCTCTCCAACTCTTTTTTAAATTTAAATGTGGCTCAAGAGCAAAAAAGGTTGGGGACCCCTGCTCTAGAAGTAGCAGCTACTAGACTATCTAATTTTACTATTTTGCCCATTCCCAGCGTGGCTCCAGTGTGGAATCACCGTAGACATACTTCACCAAACAAATAATAGAGGAACTTGAGACAACACAAGGCTTATAGGCTTTCATTTTCCTAACTTGTGTTGCCCTAAGTTCTTATAGTCTTTGTTTGATGAACTAATTCCACAGTGAATGAGAATCTTCATAGTCATAATTCCACGTTTTCGACTTATTACATTCCTAAATAAATCATCTTTCACCTTTCTCCCCTTCTTACCTCCAGTACTCCTCACTGGGACTAACTGTGTTGCTTATGTTGATTAATAAGGCAGAGTTGCTAGCCCGAATAACATGATGGTCCAGGCAAAGATCAGTGTTCCACCAATTGCCGCAATGCTCCCATGGTAGGCTGCTGGTCAGAGAGGCGAAGAGGTAGAATAGCACATAGGCTATGATCATGTTGTAGTAAATGGCCACCAAGGCCACAATTAGTAGCATGCCCATCCCAACACCTGTGAAACACAAAGGGAAGACACTTCAGATATTTGCATGTGGGACTCTGATACTGAACATTATTTGTAAAACAATACAACTGTGAGGATAGTGAGCTGATGCCCACTGCAGACTTTAATGTGATTGCTGTCTGGTTGAGGGGCATGCCTTCTATCCAGTTTATTATAGTGGAAGGTGCTGCTGCATGGTGCTACTCCAGGTGTATTGGAAGCAAGGGGCACTATATCACCACTTTCTTATGTTTCTCATTGACCACTTCATCATAAAACATTTGGTTAAGCTTGCTGCACTTTAAAAAAGGGACAGGTATAGAAAATAAAGTATTAACCAGACATGGGTCCAAGAAATGGGCATTTATCAAGTCTACTTTGTGGGTTTGAGGTAATATTGGCCACAACACACACATTTATAGCAGTAATCCCCAACCAATGGTTTGTGAGAAACATGTCGCTCATAGGGTTGCCACCTTGCCGGTATTTTACCGGCCTGGTCGGTATTTTTGATGGTTGACCCTAATGTTGGGGAAAAATCTTAAATATATAGGAAGGCCGGTATTTTTTTTAGAAAAGGTGGCAACCCTAGTTGCTCACCAACCTCTTGGACGTTGCTCCCAATGGCCTCACAGTAGGAATTTGCTTTGAATTCCAGACTCGAAGGTAAGCTTTATTTGCATAAAAAACAGGTGTAGTGCCAAACAGAACTTCCTGTAGGCTTTCAGTCCACATAGGGGCTACCAAATGCCAAGTAAAGCCCATATTTGGCACACCAGGAAATGTTTGCATGTTTATGTTGCTCCACAACTTTGTCACCTTTGAATGTGGCTCATGGGTAAAGAAAAAGTTGGGGACACCTGCTCTATAGACAGCATTAAACCAAAGAGTTATGTTCTGATATCATTTCTGGTATCCATAACCTAGAAAACATTTCACGGTAGCCTGCTGAAAACTCATAACAATCATATTATATTCAGCTCGGCTTGTGGCCAAAGACACAAGCAGGCAGCCTGGGGTTCTGCAGCTGTTGTTGACCTAAAATTAAGAAGGGTAGTTGGGCTTGTAGTTTATCAAGCAGTTACTCCTTTTGCTGGACTTGAATCGTATGCAAAGAAATGGAAGTCTAAGTATATCTAGACAATCAAATAAAATATAATATGATGAAAGGGCCATGATAACCTTTTCTAGCTTAGTAAAGAGAAATACTTGTGTTTTCAGCGCAGGATATGAGAAGTCCAATAGTATATTGCCTGTTATGGAGAAAAGGTTTCATCTGACTGGCTATGCTCAGTGCATGTAATCATGGTCAAGGCTATGGTTATTGGTCATTGGCTAATAGGGTTTCATATGCCCTACACACAATCAGTGACTGTTGGAAATAGACAGGTGCCAATTGTGTGGGAAATGTGTTCTAAGGGCAACTGCCTCCTCCACTTTTGTGTCTCCTTCTGCATCTGGGTAGTGAAAGATTTATATAACATAGGACATACCGAAATGTGTTGCGTAATTTAATTATGTTCTTATCATTTAATGAGTCTCCTAAAAGCCACGCAGGTACATCTTGTCCATGTCTAACGAAAGACTACATTTGTAAAACAACAGGAAAAGAATTATCATTAACTTCTGTTGAAAATCAATCATGGTATGGGTGAATACAAGCCTACCTTTAAAAAGTGGGCTTATCTTCCAAACAGCCAATGGCCCGAGGCTTGAAAACTGTCCAAGAGACAACTCCATGAAGAAGAGAGGAATGCCACATATGGCCAGCATGATGAAGTAAGGTATAAGAAAGGCTCCTAGAGTGGAACAACAAGAGCATGGATATTAAGACATTACCAAAGCAGGAAGTGTAGTAAAATATGTTGCAACAAATTGGATGTTAGCTGGCTTGGGAATGGATTGGTGTGTATCCCCTACTAAAATCTGGTGTTTAAGAGCTTAAAACAACAAAAAAATGAAAGTGCATCTAGTAAAATATGATGTTCTTTTCCCTGAACTGGTAAAAGTACTGTTTTGCATCAGAAACACCACTATAGTTTAGTTTATACAAACTTGCTGCTGTGTAGCCAAGGGGGCAGCCATTCAAGCTGGAAAAAATCTAAAAGGAACCGGATATACAGCAGATAACAAATAAAACACCTTTGTGTTCTACAAGGCTTATCTCTTATCTGCTATGTGACCTGTGCCTTCTCTACATCTTGAATGGCTGCCCCCACCCACGATTACACAACAGCTTTTTTATGTTAACCATAGTTCTGTTTCTGAAGCAAACACAGAACTTTCATCAGTAAATCTACTGTTTATTAGTTTGTCTGCATCTTATTTGTTGTCCAGTACACTGAAGGTTAATGGCCTTTGTCCACTGTAAACTCTATTGAAAGGATTGGAATGAAGAACATAAAAACAAATTGAATACTTCTACTGATGCCTGCTACTCATTACTTTTTTTGTATAAAATAAATAGTCTATTTCCCCAACAATAAAGAACATGGTTGGTCTCTTATGGACCTCCAAAGAACATCCTGGGTCCACTCTTACAGCAAATGTTATGGGTTTTTTATTGGCCCATGGTGGAAATAAGGATAGGTCAATGGGAACTCACCAAGGAATCCTCCAGTACGGTTGCAGGCTAATCCAACCCCAAATGTACCTACCTCCTCCATTGGTGTAGGCTCTATATGGAAATCTCCAAACATTCCCAAGACCAACGCAGTATCCAATGCAGGAAAGTAGAAAATCTAGCTTCCCTGACCAGTTTCCTCTGTCCTCTGGGTATTCTATATCCAGTTCTGTGTCATCACGATCACTAGGACTCATCAGCAGGTCCGGTGTGACGGGCTAAAAATAAGATGTCAGGCACATCAGCAATGTAGGAAAGCATCTGACAGGTTGCTATGGGATATAATACCTGGGACAAAATTTACACTTGTTAGAGGAAACAATACAAAAAGCGAGAAAATATCAGGGAGAAAAGGGTTAACAGATCCAGGCTTACAAAATTGTTCACAGAAGATTTCCATTAAAGGGATAGTGTCATGGGAAAACATGTTTTTTTTTCAAAACACATCAGTTAATAGTGCTGCTCCAGCAGACTTCTGCACTGAAATCCATTTCTCAAAAGAGGAAACAGATTTTTTAATATTCAGTTTTGAAATCTGACATGGGGCTAGACATTTTGTCAATTTCCCAGCTGCCCCTGGTCATGTGACTTGTGTCAGCACTTTAGGAGGGAACTGCGTTCTGGCAGGCTTTTGTTTTTCCCTTCTCAGTGTAACTGAATGGAACGCAGTGGGACATGGGTTTTTACTAGGGTTGCCACCTGGCCGGTAAGATCTACCAGGCAGCTGTTATCTTGTGTTAGGGAACTGTTATCTGGATACCTTCCCATTGTTCTGTTGTTAGGCTGCTGGGGGGGGGGAAAGGGAGGGGGTGATATCACTTCAACTTGCAGCACAGCAGTAAAGAGTGATTGAAGTTTATCAGAGCCCAAGTCACATGACATGGGGCAGCTGGGAAATTGACAATATGTCTAGCCCTATGTCAGATTTCAAAATTAAATCTGCTTGATCTTTTGAGAAATGGATTTAAATGCAGAATTCTGCTGAAGCAGCACTAATAACTTATGCATTTTGAAAAAAAAAACGTTTTCCCATTACAGTATCCCTTTAAACCCCTTGCCCGAGAGTCAGTGACACTGCACATGCTCAGTGTGCTCTGGGCTGCTGCAGAGGAGCTAAGCTTATAGGGAACGTATTGTTAAAAATCCCCCTTTGGCTTTGGATCTTTCCAACTGCAAATAACTATCTTTTATTATCCGTTATTTATTTGATCATAGCGCAATCATATCCCACAAATGCTCTTGCTTCAGCACCATGCAAAAACTTCAGGCCTGTGTCCATCTATGAGATACAACTCTGAGATTTGACCTCTCTTTCTTCCAGTATAAGCCCTGTGCCAGTTCACAGCATGATGGTATCCCAATAGGAAATAATATGTGCCACATTTCCTTGCTGTGCCCTTTAAACAGCAGGTTGTACCACAGCTAAGCAGTTGGATGCTCCGTTACCATGGACCCATGAACATATTTAAACAGCTTCTACAATACATGTGCCTAATGAATGTATAGGGATACTCCTGCTTTTCACATCTTTTCACATCTCATTAGACAACATCCAGTCTTGTGGAAATTAAAGGGCAACTTTACCTATTGTTTTCCCATTTTTGTGTACAAGTATGGGATCCGTTATCTGGAAACCTGTTATCCAGAAAGCTCAGAATTATGGAAAGGTTGTCTCCCTTGGCGAATAAATTTGCGAAACATCAGCGAAATTTCACCTGGCGAAAATTTGCCAAAAGAAACGAGTCGCGTGTCGTTTTTGACGCAACGCGCGTCAAAAATGACGCGATGAGCGTCAAAAACATGCCGCGACTCGTTTTACAAATTTTTTCGCCAATTCGCGAATTTCGCTGGAAATTCGCGAATTTTTTGTCGAAGCGAACTGGGTAGATTTGCCCATCACTAGTCGGGAAAGAAAAAATGTCGTAGCAACAGCCGACAAATTCACAGAGCATTTCCCCGCCATATGCGACACTTTTGAAATAGTGTCTTGAAAAGTGGGCGTGGTTTTTTCAGCGCCACTTCCCCCAACATTTTTATGAATTACTCGTAAACTCATTTTTTTTGCCGACAATTTTTCTGACACATTAGGCTCTCCAGAATGAAAATGTCGGTCAAATTGTCTTTCAAAAAGTCGTGTAAAATGTCGTCTGTATAATGAAAATATATATGACATTTTAGGAAATTGTCGGACTTACGAGTCATTCATAGATGGTAACATCTGCCTTTATGAATTTGCCGTTTGTACGACATTTTACAAATTTGTCGACTGCCACTTCTGGGCTACTTATTTTAACGATTTTGTGAATTCCCCCATTAGATTGTAAGCCCTATGGGACAGGGACCTCCTTCCTGCAACCATATGGCATTTTAGCTCTGTGTCCTTATTTAAACTCTGTGCACTTTGTGTATATTTATTGTATTTATTATATGACATCCTCCTTGTATGTATCTCTAAACATTTTTCTTTTATACATTGTATCTATTGCACTATGGCTGCACAGCACTTTACAAATAAAGTCATAAATTCATATGTACATTATCAATAAGGAAATAAAAGCCGCATACTATTCTATGAGCCTTTAGTACTCAGATCTACCTCCCAACATGTACATATAGAAAAATCTGACATGGCCAGTTATACATACAAGTCCTTGTTCTGCCCATTTTTACTTGGAGATTTCTGGGTAAAAGCTTTATTGGCTTCCCCAGATATTCTTTAGGATACGGCTGAACAACTGATACTCCAATGATCTATTATATCAGTGACCTTGTTATGAGCTGATGTGCCTAGCTGAGGAATGTACTGTATCTGAGGGGGTATGTAATTCTCTATGGGGGAAATGTGATATAATTGATAAAGAGAAAAACTTTGAGAATAAAAATTTGCCTGTTGCAATGTAATATTCTTAATTAGGCTTTTATTGCATTGCAAATCTTAATTATGCATTGCGAACCTTTGACACTTGCTCTGGGGTTTCTTTTAATATTTTGTTGCAAAAAGCAGTTTGCGATTATGACATTATTACATACAATGAGAACGGTTGCAAAAGCAGTTTGGTCAAAAAACTTTGCAAGGAAGTCTTAAAGGGGACCCCTACCCCCTACTCCCCCTTCCCTGCCCCCACCCCCGCACAGGTGTTAACACCTGTAAGTCTTAAAACCCCTAAGTCTAATTACCCCTCGGTGCAGAGTCAGCGCAGAGGAGGTCACAGGCGCTGTCTTCCGGCGGTTCGATGGCCTTCGGGTCTTCTCCCGGCGCAACGATAGAAGCTCTGAAGATGACGCCCAGGCCCAGACTGGCAATCGGTGGGTTAGGGCAAATGCCAGAGGGGCTGCTATAAGGTGCCATTGAAAGTCAGTATTTAGTGGGCTGGTGGGGGCTGTTTGGGCCTCTTTGTGGGCTGATTGGGCCTCTGTGTACCTGAAATGCCAGGGCCTATTTTGATTCTCAGTCCAGTCGCCCATGAGCTTGACTTTGCTGAATCTGCAACAGGGTGTAATTACAGACTATGGGGCATTTACAAGTGTTACCACCTGTGCTGGGAGGAGCAGGGATGGGGGACTATAGAGGGTAGGGGTTTTTAATAGTTGGGGGATTGAATTCCCCTTTTAATCAGTCAAAAATAGTGCAAACATGGTCACTAATGGGTGCATGCTTCTTTGCGAATGTTTTTTGTATAAACAAAGCATATTATATTCCCCCTTATATGTTTTGCTGTCTCGACTTTTCTTGTAAAACATGAATGGTAATTGGATCGAAAAAGGATTATACATTTTTGGGTTAGGAGCCCTCTCCCGCCCCCCTGAGTGCCTACCTTTTCTGTGCCAGAGGGGCTCCGGGAGAGGGGTGCATGGCTAGTGTGGAAAAGGCTATTACAGACTCTCAAACTAGGAGACATGAATTTCCGGTTTAAAAACTTGGTCGGAGTTAGGGTTACCACCTGGCTGGTATTTTACAGAGCGGGTCCAGGAGGGGGGTTCATGGCTAGTGTGGAAAGGGCTATTGCAGACTCTCACACTAGAAGGCATACATTTCCATTTTAAAAACGTGGTCGGAGTTAGGGTTACCACCTGGCCGGTAAAAATGATGATTTGATA
Source organism: Xenopus borealis (assembly GCA_024363595.1). NCBI lineage: Eukaryota > Metazoa > Chordata > Amphibia > Anura > Pipidae > Xenopus > Xenopus borealis. The sequence continues at coordinate 10,776,469 of CM044436.1, read as the reverse complement.
ATGATTAATAGGGAAAAAATAAAAATCTATAGGAAGACCGGTATGTTTTTTCAAGAAAAGGTGGCAATCCTAGTGGGAGTTTGCAAAATATACTGTATATATATACCCTAGCCAACCCAGTAGTTCCAGATGCAGGCAAGGACGGGGCAGATTTCTGGTCCGTGGTTTGGGTTCATCCAAGAATCAATCACGTCATTAGTCTATATGGGTTATTCTGTTGTCTCTCTATATGGTTGGGTCCTATGAAAACATCTTCTTTCCCATCTCAGACCCATTTCCTAGGGCTTTGAGCCCTGAGAAACTTTCCATGCCATTTGATCTGACCTTTTATGAAATCATTACGGCACAGGCGATACGACAAACAAAAGTAGTATTTAGTCTTGATTGCAGAGACGCAAATGTTTACAGATTTGAGTGCCCTTGTGTTTACTAGGAAATAAAAGGAAACGCTATATACGGTTGCTATGACAACAACAAACCAATAACACAGATTCCTATTCTTTCGCTTTGCATCCAAATGCAATGAAATCCACCTTACAAGATCATAAGGGAAAATTAAACTGAGGGGTTTATAAGGGGAAGAATAAAATGAATTGGATTGTATTGTCTGGAGATTCTCCTCTGGAGATAACACAACGTTGAATGATCTGGCATGATTTCAAAACCCCAATATCACCCCCACACACATACACATAATTCCCCAATTTATAAAATATATCAAATGCCTGAAATGACGCCTCATTGTTGCCAAAGCACATGTAATTTAAAACACCACAAAAAACACCAAAAAATACTCTCTCCTAGCAAGTGAGGTTTATTATTACTGATTTTTGAGAACGCTTCGGTTGAGACAAGCAATATGGCAGCACCAAGCAATATGTACGTCAGCAAATATGCCTGCATTGTTTACAGAGTATCAGCTACAGCCCTTTGGTGCCAGATGGTGCCAGGCCAAGCCAGCCAGGTATTCTAGGTGCAGGTCTGGACTGGGAATCAAAATAGGCCCTGGTACCCAGGTACCCAGAGGCCCCAACAGGCCACAAAGAGGCCCAAAAAGTCCCCTACCAGCCCACTAAATAGTGAGTATCTATGGCATCTTACAGCAGCCGCTCTGGCATTTGCCAGAACCCACAGATTGCTAGTCCGGGCCTGGTATCTTTCATTATATAACTCCTGTGAGGGCAACACATGAATTACAGAAGGAATAAGCATTGTGGTTACCATTGCTTGAACCCTCCCACCACCCCCCACGTATGGGCAAATAAGTGTGCGCACATGCTGAAGATGGAGTTAGGGGAACAAGGGCCTGGATTGGAGGTACAATATGTATATTCTTACTAGTGCCTCCCACCATTGCACTCTAGGCTGGTGCCTCTTCTGCCTGCCCCTAATTCCAATCCCAGTGTCTGATATAGGAATGTTAATTAAAGACCAATAATGGGGGTTGGGTAGAGGCACTGGCCTAGCCACATGCCAGAAATATAACCAGAAAAGAAGGAAAGCCAATATCTTGTCTGCTACAAACGGAGGATTCCCATACTTTAGCCCATGGTGCTCACAACACTTCAGTGAGCAAACGTTTCAGGACCGCATTGCCCCTCATCAGTGGCTCTGATATATGAATGTGTCAAGATAGTTCACCACACTGAGTGAGATATAACAATTCACACAATAAAGCCCATAATAAGATGGAAAAAAGACGGATGACAGTGATCAATGGTCTAATGGAGACCCATAAATAGGAAATCCCTCAAGGCATTAAACTCACTGCAATACCAAAGCCTTTTAACCTTCCCCTCAATGTATTTGTTATGCAGTGGACAGGCCTGTTCTGGTTGGTGGCACCATCCTATATATATCAAGTATAAGTGCATTGTAGAACCATAATACCCATTTAAAATCATATCATTTAATCCAAACTGCAGTAAGGAAATAAATACAGGTATGGGACCTGTTATCCAGAATGCTCAGAAGCTGGGGTTTTCCATACAATGTATCATTCTGTATTTTGGATCTTCATATATGCTAGAATACCATGTAAATATTAAATAAACCCAACAGGCTGGTTTTGCTTCCAATAAGGAGTCATTATGTTTAATTTGGATCAAGTACAAGGTGAATGCTCAGGACCTGGGGATTTCTGGATAATGGGTCGTTCCATGATTTGGATCTTCATACCTTAAGACTAATAGAAAATCATGTAAACATTAAATAAACCCAATAGGCTGGTTTTGCTTTTAATAATGATTAATTATTTCTTAGATTTGGATCAAGTACAAACTACTGTTTTATTATTATTATTATTATTATTATTATAGAGAAAAAGAAAATCATTTTAATAAAATGTTGATTATTTGAATATAATAGATGGGAGACAGCCTTCTTGGATAATGGGTCTCTGGGTCTCATACCAGTACTACTTTATTATTCCAGAGAAAAAGGAAATTATTTTTAAAATCTTGGATCATTTGGATTATGGGAGACAATTATTCTGTAATTCTGAGCTTTTAATGGATTTCCAGGTAACAGATCCCATACCTGTACTGGCTTTCCTATATTTATACTTTCTGCCCTCTAAATTACACTGGCATCAAGCATCATTTGTACTGGCCAAATGGCAGCACTGCAGAAAAATTGAGCATCTCAAGATTTTTCGGGCAGGTTAAAAAATTTTCATCGGTCACAGTGAAGTCTATCCATTGTCCAATTGTTTGCAGGGCCAAGCAGGCAGCTCCTCGCAGTTTCCCCTGGCTTCAACTAGACAATATTACTTGAAACTGTCTTTTTAGTTGATGGACAAATCGTACATTTAAACAATCGTTTCAATATAAGCTTGGTTTTACGATAATGAAAAGAACTTTTAAAATTCCTTACATCTACGGCCAACTTTAAGGTATTTAGATCCAAATTGCAGAGATCTCCATTAGCTGAAAACCCCCATGTTCCAAACATTCTGGATAACTGGTCCCATACCCAGGCCTAGACTGGCAATCTGTGGGTTCTGGCAAATGCCAGAGGGGCTGCTGTAAGCCCTTTAGTAGACAGTTACTATTTAATGTGTTGGTGGAGGACTATTTGGACCTCTGTGTATTTGAAAGGCCAGGGCTTATTTTGACTCCAGTCCGTACCTGCTCATACCTGTACAATATTCCCAGTGTCAGACTAGGGCTGTGATCCCCAACCAGTAGCTCGTGAGTAACATGTAGCTCTCCAACCCCTTGGATGTTGCTCCCAGTGGCCTCAAAGCAGGGGCTTATTTTTGAATTACTGGCTTAGAGGCAAGTTTTGGTTGCATAAAAAACAGATGTCCTGCCAACCATTCTCTCCTGTAGGCTGCCAGTCCATATAGGGGTTACCAAAAAGCCAATCAGAGCTCTTATTTGACATCCACATGGACTTTTTCATGCTTGTGTTGCTCTCCAACTCTTTTTTAAATTTAAATGTGGCTCACAAGCAAAAAAGCTTGGGGACCCCTGGACTAGGGCATTGGGGCTCCACTGGGACTACAACAACAAGGGTCCTGCTTGCAACCCTCCTAACACCCAGCTTCCTCATCTATAAATTCTATCCTTGGGGTAGAATTAAGATACAAGGGAACAGGTTATTTTGAAACTTGATCTTGGTGGTTTGAGGTGCTGCACCCAGAGTTGGACTGCAGTGTCCAGAGCCTCCCAGGCCTGTGACTTTGCGGGCCCTCCATGCAAGATCGAAGGCCCTCGACTTTGTCCATCTGACCCCCCCACACACGTGCGTACGACACTTACAACTATTCTCATTAAATGTTAGACTAGAGAGAGGTCAGTCCGGGCAGGTAATAGGGCCTGAGTTGGTGGCCCACCAGGTTTTTTCCTGGTGTCCTGCCAGCCCAGTCGACCCTTGCTGCACCCAAATCACTGCATGGACCAGGCCAATAGGCCAATTCATAAATACTTAGACAATAGTTAAACAGTTGACACCTGAACTGACACTTGTTTTGAGACCCAAATGTATATAAATCTGCAACAAATGCAATTGGCAGTACAGCAAACTGAAATGGGGTATAAAAGGAGCTTATATATTAAGATGGCATTCATGCACCCACCGTCCACCCATCCATCCTATCAGTCCAAAACTGCCACACCTGTCGACTACATGAATGACAAAATTAGACCCTTTTCAAAGATGAGTGTGTTAATGTGTGATATTATGGGTTTGTATGTTTGTGTGATAGTGTGTGGGCTTTGGAGACCACGTATGTATGTGTAATTTTAGAAAATTGTATGTGATTTACACATTAAATTTCAAGTTCCCACTTGTACAATTCGTGTCTGGTCCCACTGCCTCCTGTTGCGTGTGAGTTAGTGTAGGAATGCAAGTGTGTGGAAAGGCGGCATGTTCCTGTGTGTGCATGAATGTGCATCGATGTGCATGAATGTTTTATATGAATGTCATTTTACATGTGTAATGTGGTGGGAATGGTTGGGGTTGAGTGTTTCTCTCTCACTCTCGAATCTCAGTTCCCATTTATATTCTTCTATCAATAGACTCTTCTGTTGCATCATTAACAGATAATGTACAATCATGGATTTCTCTTCTTCCTATCTCATTGCTCATCAAGCATGCCGGGTTATCACACTTTCTTCCCCGTCTCATGATATACAAGAGAGAGATGCAGTGAGATCCTTACCTGTTTCAGATGCTGCTCCTGGTACCTCTTCATCCTGTTGCTCTTGGCTTCTCCCCTCTCCTTCTCCCTGTGATTCACAACCCACCGCCTGGGAGATCTCAGTGCTGGGGAGATGCTCTCACTCCCTGCTCTTTCCTGTCTCTGCCTGTCTCACACTCAGGTGATTGGCACACAACAGGGATGAGCTTGTGCTATTAACCCTTATTGTAACAGGGAGATAGGGGAGAGGTCTGTGTATATCACTAGACTCATCTGAAGTGTGTTGGGGGTGTCTGTGCATAAATAGCCACAAGCACTCATGTGCGGATGCTCAGATATCCACATCTTGCTCTCAAATCCAAGAGGCATGTGTAGAATTGCATCAGCAGAACTCACACAAGGAATATATGTACATAGAAATATGGGAGGCACAAAATACATTGTTTAGGGACAATAAGGTCAGTAAGGCCAAATATGTGTTTCCAATATATGAAAATGTATATTTGTAACACCAACAAGTATCTGTTTTAATAAACCTTGTACAGATGAATGATACAAGAGCTCTGTCCCCTGTGGATCGAAATGCGTAGATTTGAATATGGAGGAATATAAATTCCTATCAATTTCAGTTTTTGTCTGTTACTGTGTGTGTGTGTGTGTGTATGGGGAGGGGTTATTGTTTTACAATACACATATACCTTAGCAGTCATAATTTGCCACTCTGTGAGTGACATATAAATATATAAATATTTTACATGCCACTAGGGTTGCCACCTTTTCTTGAAGCAAATACCAGCCTACCATTGTATTTATCTTTTTTTTTCTATTAGTAACATTGGGATCAACCATCAAAAATACCAGCCAGGCCAGTAAAACCCTACATGCCACTCATACAGGTTCTACCAGTTCAGGGTAACAGTACATTGTTTTTAAATGGATCTAACATTGTTAGATTGCAGGCTGTTGAACTTTAAGGGTGTTTTTGTTAGAAAATGTGCTATGATTGTCTGGATCAATACTGCACAATCCTCACGGCCATTAATTGCCCCTCTTTCTGCCAATCAATTCCCAGCTGATGATCCTGACAGCATTTCCTTGTTATTTTGTGGTTTCTCCCTCTGTCTGGTTTTGCTATATTTTGTTGGTCCCTGCTTCATCCTTTTCCAGTTCTGGGGATATTTGCATGAAAGTTCTAATTAAAGAAGTTGTGAATGACGTGTCTCCTAACACCTTCTGAAGGCTCCTGCTACCTGACATATGGAGCTTTGCAGTGTTCCATCTGCTGGTGAGATCCTTGTACTGCAGGAATGTGCATTTCTTAACATGTTTTTGCAACTTGGTTTGTATTAATTTGAACCTAACCACCACCACCACCCTGATGTAATGAGTGCCTGTTAGTGAAACAAAGATTAAAGATTAAAATCAACCCCTTATAATCAGCAGTTTGGTCATTTGTCTGTGGGACCAAACTGTAAATGAAATCCTTTATTTAATCCATTATTTTGTATCCTAAATAAAAACATGAACTTACTGCACCACAAGCCTAATCAAACAAATGTTTTATGCTTTCAAAGTTGGACACAGGGGGCTGTCATCTTGTAACTTTGTTATACATCTTTGCAAGACCAAAACCATGCACATGCTCAGTGTGATAGGGTTCGTCATAAAAAACAGCACAAGTCAAATATTATCTGCCATAGAAGCTGACACAACAAGACTGATTAATAATCAGAATATACAGACTGCACTGGGTCCTGCAATCTAATGTTTATAGATTTTGTATTGTTTAATACATACTCTCTCCTACTCCAACTACTAATCTTTACACAGTCACCAACTGTTCTACATGGAAACAAACAAAGCTGCTTGAGTTCGGCACAACTTGGAAGATGAGTTTGCCCCCTGCTGTTCGGAAATATGATGTTTCACTGCATAGCAGTTAGGGACTTTCTGAAGTTTCTTATCTGCAGCTGTCAGAGCAAGTAAAACGAAGGGGGAATTTCACTGCATACAGTCAGGGTTCTTATAAAAACGGTACACGTTTTTTAATAAAAGTATATTGGAGATTTCTTTTTCATTAAAAAAGGTAATGGACAGAGAAGTGCAAAGGATATTGGGGTCACCCACACCTAGGTCCTCAGGTCACCCTAACACACTCTCAAAGACCCAAACCCATGGGAAACCACAACAGTGGAAGCAGATGAAAACAGAAATAGTTGACTGCACATTGCAAGGGGCTGTGCTTTTCTAAAACATGGAGTCAAAGTTGACAAACGGTGTAGGTTAACCATATACACTAAAACGTTTTCCCCCACAAAAGGGGGAGCCCGCTCTCTGTGGGTAACAGTAGTTTTTTTTTTCCTAAAATTTCCCCCATCAGCACTAGGACACTTGCACCAGGGCATGTTGTGCAGAGCGCATGTGCACAATGAACAGCTGATGTCATGCGCATAATGAGCAATTTGCAGCATTCACTAATTATGCACGTGTGTGCCCCATCCTGGCCTGCTCGATCCGGCAGCTCCCCACTCCCATGCTGGTGGGGGGTATTTTTAAAAGAAAAATTACTTACCGCCAACTGGTGTTTGGGCTCTATCTGCACGCAGGTCTGGACTGGGTGTCAAAATAGGCCCTAGCATTCCAAGTACACCGGCCCAAACTGCCCCCACATGCCCTCTAAATATGGATTTTCTATGTCATCTTATAGCAACCACTCTGGCATTTGCCAGAACCCACAGATTGCCAGTCCAGGCCTGTCTTCACGCACCTTTGGCAGGGGAAATATTTTATCATACTGTAGCAGATGCCCTTAAACTGTAGGATATAATGAAAAATGTACGATGTCATTCGATCATTCGAATGATTCGTACGATTCGAAGACTTCGATCATACAAATCCTATTCGATCAGGACTTAGCCTCAGAAGCCTATGGGAGGGCTCCCATAGGCTTCTATTTCAATTCGGTAGGTCCAATCTGGCGAAGTAGGCAATCAAATAATTTAAAATTTTTAAATCTTTCGCTGATTGTTCGCTATTCGATGATTGAATATTCCTAATTTGCATATTTGACCAATCGAATTAATCCTACGATCGGAATTCGATTGAATTCGATCAAACTTCGATCTATTCACGTGAATTTAGTAAATCAGCCCCTTAGTGTAGGGTGTACATTATCCACTATAAAATCTTTTTAAATAAAGAAAAATTAATTTAGATTTACTTTCTGGGTAAAAAAGTACAATGTTTAGTTAATTTATAGGAGTTATGTTACAGTTACAAAAAAAGGTTAAATGTAAAAAAAAATTCCCTTCTCACAGTTCAGTTTTTTTCTTTACTGCCCTGATTCTGACATCATTACCTACATGGTAATCTGGCCATTACCATGTAGGGTTGCCACCTGGCCAGTAAAAAAGATGGTTGATCCCAAAGTTATTAATAGGAAAAAACCTAAATATATAGGAAGGCCGGTATTTTTTTCCAGAAAAGGTGGCAACACTACTTCCAGGGTGTCCTGCCAGGGGCCCCATGTAGACGCTTTCCCTAACCAGCAGAATACTAATCCTATCTACAAGGGATGTGCGGGCCAACACAATACGCGCAGGACGCATGAATTTACTGCCAAGTCGGGTGGATTTGGGCTGATTTTAAAATGCACACCTTCTGCAGATCTTCCTTTCGCTGTCCCCACCCACGTACTTCCTGTGCTAGCTTCCTGTTCCAGCTGCATCTATTTATAAGAGCACGTCACATCCACCCCACCCTTTTCATGACATCACAGATGGGCAGGGCAGGCATGGGACTATAATCAGAAGTGCAGATAGGTCAGGGAAGGGTGCGGATCAGAATTGAGCAGGTTCAGTGTCGGACTGGCCCACTGGGATATCAGGAAAATTCCTGGTGGGCTCAGGTGTCAGTGGGTTAAACATTTGGCCTATTTCATGGCCATTCCATATTTCTATGAGAGCAAAGAGGCTAAATAGATGGAATAATAGATTATAGCATGTATAGAAAAGAGACTAGGAGGTAAATTTATGAAAGAGTGAAGTTCCGCCACTAGAGTGAAATTCTGCAGCTCTCAATTAATTTCTATGGGATTTTGAATGGCGTATTTATTAATGGGTGAAGTGAAGTTTCACCCTTTGATAAATACGCCTTCAAAAATTCCATAGAAATGAATAGAGAGCTGCAGAATTTCCCTCTAGTGGCAGAACTTCACTCTTTGATAAATATACCCCAAGGAGACTAGAGGTTGAGTGAGGAGAGGAAGGAGAATAGTACTGAGAGTTGGCCCCTGGTCTAATGTCTAAGGTCTAAGGTTTTTGGTTGGGTGCCTAGTCTAAGGTTTTTGGGTAGGTCCCTGGTCTAAGGTTTTTGGGTAGGCCCTTAGTCTAAGGTTTTTGGGTGGGCACCTGGTCTAAGGTTTTTGGTGTGCCCTTGGTCTAAGGTTTTAGGGTGGGCCCCTGGTGTCCCAGTCCTACACTGAGCAAGTTAGAGTTGGGTGCTGGTTTTTTTTTAACACTACCATCTACACATTACACAAGACTTACTCTTGCTGAGTCACACACGCATATTTAGATTGTAAGCTCTACTGGGCAGGTACCTCTGTCCTTTTTCTTAAATAGCCAGTGGCATAAATATACCCTGCAGTCGCATGGGGCCTCGGGGAACAGGGTGTGCCAGACTATTTGGTCTGCTTCCTCTATAGCTAATTTAAAAAACCCTCATCTCCAGCCCCTCTGGGAGTGGGCATTTCTCAGGGTGGGGAGTGGACAGGGCAGAGGCGGGATAGGAAGTGGGAGTGAGCCGGGCCACTCTGAAGATATAAACAGAGAAATTTAACCAGCTATACCAGGGTAGGGTTCAGGGTTGCCGTGTCTAATTTTCAAAACCAGCCAAACTCATGAAATCAGTCCAAAACTAGCCCAAAGCCATTTAAAAAAATATTCCAAGAACAGGAAAATAGGCACAGTGAAAAAAAAAATAATAAAGAAATATATATGTACAAAATATGCCTTCTCTTAACCCTCTTAAACTTGCAATCGCTGCCCCAGCCCAGTGCTCACTCTCCAGTTACTAGGATGACTGGTGTTGCCCTACCTAACATGCCCAGTGAATGCAAATTATAGTAGTTTAACATATGCTGCTGGCTCCGACTTACTGTAAAACAAGAAACAGTGAGGCATCCAAGAAATAGATTCAATTATCCACAGATGTGTCGGTGTATTCCAACCAAGACTTCTAAAAGGAATGAGATCACATTCTTATCTTGCATGACTTTACATACATTTCCACACACACCAAACTTTAAATGATAAATATAACAAATGACTATTTATTAATGCTCCTCTTTTCTTCCACACAAACATTCCTGCTAAGACAGGGTCAGACTGGCCTGGCAGGACACTGGAAAAAATGTGGCCCTCATAGGTCCCACCCAGGGCCGCCATTAGAAATCACGTGGGCCCTGCACAACAACATTTTTGGGGGCCCCGCCCACCCCACCCTAGCACCCAAGCCTCGCCCCAAATCCCTGCCCACTCCACATCAAAGTTAAAAGACCACACAGACATCAGCGCTAAAAACGTAGCCCCCCCAAGGCTCCCTTATAAGTTAAAAAAAAAATTGGGGTCCAAAAAATATTTAAAAAAAAAAAACATTGGTGACAGGGCCCCCCATAAAACGTTTTTTAAAAAATTGGTGGTCAGGGCCCCCAGACAAGTTAAAAAAAAAATTGGGGCCCCAAAAAAATATTGGTGCAGGGGCCTATAGAGTATTAAAATAAAAAATCGGTGGCCAGTGGATTAAAAAAAAAAACACCCACATTGGTGTCAGTAGAATTGAACTCGTGGCTTCAGGACTTCAATTATAGATGTTTTGGTGACTTCTGGTCTTTCCGCCTCTTCAGGACTTTGCAAACGTTCGGCACTTCCGCATTCTGTGCAGGACTTCAGCGAGGCAAGTGCTCGTTACTGTGCTCGTATGGGGTGGGCTCTTTGAAAATTGCAGCGCTGCCTGGCACCCCTTCAGCCCCGGGCCCGGGACACTTGTCCCCCCTGATGGCGGGCCTGGTCCCACCAATCCAAACCCACTCTGTAGCCAGGAACCCTGGGCACTGCCCTTCCTGTGGCCCCAATTTCAGCCACAAAAAGAATAAGGAATGCATTGGGGGTGGGGGTAAGGGGCTAAGGGAGGCAGAGGGGGGTTGAGGTTAGGGCAGGGGCCCTGGGTGGGTGACCAGGGGTGTAACCACAGAGGATGCAGGGGGGCTCAGGAGGTAAAGGGGCCCCATGAGGCATTTTGCATTATGTCATCCTAATGGGACTTAGAGATTACTTAACAGCAAAAATAAATCTAAAATGTGCAAAGGTTATACATTGTTGCAGGTACATAAGGAAAACACAAGTAATGACACGTAAAACAGATAGAGATGTCTGTGCCTTTTGAATGTAGGGCAAGGTTCCTCAAGTTCAGTCTTCAAAGGCAACTAAATCAATAGGATTGATTTGTAGTAGGTATTTATTATAGCCTATCTATAAATATGATTTTTTTTGTTCTCATTAATTTCCTTTAAATAGTATATGTAAGGCCCATTCATAAATATTTCCTTTTCCAGGTGTCCTCTGTACTTTGCGTAACCAAGGAATGGCCTGAAATGTATTAGGAATCAATTTAGCAGAAACAGTATGGCTCCCATGTATTGTTTGGCATAAATGCAAATATGCAAAGATGTCTTCCCATGGTCAGGCCAAATAATCAACCAGCTTTATATAGTGTACAGTTAATATTACTACCTCAATTCTTTATAGTCTCTGTCTGTATAAGGTGAGTAATTGGTAGTCCTGCTCCTGTTGGGGCCCATGGTCCGTGGTGGAGTACATGGGTCCAGAATGCAGCGACCAATTGGTAAAATCATGGTACTGGAGGTGGGTGTTGTTGGATGGTCTGCTGGAAGGGGGGGTTGGCCCTTATCTTGGGTTTTAAAACACTGGATGTGGTAGGGCTGCCACCTTTTCCTGCCATTAACTCTGGACAGGGCAATGACATCATGAGGGGGCGTTGTGGGCAAGTTGATGACATTATGGGGGTAGAGTGGTGCTGTAGGAGGGCAGAGCTATGGTGTGGAAATTGGCGATGAGTCAGTTACCGCCTCAATCTTAGAAAAACCATGCAGGCAGTTTTGACCCGGACAAACCTCCCAAACACCGACAGGTAGCAACCCTATGGGGCAAATTGAAGAATTCTTTAGAATTCCCATTTATAGCACTGACACACAGGCTTAGCTTCTCACAGGGAGCATGTAAGGTGTCAACTAACAGGTTCTAAGATAGAAATCTGCCTGGATCATTACCGCCATAGGGCTGCTTAACCTCTCTGCTAGTAAGACTTTCATTTTCCTTTTTTTTTTATTTTCTTAAAAGAAAAGGAAAAAGTATAATCACTGGAGGGTGCCAAATGTACGATGTAGCAATCGTCTTACCCAGGCCCAGACTGGTAGTCTGTGGGTTCTGGTAAATTCCTGGGAAGATTCTGCAAAATGTTATAGACAGTCAATATTTATTGGGCCTATGGGGGTCTGTTTGGGCCTCTTTATACTTGCAATGTTAGGGCCTGGCAATACTACACTTCACTGTGGCCCCAGGCTAGGTTCACATATGCAGTAACTTAATAGTATATATATATATATATTATCCTACACTATAAGCCAGTACTTGCTGTGTTCCATATCAGCCAAGGGATAAAGGGAAACTGTCATGGGAAAACATGTTTTTTTTTTAAACGCATCAGTTAATAGTGCTGCTCCAGTAGACTTCTACACTGAAATCCATTTCTCAAAAGAACAAATAGATTTTTTTATATTCAGTTTTGAAATCTGACATGGGGCTAGCCATTTTGTCAATTTCCCAGCTGCCCCTGGTCATGTGACTTGTGCCAGCACTTTAGGAGGGAACTACTTTCTGGCAGGCTGTTGTTTTTCCTTCTCAATGTAACTGAATAGAACGCAGTGGGACATGTTTTTTACTATTGAGTGCTGTTCTTAGATCTACCAGGCAGCTGTTATCTTGTGTTAGGGAGCTGTTATCTGGTTACCTTCCCATTTTTCTTTTGTTAGGCTGCTGGGTGAGGGGGAAAGGGAGGGGGTGATATCACTCCAACTTGCAGTACAGCAGTAAAGAGTGATTGAAGTTTATCAGAGCACAAGTCACATGACATGGGGCAGCTGGGAAATTGACAAAATGTCCAGCCCCATGTCAGATTTCAAAATGGAATATAAAAAGATCTGTTAGCTCTTTTGAGAAATGGATTTCAGTGCAGAATTCTTCTGGAACAGCACTATTACCTGGTGCATTTTGAAAAAAAATGTTTTTCCCATGACAGGATCCCTTTAAGGAGAATGACTTCCATACAGAAAGACAGCATTGCTGCGAAAAAGAAAAAGATATGCCTGATAGAGGCGAGAGAGCAGGGAGTCACCGCCTGACACGATTCCAGGCCTAATTCTTCTCACCTATATTTATTGCTGCATATTGCCGTTTATCTACTGGCCTCCCATGGAAACACAAAACATGACGCACTCAACTTCAGCGTTTAAAAAAAAATAAACACAACAATCAGTGCATATACCTGTCAAGCACACGTTTATAATCAAGCTCAATTTAAAGGACCTGATTAGGAGGGCAATCCACTTGAGTTTATGGAGTTGAAGTAAGTAATTGCTTGATAGATTCCACCCAACATTGACTAAAGCGTGTAGCCTTGGTGGTGCAAGTCTCCTCCCCATGGGAGCCTGGCCGATCGAGTTCATGGGTGATAGGCTTGAGGTATCTCAGCAGAAGGTTATTGGCAATCAGGAGATCCTGATAAAAGGTCCCTGATGCTAATCGCAGGTAATGTCAGGTGTTTCAGGAGAATGGGAGGTTAAAGTCGACCTTCCTCCCCCTTCTCCGAATGACCTGGGTATTTTTGTGTGGGTGGAGATGAAAAAGAGAGGATTAGTGCATATATATTTATTGCTTTTCCCAGCAGCCTTTTCTGTCTCACACACCTTGTGAAGATCATGCAAATCAACGGACCTTTGCCCTGATTGTTTGCACAGTGAAGGGGCAGATAGTTTATCAGCAACACCAACTGTTCAATATGATATTCCCCAGCCCTTGTGCCGCAGTTCTTGGCTCCTTGTTTAACAGAAAAAATAAACTACTTTTTGTCTCTGTCCTTTGTATCCTGTGGAAAAAAAAAGCATTTACCAGCTATTTATATAAAAAAAATATCCATTAATTCAACATTCATGAGATAATGCAGTTGATCCTGTTGCATATTTTGGGCTCTGCTGTTATTCTCCTGGAATCCAACAGAGGGGGCTGAGATGTTAAATTGTTAATTACAGGGTCCTCCACCCAACACCTTCAAATATACTTTCATTTTAAAAGGTTTCAGTGGTTTTAAAGTTATTTCAAAATGTTCTTGCTATTGAACGTTGTATGTGTCTGGCTGTTTTTTTGTTCTCTGTTCTCCTGATTTTGTCTCCTGAAACAATGAAGCAGAAAAAGCCAGCTAACAGAACTGGGGTGGGGGGCATTTTTAAGAATAAACACAGATTTTAAAAATGTGCATGTAATCAGTGTATATTGGAAGGTTTCTTAGAATCTCAATATCTGTAAGGGAGGAGATCTACTCAGTTAATGTCACGCAGGGCTGAAACTCAGCCTGTTGCAAATTGCAGACCAAGAAAACTGGACTGGCCTGCTGGGAAACAGAAAGTAAAACCCGGTGGGCCCTTGGTCCTGTTATGCCCCACAGTCCTGGCACAATAGCAGGCAAATTTGTTTAGCGGAGGAGTGTAGGGGCCTGGAATTCTGCAAGAGATATTCAGCACAGATAACATGAGCACTAGAGCACAGATGTTGTTGGGTGGTGTGCCAGGGGACCCTTAGCTGAGAGCTTAGCTGAGGGTGGGAGTTGGGGATTGCCCACCCTTTCCTAGGGTTCTCTACCACTCCCAGTCTAACACTGCAGTCCAAGAATCAGCTCTTTACAGTACGCTTGAATCAGCCCCTTACCATTGCTTAGACTGGGTGTAAACAATTGTGGCTGATTTGGGCACCCAAATGCAAACTCTTGCACAATGTTTTTCAGAAGGCAGAGATTCAAGCCTGTGTGCAATTAGCCTTAAATACGATCTTGATTATGCAAGTCTGGGGGTTTGGATTGGAAGTTGTAGCCTAACAACAACTGACAGTTTATAATGTTGGTCATACAGGCTGATAGTAACTTCTGAGTAGAAGAAGACCAAAGGGGACCAAAATGTTAACCTGCTTTAATCAGAATCACTTTTTCCCCAAGACCTCCTATCATGATATGTCCCATTGTTATGTTACTGGGTGTACTGGTCTCAGTCCCCCTAGAAGACAGGTTCATAAAGAGTTTGTAGATAATCTCTGGCTTTGTGACTTGCCACTTCAATTACAAGGCCACTATGGCACTCAGCGTCTGGTGGGTACTCTGTCTTCTTCTGTGTCTTTAAAGGAAAACTATACCCCCCAAACAATGTAGGTCTCTCTAGAAAGATATTGCCTAAAACAACTTATATTTAAAACCCTGCTTCATGTAAATAAACCATTTTCATAATAACTTAACTTTTTTAGTAGTATGTGCCATTGGGTAATTATAAATAGAAAATTGCCATTTTAAAAAATAAGGACAGCCTCCTGGGATCCTAGGATCCAACGGTGCACACAAACATACCAAACAAACTATAAAGTTAGGTCACATGAGCCAATTAACAGACAGAGTTCTGTCTTTTGCTTCAACATTTCTTGCTGTTACAGTTAGAGTTGAAATATTTCTGGTCAGGTGATCTCTGAGGCAGCACACAGACCATCATGAAATGGTGGTTCAAGGCAAGAGATGTAATAGGGCAATATTTACTTTAATATATATTCCAGTTTGGTAAGATTCTTTAATATGTCACTTAATTTGATATAAACTATCTGTTGCTCAAGTATTTATTTTGGGGGTATAGTTTTCCTTTAACAGGGTTCACCAGAATGGTGTGGCCCAATGGAAACAAACTTTGATGGCTGTCACTATTTTTACTATGTCCCAATGACAATAAGTTGGGCAGCAATAATAAAAAAAAAAAATACCAGTTGCCATCTTGCTCTCCGGTCACCATCTTGCCCTGTGCCTTATATTAATTAGTCATCCTAACTACAACTGCTGTTCACCCTTGTGCAGCCCTCCATGAGGCAAAATCTTCATGAAGTTGGACCAACACTGTGAATATATCTGGACTTCTAAGGTACGAGCTGTGGTATAACTAGGTAGTGTACCCCAATATATCTGCCTTTAGTTGTTCTAAGCAAGCACAGTTTTTACTTTCATCTCAATCTTTCTTCTTCCTTGTATCAGTGTATGAATAGGAACATTTGGTTCTCTAAGTTGCCTGACTTGCAAAAGATCCATTGCCGGCTGGGACTTACTGTTTGTCTATTATGGGATGTTCTCTCCTCTGCCAGCTGCTCCCACCAATATCTTGGAATGTTTTATGTTTATGACACTGAGATATTCAGTCTGTTAAGAGTCATAAACACTGATTAGATGGGGTTCTGGGAAACTGATCAGAATCCAAACAGTTTAGAATTTGACCTTGTTCTTCGCTCTCTTTCCTTTTATTTATTTTACTTTTTTTTGTGCACCAGTGCCCACACCACACCTGTCCCATCCCTACCCCCCCACATATAATTGTTATACACTGAGATGCTGTTCGTTTAAAGTAGGCTACAGGGCAGTAGTTGCAATTAGGAATAGAGGGGAAAGAATAGCAGGGAAAGTCCACTACAGTATATACATTAAGTGTTCTTCCCTTGACTCATCAGTTAAAGAACAACTCCCAACACCCTCTGATGCTGTATATATTTATTTATTAGCAATATAACCGAAAACTTTAAATGTTGAAGTTTACCTAAAAATCTGCATATGAACATTATCTCAGCAATGTTGGAAATCATCTTTCATTTTTAGTTTTGCAGTTCAAAGTTATGGGACAGCTTGAAATTGCATATATGTTTTGTAGTTGGTTCAATAACCTCGACAACCAAGTTTCAAAACTCAAATTTGTTATTGTTTGCTAATTTAGCACTGCCTGAGGTCATCTCCTACTAATAGTCTTTAACCCATCCGTACCATGTTAGAAAAGACTGTGCCAAATAGAAAGAAAAAAAGCTTTAAATATAACAACATTTTAAAAAATTGAAGGGAAAGTGCAGAGTAGCTTACACCACTTTAAGGTCAACCTCATATAAAAGGCAGATATGCAGCGAGCAGGAGACGGTTGTGAACTGATTCCAGTATTGAATCATTTGCGGGAATAAAGAACTAAAGAAAAATGAGCAAAACTAAAATGTAGTTATGGATTTTTTTTTGGTTTCTAGGTCTGCACTATATCTGATATTGTAATACCACTAGATTTATGAAAAAAAGAAAAAAAACCAGTTCTAACAAACTTTGCAATATATAGTAATTAAGTTGTTTTTAAAACCTGCCATATACGTCACCATGGAATTAACAGATACATATGATGATCGATTTTACTGATATGGGGCAAATTTGGGCAGCATCCATGACTCTAAGCTGGATCAGCTTTGGTTATAACCTAACTCAGGAGTACCCATACTTTAGTAATGCGGGGTCTACTTTTAGCGATGTTGTCCCATTATGATCTACATCCATAATATCACTGTTAGCATTCTGTTCCATTGAAAATATTACTTAAATATTATATTGATTTATAAGAGAATTTATATTACTATATTTAAAAAACAACTATTTCTCATGTAACCATAACAGAATAAATATCTAAATTAAAATAATAAGACAGAAGGGTAATTTAGTCAAGCTGTTGACAGTGTCTTGAGATCTACTGATCACCAACTAAAGGTCTACTGGTAGACCCCACTCTACCTTTTTGGCATCCCTGCCCTAACTTAAAGTTTTCCTGCATTTTACTGTTTTTTTTGGGGGGGGGGGGGTTGTGGTCCTATGAATTTATAACTCATTTTACATCATGTTTTCCCTGAATTTACATAAAAATGTTCTCCTTATGTTCTCAGAAATGACTGTTGTAGTCTGTGAATGGTATTACTGTTGCAATTAATGAGTTTAGAATACTCACCAGATGCATATTTCCTATTGGATTTGTCTTTAAATAGTCACCTCCAATGAGTCTGTGTCTCAGTTAGGGTACGCAAATCCCCTTATTTATTTAGGTTGTGCATGTGGTTGTCAGAGAAGCCTTGCACATGTCCCCCATAGTGTAACAGTAACGTTGCGATGCCCCCACTGACCCACCCCCATTATAAATTTGGAAGAGCAAAGAGGGAGAGAAGGGGCATGAGCCCCAGGATTGGTGCTGGGCATTCTTTTAATTGTGGGTATTTTGCCCACCATGTTTTCCCCATATTAAAATTATTAGCCAAACCCCCAAATATGCCTCACAATAATGGAACTGAAATTGCATGAGAAAACAGACACAGTTCTTACTTCAAAACCGTGTTTTGCCCCCCCCCTCCCGATCACTAGCAGGAACCGACCAGGCACAGACTGACAATCTATGGGTTCTGTGAAATGCCAGAGGGGCTGCTGTAAGATGCCATAGGCAGACACTTTATTTGGGGCTGGTGGGGGCTGTTTTGGTCTCTGTGTACCTGAAAAGCGTTTTGATTCTCAGTCCAGACCTGCCTGCTGTCTGCAATAAGAATAATTGACAATGCACCCAAATAACCTTATAAAACAAAACTGAACAGATCTCAATGGAAAAAGATTACATGTGGAGTTTTTATATAATTCCTATTGACAGTAAAAGGGGCTATTTGAAATCTTTGTTTGATGTCAAGCAGCAAAATGTGTGAAATATGTTCTATAACACAAAGGCAATAGACAACCACACCGTCCATGGTGTGTATAAAGTTGCCCATTAGTGATGGCTGAATCTGGGGCGTTTCACTTTGGCGAAAAACTCACCGCTGGCATCTTGTTTTGGATATGGACGCCCAAGTCCAAAATGAGACGCCGGTGAATTTTCACCAGGCAATTTTTTTCTGCCATTTGGCAAATCACAGGAATTCGCTGCGAATTTGCTCCAGGCAAATAAATTCGCCCATCCCTATTGCCCATTGATGACCAGTGCAGTACCCCACCTATAACAAGAGTTCATAGTAAATTTGGATTTAAATAATAATAATAATTTAAAAAAACTGTCCTATGTGGTATATGTGAACTGATATTCAAAACAGGACCTTACATTTCAGGTACCCAAAGGGCCAAACAGGCCCATGCAGTCCACCCCAGAGGTGAGCTGTATGGACCTTGTATGTTTATAGAGTTGCAGTACCCATGTTAGTGCTAGAGAGGAAACAAAGAATGCCAGGACAAAATATCCCATCTGCCATTGTCCTGATGAAGTGAGAATGGAGAATGAATAAGAGAGGTGGGTATTAACATATTATTGTTATATGAATAGTAAAAACATCAGGGTAAGACTGAATAAAAACACCAGAAAAAAAACCCTGTAGACCCAGGCCCACTTCCAGTACTCTGTGAAACAATACAAGTCTAAAATATAAAAAATAATACAGGCATGCAACCCATTTTCTGGAAACCCATTTTCTTTGTGCGACCGTAAGGGGAGTGCATAGAGAGGTTAGAAGCAGACGGTGGTGGAACTACTGGGGGTGAAGGAGGTGCGACTGCACCAGGGTCTGAACCCCCTTCTGGGCCCACTGGGGGGTTCATGCGATTGTGAATCTGCCGCGGTCTCCACTTCCGCAAGGGGGAGCCCAGCTGCATAACCTGCACCCCGACCCTGCACCTTGTAGTTCAGTTACTGGAAGCAGAGGCATGCAGAGAGCAGGTCTGGTCCGGCCAGGCCCACAAGGGTTTTTTCCAGGTGCCTCGCTGGCCCAGCCTAATTCTGTTCCCTCCCGGAATCCATTATGAGCAAATAATTTAAATTTTCAAAAACGATGTGCTTTTTTTGCTGTAATAATAAAAAAGTACCTTCTACTCAATATTTATTAAGATATAATCAATATGAGGGGTGCTGTGCCAATAAGGCAAGTTTAGAAACTTACCTCAGGCAGCAGTGCCCCAGCAGTTACCTTGGGTGGAATAAAACTTCTTCCTTAGGCAAATTTCTGGTTTTACAAGCCAATGACAATATCCATCAGCCCTTTCTTATTTCACCATTGGTTGTTTTACATTTAGCACCGTCATGTAAATCTTATTATATTGTAGAGTCTAATTAAGTGAAAGTGAGTCTTTTGAGGTTTTTTTTATACCTGGAGCCTGACTATCACAGCTTGTGGGTTTTTTTTTTTTTTACATTTTATGCACATTTATGCTACAGTTTCCAAATGATCTCTATTATGGGGAACACACACACCATGATGAAACAGTCCCCAAATTATCGAACTGAAATAAAAAAAAATCATACATAGTAAAATATACACCAAAAAATAAATAGATTTATTCTCTGACCTCAAAAGGTAGCAAAGAAAAAGAGATCACAAAAATTAACATTTATAATGCAGGGAAAACCCCCTCCCCCCCAATAAAATACAGAAAGTCACAGTTTTAGCCCATAAAAGGTATATATATGAACAAAAATGCGCTGTCTTTGGTTAAGGAAGTTAGTAAACATGAGCTATTATTATGAATATTACTATCCCGTTTTCCTGACATTCAAAGGGTCATATGAATTCACAAACCATCTATTGAATGAATTTCAATAGTTCATCTCTGTGATTAAAATGTACAATATTAATCGAAATATTACAGGGTTTATCGTTAATGATGTTCCTGTTGCAGGCTTTTGACATATGTCTTTGACATTATTTGCAAAGCAAGGCTTACATGTGGAGGATGCTGAATGTTTATTTACTGATTTTTATATGATGTGGCCCCAAAACATTTATTCAGACTGTTGGCCCTATTAAAATCATATATCAGGTCATCACCGACGAGGACATGTAGTCACCACTCACTGCAAAATGGCATTACATATTTACATTTATATTGCATGGATACTTGGCTCATCATGCGAGACATGGCCCCTTAATTCTGAAACATGCTAATATGGTGGCCCCTGTTAAGGAGAATATCAGTAATGGCCCAGTTTAGCAATAGACAGCTCCAGTGATACCATGACAAGCACCTTAAATGGTAAGGCCATGCCTCCTTCTGCCTTAAATAATTACAAACACAATAAAAGGATTGTGGGACATAGTAATGAACTGGTGGCCAGGCTGCTAAGTGGACAATAGCTGCTTACTGGACCAGTTATTCCTTCACAGAATACTGGCTATATATTTCAACCTGCTCTAAATGTAGAAAAACAGATGCTTGCCTTCATTTCTGAATTCAGTCACTGCTTATTCTGCTTCTTTGGCCAATCTGACCATGGATATTGACTAGCTACTAAGAAAATAGATCTATTATTTGAGCACAGAGCTCACTGGGCAACCAAGCAGGGTGCATGTCTCATGAATGCTTACACCAACCAATGGACTTATAATGGACTGGATAATAATCTGATAATCTTGAATAGCACTAGTTCAAACAAAGCAACGTGGTAAAAAAAAATTGCCAAATTGGAAATCTCTATTTCTTTGTGTGTGACTGAAATTTAAGGAATATTCTAGTGCTGGGTCATTAAAACTGGTAACAGCAATGGAATTTCTGAAATAGGTTTCTAAGAACATATTGTCTCTGTGTGTTAGGAAGATCCCATTAGGATAACATGTACTCCAACCTGTCACGGACTGTGAAAGTGGCCCTGTCCCCCTTAAACAGTAACTATACACTAAACTTTATATATACAAATCAGAACAATTAGAAGAAGAGTTTGGAGCAAACTTCAGCATTCCTTCAATTCTTACATATTGTTTTTAGAGATAAGACAGGAATCAGTCTTGTTTTCCCAATGCTTTGGGACAGATGTTGGTTCAATTGGAATTATACGGAGATTGGAGATTATAATACAAGACAAGGTTGTCCCCTGTGATCAAGAAAGAAAACTCTACTTTACTACTTAAGAAGATGCCCTACTTAGAAATTATACAAAAACACTTTTTTATCTAATAGAAAAAAAATATATGGGCACGTACAAAATACATCTTTTCAATTAGGACTTTCATTTAAATATTCAGTAACAAGAATGAAGATAAGATAAAGTCCAAGTCCTGGGCAACAAAGCACTGGCAGAGCGATTTTTTTTCTATTTACACATGGAGGGCATGAAACTGTCTGCTCTGTAGTGATACAATTGCCAGCTATATGCCTACAGCTGTAACCCGATAACTGCTGCTAGATCCAGCATTGTATTTCGCCAGTCCTGTCTTGCAGGATCCTGTAGCTGGAGGAACTAATGTGATGGTTCTCCTTAGAGAAAACTGGCTTGAAGCAAGTCCTCGGAAAGGGTTCACAGACATCCGATACTTTACGAAAGATATTCTTCCTTGATAGGCATTGATGATGGAGATACCAAATTGCTGTTGCTACTGCTGCTACTACAGAGCCCTCCCATTCCAGCAGTGGTACCAACTGATGGTGGGGTTGGAGTTGTTGTTGAGGCCTGTTGACTTTGCTGCTGCATTTTTTTCTTGTTTACCTTCCTTTCTTTTGCTCTACGATTTTGGAACCAGATTTTAACCTGTGAAAAGAAGCACATCAAGACTTCTAAGTTTTTAAGCAGCTACGTATTTGGAAACAGTAAATTGTTCACTTTTATTGAGCGTAAATATTATTGCTACTCTTTTGAGCAAAAAAATGTAAATGTTCAATAAATACAACTTTACCACATTAAAACTTACCTAGTAGAAGGCCATTTAGATGTGCAGCCTTTCTCTAATGAAAATTAAATAGTGCTTTCCATTGGCTTTATTTTTATGTAACAGGCAAAATGATAGAATTTAAGGTAATTCAGTCTCTAGTTTCACTGTTGCATCACAGTAAATTGTATCTATAGAATCTATTATGGGCTGCGGCCAAGACGGTGCTACGAGGTCACACAATATCTTACTAAATACATCTGTAAAAATCATTTAATGAAAATATCACTTACTACAAAAAGACCTTATCCACTGTTATAAACATTTTAAAGCTACTAATTCACCTTCAGCTAAAAAAGAAATACACAGAGATGAAATTGTATGACTGCCCCTTACAAATGAAATAATGTTGAAAAATTGGGCTCTTTGTAGAAAATACCTACGAACCACATCATCCAGTAGAACGGTCTTGCTTCTCCAAAGCCAATATGCCTTATTCCCTATTTGGTTTCAGTTTATATCATCTCCTCTTTCTTTTAGTGTCCCTTGTTTTTTTTAATTGCCAAATTGTTTAAATATTGAATTGTTTGTCTGAATCAAATATAATAAGAATAATGAATGACTCACCTGCCGTTCTGTTAACCCCAATGCAGCTGCCAGTTCTGCCTTCCTGCGGATCGTTATATAGCGGCTGTAATGGAATTCCTTTTCTAATTCAAGGCGCTGGTGGTCTGTGTAAACCACACGATACTTATCTTTTGTTCTTGTCTTACCTAAAAACAAGAAGAACTAATGTTATCACTGATAACACAAAAATGTTAGATTGTAGTGTGTGACAAAATTGTCTTTTCTTGGAAAAGAATAAAGAAAACAACCCTTCAGAAGCAAACTCTAAGTCACCCGAAGTTGCCTCAGAAGGAAACTTTGGGTGATTTTGGAAAATGAATCGACACGAATGGCATCCCACTGGTGATTCACATTCTTAGGTGGGAAGGCATTTCGAGGAGATTAGTCACCCGCTGCTGAGAAGATTTAGCAACTAGAGACTAATCACCCCTTGCACCACCAACCTAATAGCTGGGCAACAAAGGAGTGTTTAGTCCTTTCTAATAGAGAAAAAGCTAATGTGGGAGCAGACACCTTCCCTCAATGTTGTTGCACTTATCAGAGGGTACATAGGGGTATATGGGATGGTATGAATTAAGAGGCAAGAGTAAACTGCCCTAGGGGGGGTAGCCGGGGACATGGAATGGCTTAAGTGGAATAATAGGTGATGTATATGTGAAGGAAAGACCTAAGGGTAGGTTTGTGATTGATGTATGAGTAAGTTATGTGATGGGGAAGTTAGGAGGCTGAGGCTTAGTTGATGTAACCTTGGGCTAAGGCAGGGGTCCCCAAACTTTTTTGCTCGTGAACCACATTTAAATTTAAAAAAGAGTTGGAGAGCAACACAAGTATGAAAAAAGTCCATGTGGATGTCAAATAAGAGCTCTGATTGGCTTTTTGGTAACCCCTATATGAACTGGGAGCCTACAGGAGAGAATGTTTGGCAGGACATCTGTTTTTTATGCAACCAAAACTTGCCTCTAAGCCAGCAATTCAAAAATAAGCACCTGCTTTGAGGCCACTGGGAGCAACATCCAAGGGGTTGGAGAGCAACATGTTGCTCGCGAGCTACTGGTTGGGGATCACTGGGCTAAGGTATAATGATTTGCTATGTGCAGCCTTCAAGGTAGGGTTTCCACCTTTTCGGGAAGGAAATACCAGCCTTCCCATATATTTAGCTTTTTTCCCTATTAATAACATTGGGATCAACCATTGTTTTTACCAGCCAGGCCAGGTGGCAACCTTACTTCAAGGGTGTATGTACACAGTTATGGCTTAGTTCAAACTAACAAATATCATTCTTGGTGGCTAAAAGTATTTATATTGTATATGTTAATGCTTTTAATGCTATTAAAAGGGGTGAGGTGGCAACACCACTCCTGGAACTGATTTTTAAGCATGGTCAGAAATGGATCTTTCGCAGATTTTTATACAGGTATGGAATCCGTTATAAGTAAGCTCTGGATAACAGGTCTCATTGCTGTATTTATTTTTATTGTTATGTAGCTGAGAGGCCACAAATTGGCCAGTATGTTGTGGCTCTAAAACATACCTTAGTTTTGTTTACCCTGCACAGGTATGGGAAATGTTATCTGCAAACCCATTATCAAGAAGGCTCAGAAATAGGGGCTGACCATCTTTTGTTCTTGATTCTAACTAAGAGATAAGGAATCATTTTTGGGTTTAATATGTTTAAATTATTTTTAAGTACACTTAGGATATTATTTATTAAAGTCAGAATGCCAAAAACCTGAAAATTTTGAGTTTTTTTAACTATAAAATCTGAATTTTTAGTGGAAAAAAAATTTAATGATTTATTACAACCAGAGGATAGAACAAATCCAAATGAAAAAATCCTGTGTCTCAGACCTGCGCCGAGGTTCTACATAAGTTAATTGAAGAGGTCCCTATCCTATTTGGAAGCTTCTGTGGTCTGCGTTGGGATTAGCCTGAAAATCCAACTATTTCGGATTTTTCAGGCAAAAATCAGAAAAAAATTGTGGCTTTTCAAGAAAAAGCTAGAAAAATTCATAAGATTCTGGAAAAAAAAACCTCCTTGTGCTTTTTAAACAATAAATAAGGTCACATAAAGCATTCAAATTTGACTTTTTATTTAAAAAAAATCCAAAAAAACTGATTTGGAGAAATTTCCCCTTTAAAGTATGAAGATCTAAATTACGGAAAGGTCCCAAGCATTCTGGATAATAGATCCCATACCTGTAATAGTTTTTGCATTACTATAGATTCCTTGTATAATTTTATTAAGGCCTCTAAGTTTTGAAGTGCTGTAATCTGTGCTTAGGAATGCAAAGACAGAAGTGGAAAGTTGCACAAATGCTATTACCCCCAGCAGGCATTCAAACATTGACTTTTTTTTAATTAAATTCTATTTTTATGATTTAATCCTTTTAAGGCACAACCCATTTTCGTTTTCACTATCAGTAGACAAAAACTGCAATTTCCTTACTGCAATTAAGACAAGTGCAATTCTGTTCATAATTGAATATTTGTTCTGCTCTGTCAGCCGGTGGAACTGCAGCTTTACTATGAGGCTTTTGGTTCAATATCCACGTAAGCTAACTGTTTATTTATCCACATTAATGAGGTACTTCATCTGCAGCCCTCTGATGTATAATGATTTATAACTATCCAAGTGATAAGAGGGGATATTAATTTCCTATCCCAGATGCAGACAGCTGGTAAATCGGTACAGGCTTTGGGGAGCCGCCCTTAATTGATTTACACAGAACTCATACTTTGTGTGTTACATTGACTCTATTATTTAGTAAAAGGAATTCAGATGTCAGTCTGGAGGTTCCATGAATGCTCAAACACAAGATCTATATAGGAATACTACCTCAACATGGACATAAATATGTTAGAGTGACTATATATCTTGGTCAATCTTGAAATGATCTGCCTAATTAACATAAGGCCTTAAAGTGGCCATACACAGGCCATATAAGCTGTCAACAGACAATTCGGCACCTTGTGGAGCAGTGTATGGGGCCCTCCAACGGGCTTCCCCAATCCATATTTGGCTGAATTTGAATTTGACCAGATGCCGATTGGGCAGGTTTGAAAATCTAGCCAGATCGAGCAGCTCTTTGGTTTTGTTGATGCATTTCTCAGTCTAAGCTCCTTTATGCTCTGCATTGTGTTGGGTCCTAGTGTCCACAATCGAATAAGCCCATCTTAAAGGGAAACTGTCATGTTTTTTTTTTTTGCATCAGTTAATAGTGCTGCTCCAGTAGACTTCTGCACTGAAATCCATTTCTCAAAAGAGCAAACAGATTTTTTAATTTTCAGTTTTGAAATCTGACATGGAGCTAGCCATTTTGTCAATTTCCCAGCTGCCCCGGTCATGTGACTTGTGCCAGCACTTTAGGAGGGAACTGCTTTCTGGCAGGCTGTTGTTTTTCCTTTTCAAAGTAACTAAATTTTACGCAGTGGGACATGGCTTTTACTATTGAGTGCTGTTCTTAGATCTACCAGGCAGCTGTTATCTTGTCTTAGGGAGCTGTTATCTGGTTACCTTCCCATTGTTCTTTTGTTAGGCTGCTGGGTGGGGGAAAGGGAGGGGGTGATATCACTCCAACTTGCAGTACAGCAGTAAAGAGTTATTAAAGTTTATCAGAGCACAAGTCACATGACTTGGGGCAGCTGGGAAATAACCAAAATGTCTAGCTCCATGTCAGATTTCAAAATGAAACATAAAAAAATCTGTTTGCTCTTTTGAGAAATGGATTTCAATGCAGAATTCTGCTGGAGCAGCACTATTAACTGGTGCATTTTGAAAAAATAGTTTTTTTTCCCATGACAGGATCCCTTTAAGGCTCTCTAAATATATGGCCACCTTTAGAGTTGAGTATTTATGGAATTTGCTAGCTATTTAGATGGCCTAATAACATTGTACCATTCACTTGGTTCTATTATCCAAGTAGAAGAGCTTCTTTCTGTGGCATCTTCCAGTACCCCGTCTTCACTTTCTAAAGGGTTATTGGTAATACATAGGCAGACATTGGAGATGAACCTGGTCACACGCAACAGGGTTGGCAACTGGGCAGTCTACTGGGCATGTTCATATATTGAAACACAAATCAATGGAGAGCCCAGTTATAAAGAATAGTCTAGAAATGTATAAGGTGCAGACAGCCCAAAATTACCCCCCTACAGGGTAACTTAATTAATACTATTTCCAATAATTAACAGAAAATGATATCACAAAAAAAGAATGTATATCAGACAAAGTAATTCCTTCTGGAAAGCCCTTGACAAAGACTTTGTGCAAGTGTGGTAAGTGTTGAATACAAATTGGTGTGGTATGAATTGTTTGTCTATGTATATATGTTTAGAACAAACTATTGTTTTGTCTGATATACTGTATATTGCCTTTATATAAAGAAATTATTCTTTGTGATACCACTTTGTGTTTTTAAATTATGCAATTGTGCAAGCCCACCATATGGAATTCACGTTCAGATATTTCAGGCAGGGTGAAAATACCATCAGCTGAGGACTGAGCCCTATTGACATTATGAACAACTCCCAGCATGGAAAAGAAATTAAACAATTCCCTGCTCATGTATGGTACCATGGCCCCAACTGAGATTTAAAATAGGTCTTGGCATTTCAAGTACACAGAGGCTCACAAACTAACATCTGTCTATGATATCTTACAGTAGCCCCCCTGGCATTCGCCAGAATCCACAGATTACCAATCCGGGCCTGACTGATACAAGTCTTCCATACAAACAGTGGTAAAGTCTAAGAAAAAACTGAACATAAAGTTTACTTATGTGTAGTGATGGGCGAATTTATTAACCAGGGGCGAATTCGCAGCGAATTCCCGCGATTCGCCGCTGGCGAATAAAAGTTTCTGACGCGACGCGCCGAAAACGACGCAACGCGCCAAAGTTGATGCGATGCGCGTCAAAAGCGTCCTGCGACTCGTTTCGCGGATTTTTCGCCAATTCGCAAATTTCTCTGGGAATTCGATAATTTTTCGGCGAAGCGAATCCCGGGAGATTCGCCCATCACTACTTATGTGCATTATAAAAGAAATTATAGACAATATAGAATTAAAAGCACGGTCTTATACTGTTGTCTTAAGTGTTACCAGACAGATGCTTACAGAGCATAACGTATAAATAAATAACATAGCAGAATATAACTCATGAAAAGGTATAACTATATAGTAAATGTATATAAATATTTATAATCTATATCTAGCTTGACAATTTGACATTTTGCAATGAATGTAACGGTGCATTAACACCATTTCCATCTGTTGCCCTAAAACATTATCCCCCACCAAAGACTTATAGAGCCTGCCCTCTGGTTAGGGGGTAACAGTAGTTTTATTTTATTTATTTATTTAAAAATGGACCCCACCAGGGCTAGAACACCTGATTAAAGCACCTTGAACTCCATTAATTTTACTGGTATGACCCATCACATGAAGATCATCTTTAAATATTTACATAAAGAAGAGGTATAAAGGCTTGCATCAAGGTAAACTCTTGTTTGGTTGATTCATTTGACTACTCGAGATAAGGCGATGATTCTGTACCAACCAAACACAGAACTTCTTCTTTTGTGAGTGACAATATTTCTGTTGTTTGAGAGAATGCACTGGCAATAAACCTTGACAGGCATATTGTAACTGTCTTTGTAGCATTAGTCAGGAAAGGATTTAGAATGTCTAAACAAAGCATATATTTGATAAATACAGATATGTGATTCTATGTGATTCTATGCTCACACCTTATCGGCTACTATGGGGAACACATGGAAGTTTTCCCCTTGTTTAAACTGCGAACGGTTTCCCTTGGAAACATTATGCACAGGAGAAGACTTTGCATGAAGTGAATTCTGATGGGGACAATATACGATCTATAGCTCATTTTAAGCAGTTAATGTTTTTTATTTTTGGAAAAAAGTATGGGTTAGTATGCCCAATAGCCAAGAATAATAACTTATCTCATTTCTGATGTAAAGAGTGACTGGTATCTGGCTCAGGGTTTGATCCTGGATGATCACACACACTGCCTACAGCCCAACCCTAGGAGGTTACTCTGCAATAAACTGATCACTTTATGCCTACATTACTTTCTCATGCATGTCCCTCTGAATTTTCCCCAGAGCAGTTGAAAGAATGTTCCTGAAAAGGGATTGTATGATAGATCAAAGCCCTTCCTGTGTTTCTCCGCCCCAGAACAGGCCAGGACAAAGCCTAGGGGACAATTGAATGTATGAAGTCTCTTGTATCTCTCCTCCTTCTTCCTGCAAAGGAGCCTCTCAGTCCCTCAATTTGCATCAGAAAAGGGACAACTCGTAACATTTAGATTTCTCCTTAGGGGGCAGCCGTAGATGCTTTTATAAACCCAGCACTGGCTACACAGGCAAATACAGGCCTCTCTTAGGATCCAACCTCTTGTATCTTCTGAATGAAATTTGCACAAATACAGCATACGCTGCACTCCTCACCCAGAGCGACACAAAGTAAAAGGTCAATAGGAATACAACTATTTTTGCTTTGTGTGTCTTTTGAATGGACATCTTTAAATTAAAGCCTGAAATTACTTTATTTTAATACAGAAATAATATAGTGCTGCATGGTCAAGTGCCCTATGCTACTGTTCTCCATATTTACCTTCCACAATCCACCTACAGTGTAACAGAGATTTTGATTTAGATTATTGTGGGTGCTTTTTAATCGGTCTAGATTTTGCTACAAAAATTATATTATATCCAGCTTTTCTGGAAAAAAAATATCAGCCTTTCTATATATTTATCTTTTTTCCCTATTAATAACATTAGACTCAACCATCATTTTTACCGGCCAGGCCAGTAAAAATATACCCAAGTGGAAACCCTATGTCAAATAAATTGTGATATTAGGGTTGCCACCTCACCCCAGTAATAAGCACAGCATATATTGTACATGCTAAATGTCTGTTATTATCTAAGTCCGGTATAGAATTGCTAACTTATTACAGTGTTTTCAAGCAAATACGTCCTACCTACAATCTGTATTTTAGACCCTAAGCTACAACAAACTGCCATGATATAGGATAGGTAAGTGAAACTTTCCACTCCTGCTTCAGTCTCCCTAGAATTAGAATAAATTAAAACTTTTTAGTTTTTCATGAAAAAAACCCTTCCGCTTTCCTGAAAGCAAATAAATTCTGGATTTGTCCTTTTGTCGAAGAGGCCGAAGTCTACTAAAAAATAAATTAAACATTAATTAAACACAATAGAAATGTTCTGCATCCAATAAGGATTAATGATATCTTTGTTGGGATCCAATAAACGGCACCTGTACTGTTTCATTATTACAGAAACAAAAGGAAATAATTTTGCAAAATGTGAATGATTTGATTAAAACTATCTATGGGAGATGGCCCATTAATTAAGAACAGGGGCAAATTAAGGACAAACCCGGATCAATCAAGAGCACAGATGAATGTATCGGTTTTGATGAAGAATTTCCTTAAACTTTGCATGTGTCACATAGTGGAAGGCCTGCAGCTACAATGGAAACCCCACTCATATTTCATTCTGATATATTGTGATATATTATAGAATACAATAAATATAAAAATAGAGATTTGCTGAGAAAGCAGCAAACTCACAAGGACTATAAAACCTGAAATTAATGTCATTCAATTTGTTGCTTTCCAGCAGACTATGGTAATACATTCTTCCATGGGCCCCTTGCTCTTGGGAGTGTGTAATGCTCCCTATCATTTGAAAAAGGAAGCATGCAGATTTTTACCTTCAAATATCTTAATCAACTGAGTAATTCAAACATCAGTACAGTTCCTGTTTTTTTATCCATCATATTATGCATGATATAGAATCTGGTTTATGTTATTGTGTCATGCCTGGTGGATTCTGTACTGGGGTAAACAGAACTGGGATGAATTATAACTAGAAAACGCAATAAACAAGGAATGGGTCAGTGGCTCCTGCACAACTAAGCTTACTTAAAAGTCCATCATCTGGCTTGGGCTCCCATTGAAGGTGCCGCCAAAACATGGATTTATTGTATTAGTCATTTAGTCATAGTTTCAAGAAATATACAGTATATCTATCCCTAATCTTACTCTACTTGATCTTTAAGATAGGCTTTCAGGTGCATTTAGGAAAGCAAATGGCCCTTCTCCCCAGTTCTTACCTTAACTGACCTTCAGACTGAGCCCCACTAGTCACTGCTCCAAGTGCTCCTTGCAGAATAATCAACACCAACTACTTATAGGAAAGCCAAATCAAGTGGCACCACTGATGGTGGCCACCAGTGGTCAAATTTGGATAAAATACCTTAGATGTTCTTTGAAGTTCAAATGAAAGGACAGTTGTCTTGTTTCTAACCAAAAGAGCAAAATCAGCCTACTGGAACTTTCAAATAAAACCTTAAAGCATAGAAATAATAAACATCAACATTTGTCCAATGGATTGCCTATAATCACCATTTTCTTTTATAACGAAAGTAATGAATATTGCCATATCATTCTATTGGATGATAGATGGCACCTATGAGTCATGAGCAATATGAATTGCTTTCATTATAATAATGTGGTTATAGGAGATCCATTGGTCTATTTTACAAGGACAGCTCTGTGTATACTAACACTATCTACACCTTACTATTCATACTTACAAGTAATGAAATGTGATATATTATATTATATAACACACTCACTGATAAGGGTAGGGTCACTATTTGCCATGGTGCAGTTGTAGATGGAGGTTATTGACTCCTAGTCATAAACATATTACATATTACAACAAAACACCCTTTCACTGTCTCACGTCTTATAAACATATGTAATGTGTTAGTGTGACTATCATTCTATTGTTCTGAGAAGGACTTTGTCTGGTGAAAGACATTGCACATTAGAGTGGCTATTAGTTGGGCACCTCTTAATTGTACAATGACACTTCATACAATTCCAAGGGCAATCTCTGTCCCTTTCTCATATATATATATAATTACTGAATTGCCTTTGTTTCCAAATCCATTGTCTCCAAACACTAAGCAGGAGTTTCAGACGTAAGT
This sequence comes from Xenopus borealis, assembly GCA_024363595.1. Lineage (NCBI taxonomy): Eukaryota > Metazoa > Chordata > Amphibia > Anura > Pipidae > Xenopus > Xenopus borealis. The sequence goes on along the minus strand of CM044436.1, from coordinate 10,744,329 downwards.
GTCAGGTTCAAGTTTCATTCAAGACCTGCCCATATCAAACCAAGCAGGTCCACCTCAGCCATTTGTTATCCCATTGACAGGCCCTAGACTCCACTGATAAGAACGGTTTCGAGAATAAAGGGAAATTTCCCAAGTCAATGGTAGATACAACAGAAATGTAATTAAATGTAAAGCTCATAGAACCAACTTGAGAGTCTACCTATTGGAGATATGTCCCTCTGGTAAGTGACCCCTGGTGCCTAAATGTTACCCTGGAGAATGATCTTATCTCCCAGGGGACAGGCCTTGTATAATTACAGTATTATTTTTGTCCAAATAATTGGCATTAGGGATGCACCGAATCCACTATTTTGGATTCGGCCGAACCCCCGAATCCTTCCCGAAAGATTTGGCCGAATACCGAACCGAATCCGAACCCTAATTTGCATATGCAAATTATGGGTGGGAAGGGGAAAACATTTTTTACTTTCTTGTTTTGTGCCAAAAAGTCACGTGATTTAGCTCCCTGGCCCTAATTTGCATATGCAAATTAGGATTCGGATTCGGTTCGGCCAGGCAGAAGGATTCGGCCGAATCCGAATCCTGCTGATAAAGGCCGAATCCTGGCCGAATCCCGAACCGAATCCTGGATTCGGTGCATCCCTAATTGGCATAGACTGAACCGGGGCCCAGTATATTGGGGTAAACTGGCTGCAAAATTTCTGGTTGCACACAATTGCATGACTTATTGATATTGCTACAAATGGAACCAACAGTAAACAAATTTGCTGCTGTAAAGGGGGTGCTGGAATAGAATACAATATTATTTCTGTGTGTATGGGGCAGATTTATCAAGGGTCGAATTTAAAAGTGCAAAAACTTCAAAATTCGAATGAAAAAAGACCAACCAAAATGAATTCAACATTTTAGTTGTTCTAATAGGTCCTTTTTCGATCGAATTCAAATCGTTCGAATTGAAGTAATAGTGCATTCGATCAAATTTGAATCAAAGTTTTTCCCCAGTAAAACCTTCGAATTTTCCACCAATTGACTATACATAGGTTCTAGGAGGTCCCCCATAGGCTAAAAGAGCAATTCGGCATGGCTTTAGATGGTGAATGGTCGAAGTCGAATTGTACATGATAAATTTCGAATTTTCAAATTCTTTGTAAATTCAAATTGAATTTGGACTCTTTCCTAGTCGAAGTACACAAAAATAGCTCAAATTTTTTTAATTTGAGTTTTCACTTCGACCCTTGATATATATACGTGTAAATATAAATAATTATACCCTCGCATACAGGTACTCTTATCCAGAATGCTAGGCAACTGAGTTTTTTTGGATTAAGGGCTATTCTGTCATTACTTACATAATAAAAGTAGGCTAAAAATGGAACATTAAATAAACCCAATAGCATTTGTCAGAAATCTGGCTTTTTTTGCATCATTAGGTGCAAGGTACTGTTACAATATTCCAGAGAAAAGAAGAAATTAAAAAAAAAACCTTAAAAATAATTTGTTTTAAATGGAAGATGGCCTTCCCATAACTGGCAGCTGTCTGGATATTGAAGTTTTTATTCATTACGGAAGGGAAGCCCTGAATCCCCCCCCCCCCCAAATAGAGCCAATTTAATCAGTTCTATACTTAACAAATGATTTATTTTTTCTAATAATATTACTTGATGGGGACTTGGCTGCATGAATACATATTGGTGGCAACACAATCCTACTGGGTTTATTTAATGTGTAAACTATTTTAAAGCAGACTTTTATAAGTATAGTGATCCAAATCACAGGCAGATTTGTTATCCGGAAAACCCCAAGTTTCCTGGAATTCCAGATAATTCATGTGTGTACTGTCCATTCTCTTTATACCGCCGGACAGATATGCATATAAGTTATTTCTATATCGGTTATTCCTATATATAAAGTAGTCATACCGTCATTTTGCTTTTTTTCAGGGGGCCAGAAAGTAATAGAGTAAATAAAATGGGGTTAAATCAGGGAAATATATTATGTATATTGGTGAGGCCACAAAAAACTCTCTCTTTTTATATATTTTTAAGCAACTATATTTTTATATAGTGAATAAAGTACCCCCTCTTGTAAAATATAAGGATATTATAAGTTACCGAGGAGTTTTATGACCATATAAAAACACGAGGCCGAAGGCTGAGTGTTATTATACAGGTAATGGAACTACGAGGTAACTTCTTATATCCTCATATTTTGCAACTGGGGGTACTTTATTTATTATAATACACAAGTTTCAGGGAGTCATGTGACAGAAATGACATCAGAACTCACCGTTTATAACTGATTACATCAGAACTCACTGTTTATAAGGATATAATTTACAAGATATTTACGGCTTTTGTGTATTTTATATATATATATATATATATATATATATACTGGATATATATAATTGTTTATATATTAATTTTTTTATAGTTTCAGCCCAATAATTATGGATAAAATACACCAGAGCATTGCAAAGGCATGTACAGAATGGAGTATATTATAAACACCCACAGACATAAACAAATGACAAAGAGGCTCCGGCCTATAAGCGCTGTGCCGAATTTAGTGTACATTACACACCACATTAACACCTCACCATAATGTGACAGAAAGCCTGCTGGGACACACAGTCGGGCCGGGGACAATCGTCTGGTGTCAAAGTGTCACTTTTGTATGACATTTCTCACCTGCTTAATCTATTGGGGACAATGTATCCTCTAAGGTCGTGCACACAAATTTTGAAGCTAGCGCACACAAGGAACTGTGGTGCGCATAAAGAAACACAAAATTTACAATTCATTCTGACTTGTGCACGCGGTTTTTAAAAAAATGCATGCAAGTTTAAAATGTGTGCACAAAAGATTTTTTTTTTGCACACATAGACGAGAAGGAGCATTGATTGAGGAAGCTTCAAATGACAAAAACATGAAACGAAAAAATAAAGCAATAGAAAAAGGTGAACAGTGAAGCCTGTATATATTTCTAAATTGTCAACAAGTCAATAAACATTCTACTGCAATGCACCACAACAGAACTCCACATATTATCCACTTGTGTCTCAAGGGCAGATTTATCAAATTCACATGAATGATTGGAAATTCGATCGAATTTTCGAATGTTTTTGAAGACCACTTCGACCATCGAATTTTGAAAATTCGATCGAATCGAACGATGCGAATAATTCAAATAAAATTCTATTCGAATATTAGACAGTCGAATAACTTGCCCTTTAAATATTTATACCTCCTAGTTCGCCAGTTTCAACTGACCAAATTGGTTTTAATTATTTTTGATCGAATAAAAAAATTTGATCAAATGGTTAAAATCCTTCGAATTGTTAAATTCGAACGATTTCATTGATCGATCCAATTATTTCTATTCGATCGTTCCAATAGTAAACGCAAAAATTGGAACTGGAAAAAAAACTCAATTTTTTGCAGATTTATTAATAACCCGAGGATGGAAAAAGAATGAATCCGAGAATCCGGCATCTCGGACCTGCCAAGGTTGTAAATAATCAGTGGGAGAGGTCCCTATCCTATTAGGAAGTTTCTGTGGTTTGTGCTGGAATAAGCCTGAAAATCCAACTATTTTGGAATTTTCGTACATAATCCAAATAAAATCAGAAATAAATGGCACAGTTAGGATTTTTGCTCGGTTTCATAGCGTTTTTCCATGATCCGATTAAATGATGCTTTTCTAATAATAAATAAGTTCAAATTGTAGATTCTAGTTTGCTCAGACTTTTTTTTACATAAAATTATCAGGAAAAATTCATATTCTGAAAAATAAGATCCTTAGAGTTGTTGTGACTTTTCAGCCTGCAGATTGTGCCCGGATAAATAACTTCTTTATGTGCAGAAGAATGTGCTGTCCCTATAAATGTTCTTATCATTTCGAGGTGCAGTCAGTTAATGTCTCACATAGGCTTAACCCAACTCAATATTCATTTTTGTCTATTGATCAATGAATAAACAAAAGCATTCCCACCGGAAAGGCAATGGCCTATGGGACATTTTGAAGAGATAAGTATACTATGAGTAGCTATGTCTTTCTTTCTGTCTGTAACTGATGCACACAAAAATATTAGCAGTGTCGCTAATATTCTGGGAATTCTGGGAAACTAGCCTGTGACTGAAGATGACCCAGAGGTGAGGGGGGGTCTTGTTCCTAGGGTTGCCACCTGGCCGGTATTTTACTGGCCTGGCCGGTATTTTTGATGGTTGATCCCAATGTTATTAATAGGAAAGAAAGATAAATTTATAGGAAGGTTGGTATTTTCTTCAAGAAAAGATGGCAACCCTACTTGTACCCTTGTTCATAACAGCTGCAAAAAAGAAAGATCTCTGCTGTGCCCAGAAGGGGCAGGTAGTACAGCTAAGGTACAGTTCATTCATGGATTCCAAAACCCAGGCCTGGATTTGTGGAAAAGCCACCAAGGCCCAGGCCTAGGGGAGCGGCATGCTTTTAGGGGGGAGGAATGCTGCCCAACCACACCCCCATTGGTTCAGAAACACTGGGGCTTTGCATCAGATACAATAGTTTTACAAATTTAATGTGTGCTAAAACCCATTTCTCTCTCTCAATAAAAATTTGGGGGCAGGGGGCCTAGGGGTGCCCACCATGTAAATCCAGCCCTTCCAAAACCATGGGCGTGACTACAGAGGAAACAAACCCTGTGGATACAGGGGGGACTCAGGAGGTATAGGGGCCCCACAAGGCCCTAATTCATATACAATTTCAATAAATATTGGTAAAATATCTAGACATATTGGGGGCCCAGTAATATCTAGTTACGCCACTGTCCAAAACATGTTATTTTTGTTTTGCAGTGGGGACCTGGCTGAGTTAAGTTACTCCACTGAAGCAAATACAAACCATGCACATGTTCTGCAACCACTTAGATTGCAAGCTTGTAAGCAAGGCATTATTTCCCCAGATGGTAAAGTCTTTCTGTCACAGGTATAGCAAACAAACCACTGATATTATAAATATATATTTTAGTACAGGTATGGGATCCCTTATCCGGAAACCCGTTATCTAGAAAACTCCGAATTAAGGAATAGCTGTCTCCCATAGACTCCATTATAATGAAATAATCCAATTTTTTTAAAATGATTTCCTTGTACTTGATTCCGACTAATATATAATTAATCGTAATTGGAAGCAAAACCAGCCTATTGGGTTTATTTCATGTTTACGTGATTTTCTAGTAGACTTAAGGTATGTGTGTGTATCACAGCTTTGCAACCTCTTATCCAGAATGCTCAGGACCTGGGAGATTTTTCAGAAATGTGGAGTCTTATTATTTTAAACATGAATAAACCTAATAGGATTGTTTTGCCTCCATTAAGGATGAATTAGCTGGCATCAAGTACAATGTCATGCTTTATTACTACAGAGATAAAAAAGGAAGGGAATCAATTATACAAATTAAAATGTTTTGCTTCAAATGGAGTCTAAGACTGTAATTCAGAGCTTTCTGTTTAACAGGCTTCTGGATAACAGATTCCTTACCTGTACTGTACTATGTAGTAATACATACACTCTTTTATTATATTTTTCTTAATTATTATATTATCAAATATTTATTAGAAAAATTGTTAAAAGTCACACCTCCTTCAAGCCACACTGACAAACATATCAACCATTTGAACACCAAAGAAATTTCATGACATAATCATATCGGACCCCATTAAATAAAGGTGAACTATGATTTTAATTTTCCGTACCATTGTATCCTATGGACCAAGCCACACAAACATATTTTGTTGCCTTACTGCAGGTTGTGCCTGGCCCCAACAAGACATTGATAACCTTCAGAAATAATTATACAAAGGAGTAGTGCTGTGCACCAAATGACGTTATATATAATTTACATGTATGTATTAAAGTGTATATATACACCTATATAGTATGTGTAGTCAATTATAGTATATGGAGTCAATTAAAAATGAATAAATGCTAGAGAAAACAAGGTAGTCTATATCCGCTACCTTGGTGTTAGTAGAATCACATTCTAACCAACTGAGCTAACCATCCATATAAGCATGCTTTGCTCTTCTGCCTATTACTCTGAGGATGGTCTTCACTGTATCTGAGTTTATTCCCACACTGGGGACTGGGAACAGACACACATGGAACTTATTTCATTGTCTTACACACAAGTGTAGTGTATATTACAGTATACTTTGTATTTTCATCTCTATATTCCATATTATAATTTGATTTCTAACAATATCACTTCCATTTATCTATTATTGCCTGTGGTTACCTATTACATGTATTTCACCCTCACTGTATGCGGTTCTGTTACAGGCAGATTATATGGTGCATATGTGAAATGTCAGATAAAATAGTGTCTTGCAGTGGTACAAATCTAAGGGAACTTTTCCAGTACTCACCGTTGGTGGTGGTGGTGGTGGGGACCCCTGATCGCCTCATCCATTCGTAGGGATTGCGCCTTTGTGAGCTTGGGGACAGAGGAGGAACAGAGGAATTTATAGAAGGAGGCAAAAGTCCAGATCCCGGTGGCTGCACAGGGTTATAGTCAGAAGGACTGAAAGCGATCTGTGTTGGGTTAGCTGAAGAAGCTCCAGGTCCTGGTCCATAGGGGTGCCAGTCTTCTCTGCTGGGGGTATAAGAGCTCCAAGTGCCACCAGGCTGCCCATGGTGTGGATCACTGTTAATCCCAGGGACATGATGATAGCTGGGGAAATCAGAATACTGAGGGGGTGCAGGTACATAGTTCTGAGGATTCAAATTGAGACCAGGGTGCCTGACAGGATTGGGGTACATGTTGTTGTCCTTATCCAAAAGATAACCCACGTACATGTTTGCCAAGAAGTCCTGTGCACATAATGTGCTCCTAAGTCTGTGGACTTTCCTTCAGCTCTGAGCTACTTCTTCCTGGTTGACTGATCCCTTCACCTTCCTTGGCAGCGCTAGCTCTAGCAATAACTTTGGGAGGCACCTCCCTGTCCTGAGCCTTTTTATTGGGCCACCAGGGCCACGATTTGCATTGAAAGACAGTTTTGCATTTCAAAGGTGCAACTCAAGTGCAAGAATCAAAGTGGAAGCCACTAGGTGAATTCAAATGGTACAAATTACTTAACAGATAACCCCGGTGTGTGCGAGTGTGTCTCCAGGGGGAAAAAAAGCTGCTGGACAATGCCATAAAGTCAATTAACAAACCAAAGCCACAAGCTTTTTTTTTTTTTTTTTTTTAGTATACAAACCCTAGTTACATAGGGATTTTTCTAAAGACAGGAACAGGTGTATATTGCACTAGCCCCCCCCCCCCCAAAAAAAAGCCTAAGAATAATTAAGTGTTGTGGAAGTTGCTAATTCTTTAGAACTGCATCTGAAAAGAAAAATGATATTAAGACAGTTTGCTGATTCCCTTCACTGTCATTAAGTTTGTTTGTCTGAGTTATTTATTTGTTTATTTTATCCTGGTGGACGTTACCTTTGGACGCTTTATCTTTGCCATGGCAAGTGTTTGCATTGTGCTGCCATTACTTTATAAGAAAGTTCTCTGTGACAAATTAGCAGTTCGCCTTTAATCTTATGCTCACTTCTAGTTCTGAATCGAGAGAAGGGGGGATTCGAATAAGTACAATACATATTGACTAGAAGGCTGTAGCTGGTAACAATTTGTACCAATTAAGAGAAATTTGTATTTCACAATGTAATACTTTTGGCCATACAGGTAAAGATACACTCGTTTGGCAATGTCGCCAAGCAAGCGGATCTCTCCCCAACATGCCCACCTTGAGGTGGGTGATATCGGGCTGATCCGATTGTGGGTCCTAGGGCCCATCGATCGGATCATAATGAGGAGTAAACGGGTGGTCGGATCACGGGACAGATCAACGAGCATATGAGGTCCGTGATGTGACAGGATTTTTAGTCCTGTCCAATCTACATTTGCCCGACTTTCGCCCAGATATCGATCGGAGAAGCCAGTCTGAAACACAGGATTAGACACAGTTATTTTACAGCACTTCAGACCTCATTTTATCCAAACTTTATGGGAAAATTCATAAGTCAATTGCTGTGTAAAAAAACATGTCACCACATTTCCCCATGAAATTTGCAAGTATCTGCAAACTTTTATGCTGGGTTCACACAAAGTTTTGCAAATGCAGGCCTGGGCCACCCAAAGTAACCTGGCAGGCAATTCTCCTCTTCCCCATTGTGCTGATGGGGCAACAAGGGTCTGTACTAGGGGTAAACAAAAGAACCACTATGTGCTTGGTGCCCCCACTTCATTGCACCCGAGGCACGTGATTCTTCTGCCTACCACTAGTTCCGTCCCTGTGTGACTCATGCAAATCAATACACAGCTTGATAAGTACATACTTTTTTACACTGTGATGCCTGGTGATGTGTTTGGTCTCAACATGATAAATTGCCCCCAGAGTGTACCTGAGTATTTCATCAGCCTAAAGCTGGCCATAGACGTAAAGATTTTTGAAAGATCCAAAGGTTATCGTGAGACCATGATTGTCTCAAAACGATCATTTAAATGCCCGATGTGTCCATCAACTAAAAAGATAATTTCAGGCGATATTGCCAGCAAAACTGAAGGGTCGCTGCCTGCTTGGCCCTGCAAACATAGGTAGATTGCATGGGGACCGATAAAGATTTTCTAACCTGGCCGATCAATCTTCAGACCAATGTCGGACGAAAAATCGTAAGATGAACGATCATTTGTATCCCACTAACCGCACGATAATTTGACAGATTGGTCGGACTTCCCTAAGATCGGTCGTTCAGCAGGGAAAGATCATTGCGTCTATGGGGAGCTTTAAGCGGTCCATACATGCCCAAATTTGGTTGAACAGTTTTGTCAATTTCGACTAAAGCGCCCGATGATCTGGGCATACTGTATATGGTCAGTTAATGTGCTTTTCAGACTGATAATTGGTGGCAGTGCTGTAACTAGATATTACTGGGCCCCTCAGCAAATTATTTTTACAGGTCCCCACAAAGTCTAGATTTACTTTTTTATCAATATCTATTGAAATTGTATATGAATAAAATATACATTGGGCTTCATGGTCCCTATACCTCCTGGTCTCCCTTGCAGCCGCAGGCTCCAAAGTTGCAAGAAGGCTCACGGGATCAGCTTTCTCTTTTTTATGTAGGGTTGCCACCTTTTCTGGAAAAGAATACCAGCCTTCCTACATATTTATGTTTTCTCCCTATTACATTTGGATCAGTCATCATTTTTACTGGACAGGATAGTAAGATACCGGCCATGTGGTAACCCTATTTGCAAGGGTGGTGGCACACGTGCAGATTCTGGGGAGAGTAGTCGCTGGATGGCATTTGCAACACTTTGTTTTCTGAAGTTGGCTCACAAATCGATCCAAATGCAATCCCGCCAGCCAGGCACGGATTTATGGAAAGGCCACCTAGGCAGGGGCCTAGGGTTGCCACCTGGCCGGTATTTTTGATGGTTGATCCCAATGTTATTAATAGGAAAAAAAGGTAAATATATAGGAAGGCTGGTATTTTTTCAAAGAAAAGGTGGCAACCCTACCCGAGCCTAGGGTGACAGGATTTTAGGGGGCAACATACTGCCCAGCCAAACACACATTGGATCAGAAACACTGGGTATATGCAGGAGATACAATAGTTTTTTTAAAATTTCCCGTGCACCAATCCCCATTACTCCGGTCCTGATTATCAAAATTTTGGAATAAAGGGCAGAGAATGGGGGCGACGAACGACAGTGGGCCTAGGTGCATCCGCTATGTAAATCCGGCCCTGCCACCAGTGATTCCCAATCATGCTGGCGGGAAGATTTCGGAGAGATTAGCCACTGGTTACCCGAAGAAGAGGAGATTTGTCGCTGGGCGACTAATCTCTCTGGAATCTGCACTTGTGTTACCACCCTAAATCTACAACAATGTGCACACTGCTGCCTGTGCAGGCAAATGTGCATGGTAGTGGGCGGGGAGAAGGGGAGGAACAAGGGCAGATAGATCTGGAAGCGTGCTTGCCGATTCCAAAGATTTTTTTTTTCAGAGTGGCACATTGTTACGCCACTGCTGATAATTGTACAGTCTTGGTGGAAAGAGTATTACTGGACCCCAAATTCAACTAACAAAAAATCAAATAATTATAAACCTAATCTGAGCTGTATGACAGACACAATGGCCACTCACTGTTTATCAATACCTGCATCTGTGCAAACAATGGGCATCATATATCTAGTCTGGGTAAAATTCTTTATTGTGTTACACCCATGAGTTCACTTGATTAACCAAAAAGATACAAAAAAAAACAAAAGCATCTTGCAACGTTATCTAAATGAATTTTCTGAACCTTTTCTCCTTCTAAGTAGCAAAACCATTAGCCCATTAGACTTTTCCTTTCGTGAACCCCTCGCCCACACCTACTGAAAAGAAAGTTGCTATAGATAAGCCTCATAATAAGGCATGTATCTATATAGTACCCCAACTGAGTGATCTGGCCAATACCCTAATTGATTGTACTCAAACACCACCTATAGCACTTCACAGTTGGACTGAGATTTCAGGTGAGGCACACCTCATGAATAAAAAATTATTCTAAGGGCAGAGACAAACGCGAAGATTCGGGGAGATTTAGTAACCCGGCAACAAATCGCCTTGCTTCTATATTAGATTCTATGGTACTCAAAGCACTTCATTTTCCGAAGTCGCCGAAGATTCCTTATGAGGCAACTTCAGGTGACTTCATAAAATTAAGCACTTCAAGTGCTAGAATCTAATTCGCCGACGAGAAGGCTCTTTGGGAAGATTAGTCACCTGAAGAAGAGGCGATTTGTCACCAGGTGACTAAATCTCCCCGAATCTTTGCGTGTCTCTGCCCTAAAAGGGTTTTATATGCATGTTTGTACAGCTACGCTGTAGCTTCAGAATTACTTGGTAACTATATATGTTTTCTATGAATAAAGCCATATTATGAATTTGTGCACATTGCTTTTCCCCAAGGTATAGACAGCAGCCTAATGACATTTTATTAAGTTGTTGAGTGTCAACGACCTGGACTTGTTGGCTAAGTGCTGGATGAACAAGAGTATGCAAGTACTGTAAATTAGTGCCAATCTGGATTGGAAGTCAAAATAGGCCCTGGCATTCTAAGTACACAGAGGCCCTGGGTAGTCCTCCACTAGCCCACTAAATAGTGACTAGTCTATGGGACCTTACAGCAACCCACAGATTGCCAGCCCCGGCCTGGTTATTGCACAGATGTATAAAGAGAAACTTTGCAGATGGCTGGCAATAAAAGTATAATCACATTTACATGGGCTTGACTCTCAAACACATGCGGGCCCAGACTGGTTTTCTAGCATTTTAAGTACAAAACAGCCCCCCAATATCCTACTAAATAGTGACTATGGCACCTTACAGCAGCCCCTCTTTCATTTGCCAGAATCCACAGATTGCCACTCTGTGTTTGCTGCCTGCTACCCCCATCCACATGTCTCTCAATCATGTCTTAAACATGTCCCAGGTTAAATCTCTTATGGGTCCCTTGTAATTCCTTTACCCGTGCAGATCGGATTTGTGGTGAGGCTACAAAAGGCAATGTAATCCCCAGTGCTACACCACATAAACAGATTGAGGAGCAGATGGCCCGCTTGTCCAGGGGCTAGAACCCTGGCAACTTGGGGCTCCCAAGGCCAAAATTCAGCCCTGTACCCATGCATATTAGTACACAAATAGAGCAAAAAAAGGAGGATAAAGGAGGGAACATGGTATTCATCCCTTTAGAGCAGTACTTTGCCCTTTAGTCAAATGATGTCTTGGCTAGTAGTTAGAAGAAAGCTCTGGTTCCTTGACTGATATACCATCCATCTCTATAGGACAAAATTTGGTCTAGATTGAGGTCCCCAACTTTTTTTTGTTTTACGTATGAGCCACTCAACTGTGCAGAGCATTGGGGAGCCACGCAGTGGTGTAACTACCAGGGGTGCAGGGGGTGCAATTGCACCAGGGTACCCCACCCCCTTGGGGCCCATCGGAGCCACGAAAAGGGTTATGGCAGGCAGTTATATAGGAGGAGTTTTTACAGCACACATGCCATCAACACTCCAGCATGAGATTTATAGAGGTAAGTGCCTGACATGGGGGCCCAGGTGCCCATGCTGTACCAGGGCCCACCAGGGAGTAGTTACACCACTGGAGCTAGAGTCCTGCAGCGGGTTGGGTACCCACGGGTTACCCGCAAAATACTGCGGTACCCTGCGGGTTGCACGTAGAATTTCTGGGTGCGGGTTTAGAAGCAGGCCGGTGGTTCTGCAGGTTGGCGGGTTGAGGGTCGGGTTGCGGATCCTCACCATAGCGATTTTTACTCCTTTTTCTGAGCAAGTCTACTACTGATGATGTCACTTCTGGTTTACAATGACAGCACTTCCTGTTTTACTCCTTTTTTTCTGATTGCGGCTACTTCCGAAGATGTCATGTTCAGAGTGTTCTAATATCTTCATATGTTACACAGGGATACACTAATTTGGATCTTCATAGCTTAAAGGGATCCTGTCGTGGGGAAAAAAATTTTTTTTCAAAATGCATCAGTTAATAGTAATGTTTCAGAAGAATTCTGCATTGAAATCCATTTCTCAAAAGAGCAAACAGATTTTTTTTATATTTCATTTTGAAATCTGACATGGGGCTAGACATAGTGTCAATTTCCCAGCTGCCCCAAATCATATGACTTGTGCTCTGATAAACTTCAATTACTCTTTTCTGCTGTACTGCAAATTGGAGTGATATCACCCCCTCCCTTTCCCCCAGCAGCCTAACAACAGAACAATGAGAAGGTAACCAGATAACAGCTCCCTAACACAAGATAACAGCTGCCTGGTAGATCTAAGAACAGAACTCAATAGTAAAAACCCATGTCCCACTGCGTACTATTCAGTTACATTGAGAAGGAAAAACAACAGCCTGCCAGAAAGCAGTTCCCTCCTAAAGTGTTGACATCAAGTACAAGGTACTGTCAACATGACTTTCCCTTTGTCTATGATTTTTCTGCTCCTCACATTTTGCCTCTGAGTTGCCAATAAATGATGCTGTCAGCACCTTGCCCTATGACTCCTTAACTGAGATGTTTTTGGGTTTTTTTTGCCATGTTTTGCCATTGCACCCTAAGGTGCAGTTCTTTATAGTCCCAAGAAGAAGCGCAAAGCACCATTCGGGAATGCAAACTAGAGAACTACAGGAGTCATAAGTTGCAGGAGTGCCTTGTAGCATACCTACAACAAGGGCTGCCTGTGCCGTACACCATATTTTTAACATGGCCAGCAAGTGTGAAAGTGTCTTGTACATGGGCCCTTATTGCTCATGTAATTGCATCTGGGGCAGTTGTAAATGAGCCCTAATATCTGTACTAGACATTTTCTGCATGTGAAAATACTACTTTAATTCAAGAAAAGTCACATTCAGGATGAAATATTTTCAACCAGTTTAATGTTTTTGATTTGCTTTTTGTTCACCAAAGGTGAAATAAAGCACAGCAAGATTTGTTTTTATATTTGAAAAAAAATCATGAACAAGAGCAGATTAAAATCGAATGAATACATTTTTTCACGTAAACAACCTTAGAAAAACCGAAAAGAAAAAAAAAATCCTAAGTGAAAGAATGTGGATTCATGTCATTTTAATTTCCTGGTGATACTTGCCCTTATTATGTTCCTGCCCAGTTACCCTGTGAGTATAAAGTATCTCCACCTTCAGACGGTGCTGACTGCCTTATGGCTACTCACATAGCGCCACAGCATTCATAAACTTCTCATAAAATGCCCTAGAAAAGATAGAGCCAATTATATCATTATGCAGAACGTATGAAAGGCTTAGCCAGCACAGGTTTATGGAAACCATATCCTGCTCAAATGTTCTCTACCTGATAATCTGTTTACACTCTCCTGTACAAACAGTTGGACCTGGCATGTTTGGGTACTGCAATATAACAGCGCAGGGATGTCCAAACTTTGGCCTTGCAGTTGTTGAAATACAAATCCCTGCGCTCCCTAAGATTAGTGGTAACAGGGTCAGGGACACTGGTATCCACAACAGTTGAACAACTGCAAGTCGGACAGGTCCAATGAAAAGTTTTCTCAACTCGTGTTGCCTTTCTACACTAATCCCTAACCCCAGTCCTATTCCCTGACAGCAGCTTGCCTTACCATACACATAGGGGCAGATTTACTAAATTCACATTAATTCACAGGAAGGATTCGAATTCGAATTTTAAATATGCAAATTAGGCAAATTCGACCATCGAATATTCAAATTCGAATGACTCGAAAATTCGAAAATTCGATGGTCGAATTTAAATTTGATCACCTACTTCGCCAGATTAAACCTACCGAAATGGGGATCATTGCCTAAGATCGAATAAGGAAAATTCGATCCATCGTTTAAAAATTGTTCAAAATTTCCCTATTCAATCAGATCTATCGAATTGCACCAATTAAATTTGAATTCGAATTAAAAAAATTTTTATTCCCCACTATTCCCTGGTCGAATTTCAAATTTTTTTGGCATTCGAAATTCGACCCTTAGTAAATCTGCCCCATAGGGTTGCCACCTGGCCGGTATTTTACCGGCCTGGCCGGTATTTTTGATGGCTGATCCCAATGTTATCAATAGGAAAAAAGAGAAATATATAGGAAGGCCGGTATTTTTTTTTTAAGAAAAGGTGACAACCCTACATACACACTATCTCACAGTAAAACTGGTCAACTCTGCCCCTTCAGATCAAGCAAACAGCTTATTTGCCTGAGTGTGGGGGGAGGGGGCTTCCCAATTACGAGTTGCTACCGTCTTGAAAAATATTCCTACTGAATATGCCTTTTTATATTTTCATATTGCTTCCAAATCAAAAACATTGGCATCAACCACCATTTTTACGAACCAGACTGGACCAATAATTGGATCATCCCACTTTGGCCAAAGAGGTCACATTGGATCCTCTTGTTTTGCACCCTTGCCAAAAGAGTGTATCTTAAAGTGTGTTGCTAACTTTACACAGTCCCATCTCCTGACATAATTATGCCTTGTTACCTACATACACTAACTCATAGTTACAGCCCCTTACCCTGACAACATCTTGACTTATTATACACATTATCCTACATTTATACTATTATTAGTATTATAAATACTACTATGTTTTTAGCTCCTTTCATTTAAAAAGAGATCTGACTGGGTTAGAGGGCTGCAGGAGGGCTGCAGGAGGGCTGCAGGTAGGGTTGCCACCTTTTCTTAAAAAAATACCAGCCTTCCCATATATTTATCTTTTTTTCCTATTAATAACATTGGGCTCAGCCATCAAAAATACCGGCCAGGTGGCAACCCTAGATGTAGGTTGGATTTTTAAACCTGATAGAAGTATTTAATTATGTTAGCTGTTGGTTTTTTAAATTATGTTTTTTTTTTTTTCGATTGCCTTATGAGGTCCATCGTTGGATCAGCCAAATTCCTCATGCTAAAGGTGGAGTCAACCTTTATAGTTTATATAAACAAGCTGCTGTATATCTATGGGGACAGTCATTCAAGTGTGAAAAAAATAAAAAAGGCACAGGATACAAATCAGGTAACAGGAAAACTCTGGAGCAAACAATGGAATTATTCCAAACTATCTTTATCTACTGTGTATTAATGGTTTTCTAGAAAAAAATACCAGCCTATATATTTTCCTTTTTCCCCATTAATAACATTAGGATCAACCATCAATTTTACCAGCCAGACAGGTAAAAATACCAGCCAGGTGGCAACTCTATGTGTATCCTGTGCTTGAATGGCATCCCCCATGGCTACACAGCAGCTTGTTTATATGAAATATATTTGCATTTCTGAAGTAAATACACTAGTTTTACCAATGCAGGGCAATGGTACAGTATATTCTCATTATTTAAAAAAAAACTTTAATTTTTTTGTTACTGTTCCTTTAAAAGGCTACTATGCAAATTGGGGTTATTGCCCTCAAATGTATTATTATTATTATTATTTTTTGTTATTATTATTATTTATTATATCTATTTATTTCCAGACTTTCATTCAAACCATTGCCTGGTTGCTGGGCTGCTTAGACAGGTAGTATTTCTGCAGTACTTTGGGATATCTGCAACATTTTAAGTAAAGTCCTATTCCAACTTGCTGCCTCTTCTTCACTTTAAAGCACAACATCCATTCTTTAGATTTTTGTCTTAAATTGCGATTTTGCTGATTTTTTTTTTAAAGTGGAAGAACAGTAACTTTGTCTTTGCAGAGAACTTGACTTATTCCAGTGTGGGACAATTGTATTATCTTTCACCGCACACCTCCTTCCACTGCTCTGCCTGAGTGGTGCTGGTCCTCCGTTGACCCGGCCGGGCCCCTCAACAACTGGATACTTAGAAAAACGGTCCGCACACACGTTTTGGGGGGAACACAGCCTCCCTTCCCTGAAGAAGGGAGGCTGTGTTCCCCCCGAAACGTTGAATTTTGGTGGCATGAATAAAAGGGGTACACTCCCCGACTGCAATATTAGTGTGTGCGGACCGTTTTTCTAAGTATCCAGTTATTCCAGTGTGGACCAATGGTATAAACAGTGTATGCAAATAAATTCACATTTCACATACCAGTATGAGATCTGTACTCGGAAACGTTTCATCAGGAAAGCTTCAAAATCTGCGAAGGCCGTCTCCCATAGACTCCATTTAAAACAAATGATTCATATTTTTAAAAATGATTTTCTTTTTCCCTGTAATAATCAAACAATATAGTGTACTTGATCCCAACTAGGGTTGCCACCTTTTCTTTAAAAAAAAATACCGGCCTTCCTATATATTTATCTTTTTTTCCTATTAATAACATTGGGATCAACCATCAAAAATACCGGCCAGGCCAGTAAAATACCAGCCTAATCCCAACTAAGATATAATGAATAATGATTTGAGGCAGAACAATCCTATTGGTTTTATTTAATGTTTACTGCGAATAAAGGTTCCGAGACACTACATGGAGAATTGAGAATAAAATTCTGCTTTTGACGCCTCCATGCAAAACTTTCCTTCTGATAAATAGTCTCTAGACTCCTTAGCAAAATAAAAAAAAAACCTTTGTGACTGTTGGGTTTTAATATCTTAATCTGGTTCCAGACAGAAAGAAAAGTACCACGTTGTAGCAATGAGACACAATATAAACGGAAAGGCTCCATGTGCCCTTTGTATCTTACAGCTTAGCGTCAGTATATTTTAAGGTCAGTTCCAAATACTCTTTATTTGAGAAAAGAGAAATGAATAGAAACCTGAGATTTACCTGGGAGAAATAAAAATACACATAAAACAACAGTTCTGTGTTTAGTTGCACAAGTGCTAAGCATTACATATCTTGGATACAGGCAAAATATAAAATAAAGATATTACTTTGTGCAAAACTGCTCATTTAACGCACAGGGATACAATCGTTCCAGGGTTACTGTCATCGTTTTGGAGCTCGTAGGCTTTTTGTTGCTAAATTTCCAAGCAGATAGAATTATGCGAAGCAGAAGCAGGAATAATAAGAACTATATGGATAACCAATCTCTACAGTTGGATTATCTGCACTGGGGCCGTCTCAAAACAAAACAAATCAGGTTAACAGTCGCTGATAAAATTCGACTTTGATTTTTTTTTTTTTATTTATTTAACTAAAAACCCCCCCATTAAGGACACTGAATAAGAACGAGCACCTGATAACATTCAGCAGCTTTGTATGGCTAAACTGCTTTGCGTATCAGAGAAAACATTTTATTATTAGGGGAAACGACCTCTGTACTGGGAATACAGGAGAGACCCAAGGAAAGGGGGCTGGGAAGTACCATGTGCCAGGCAACCCCCCCCCCCGCTTGTGCAACCTGTCCCCCCTCCATTCACCTTGTTCTTTTTCTTGTTCATTTCTCCCTCCCACTGCCCCAGATCCTTTCCACCTTCTGAGACTATCAGGCTCCACTGTATCTGGATTGAGCCCCTGAGACAAAGGGATCCCTAATTCCTTGGGGGACATCCTTTCATCCTACTGGTTGCATCTCACACTTCAGCCCTGGAACCTGCTTTTCAGCTATTGTTCCACCTCTGGCAGGAACTGAAAGTATCAGCGAACAAAGCTTTTAGAGAACTTCTCCCTGGATCATAAAATGCAAAACACAAGCCTTTCCCAATTCCCCTCCCCATTCAAAGTTACTTATTTTCATTCACAATCTTCTCACCAGAAGATCAAATGGCATTTTTAACCCAAATACCAAGCCTTTAGTCCTCCTTACAAATCCAAAATTAATTTCATTTGAAGTGGAAGTGCAGGAAAGCTGAGTTAATTTTACCATCTGGATCTGAGTCCTAATTTATATAGCTATGGGATCCGTTATCTGGAAACCCATTATACAGATCCAAAAGTCTCCCATAGACTCCATTTCATCCAAATAATCCAAATTTTAAAAATGTTGTTCCTTTTTCTCTGTAATAATACAACATAACTTTGTACTTGATTCAAGGTAAGATATAATTAATCCAGGCTATTGGGTTTATTTAATGCTTACATGATTTTCTATTAGACGTATGGTATGAAGATGGTCTGAACAAGTCTGATACCTGTATATATATATATATATATATATATATATATATATAAATATATGTGTGTGTATATATAAGTCCATCCAGTGTATGCACTCTTACCAGATTTTTAATACTTACATGATTTTCTATTAGACGTATGGTATGAACATGGTCTGAACAAGTCTGATACCTGTATATATATATACATATATATATATATATATATGTATATATAAGTCCATCCAGTGTATGCACTTTTACCAGATTTTTCAAACAATTTTGGGTGCGTGGGTCAATACTGCTCAGATAAGATCATCAAAGGACTCGCACTCCAATTCTTTTTCGTGAATAAATGTGTTAATTTATTCTTAGATGCATTTTTCCAACGTTTCGGCCCACATTAGGGCCTTTATCAAGGATCCTGCACTCCAAGGCAAATCCATTCTTCCATATGTAGCCGGGGGTTCATGGTTACAATATATGTATATCCACGAACATCAAAAAACCGGCACACCCATACAAAAAAAAAATCTTTACCTCTTTATTTTTATTGTATCAAAGTATATAGTATTTATTTTATTCTATATAAAGCCATTATATTTTACACAAAATAGCCCAAGCGATACATTGACGTGAAACACAATGAGCTTTGTAGCTGATCCGCCCGTATAAAAAAATCTGTAATTACCCTGCGATTTTAAAGGAGCGTTTAGTTAATGTTCTAAAGTGCAGAAAAAGCACATTTTTATCAGCTAAATGAGTGGTCAAAGTTCCTAAGTGTGAAATGAGACAGTTAACACCCTTTCCCTGCCAGGCAGCTGCCTACAAATCCTACAAATCCAAGTCATTGGCCAGTCGTCGATTTTGTAATCTATTCAGATTGTCAATATGTAGAGGTGGGTTTCATCGGTCTTTGAAAATATTGGATTCTTATATCAGAGAAGACAATGTATTATTAGTTAACACATTTCTTAATGAATTCATAAACTCCACTTCTCCTCCTTCTTCTCTGATTAAATCCTGTTTTTTAAAAGATTGCTTTTGTTTCTATGTTTCTTTTTTTCCCCCCAGCTCTTCTGTATGCATTTATTTGCCTTTTTTTTAATGCTTTTTAATTTTCTTTTGTGTCCTATTAACATAAATAATAATATGCAAATCATTAGCAATGGTTTACCCTGAATTCCAGGCGTAACATTTTAATTGCGTTCAGAGGGATTTTAATTGTAGATGATATTTATAAGGAGATTAAGCAGCGTGGTAGGGATGGTGTATAATTATTGGCTAGACCTATGCATTATTCATAAAGCAAGACGATTTTATTGTATTTACACTGCAATTCTACCTAATAGATGTCAGTAAAACCCTGTGAAGATAAAATAACGCACAGGCCATTGCAGGTCACTCTTCCATAATAATAATAATCTTTATTATATAAACAGAGCCTTATTGGTGGTTTATGGGAAATCTGGACCCCCACTTAGCATAACAAAATATAAAGAAAAATATGAAAGTAAATGGTTGACAGGGAACCTATGGAAGCTGGATGGATGGAAGAGAGAAGTTAAAGGGCTGGTTCATCTTTAAGTCTACTTTTATTATGTTAAAAAATGGCCGAATTAATTAATTAATTTATTTATTTATTAATTTAATTGCCTTTTTCTCCGAAATGAGGGTCACTGACCCCCATCTATAAACAAAAATGCTTTGTAAGGGTACAAATGTATTATATTCATATTCCAGTCTCTTATTCACACCAGTAAATTGTTGCTAGGGTAATTTGCTCCCTAGTAACCAGATTGCTGAAATTGCAAAGTGGAGAATTGCATAAAAAAAAAAATCAATTGCAAATTGTCTTAGAATGTCACGCTCCAAATCTTACCAAAAGTTAATGCAATGGTGAACAACCTCTATAATGGGATATGTTTTAAAAAAAACAGACTAATTACCATAAAGTTTGCAGTAAAATATTTTTTACATTTTTTTTTTTTTTAATGTTATGCTAAATTGAGTTCTAGGTTGACCAATGGGTTAAAAGAGCCACTCTTTTGGGAAAGATTTGAAGGCAGGTTATGGGTATTTTATTTGATATTTTACATCAGTTGGGTGTTAAAGTCCAAGACTGCTTAGTGAAGAGTAATCTTGGGAATTGGGACCCCCAAAGTACTATTGCATGCAAAAATGTCCTGTGTGTATGGTGTGCAGCATTAAATTGAGGTGGGATAGGCAAAATGTGTTGAACTATATGTATACAGTTTCTGTATGCTAACAATTAATTTTATTTAGATTTTTTTAAGTCAGAGCCCCCCATTAGCTCAAATTTAGAATATGACTATATACTGTATAATGTTTCCAAAATGTCTAGGGCAGCAAACAATCATATTGCTAATAACGATTTAACCAAACTGAACCTAACTGAAATGCGAGCAGCCCTGTCCTGTGTCCACTACCTCACCCAAATACAGTTGTCTGAATGGAGTGTAAGTTAGGGGAGAGGAAGAAGGCAGTAGGGGGGGGAATGCCTGTGTGCCTCTTCCCTCCCACCCTTTATGAATACAGAGCTGCCGTATGTAGGAAAAGTTGTATTCAAGGGGATGGCCTCAGATTTCTGTGTTCAGAGATGCATCGAAACCATTATACAAAAATACAGGGTTCAAGGTACAAAAAAAAAATCCAGAAGATTGCACCTGTTTTTTTGCCCCGTAGGAGTCAATTACAAATCCTTGTGCAGTGTGTAAAGGTTGCATGTTTTTTTCTTAGTACTTTGCATACTGCACGGGGCATGTGAAAAATGGCCTGTCTTAGACAGCACGAGATCCACAAGCGGTAGGAGGCACAGAAATGCCCCCCGACCAGTGGCGTAACTACTCAATGGTGGGCCCTGGTGCAGTATTGGCACCTGGGCCCCTTCCTATTGGGCTCTTCCCCTATAAGTTGGAGTTCTCCTAGCTTCTCCAGTGGGCCCCGAGAGGTAGTTACGCCACTGCCCCGACCCTTAATTTGTGTGTCATTTAGTTAGGGAGCATCAGACATAACCCACATTAGGCCCCGTCCAAAGGGCCACCTGACACTGCTCTCTATCTCACAACATTTTGATAACAAGATATCCCGGCAATCAGTGCAGAGGCCAGCAATCCCAGGGCTGCCCGAAAGATAAGGGGTGTTGAGAGAAGCTGTTGACTGGGTCCCTTTTGCTCCCCTAACATTTTGATACAGGAAACGGGCCAGAAGGTTATGTCACAATGATACCTAGTTCCCGAAAAGCCATCTAAATGGTACCCTGCCCCCTCTCCATCATGCTTTAGGGGCTGTGGAAAGACGGATTCTTTTATACATACCTGGTGCTAGATTCTGGTCCAGAATATACATAATGATAACAAGTGTTACAGGGCTAATACTTAAAAAATCCCCTTTAGAGGCCCTACTTCATGGGCGGGTAACGGGAGGAAATAAACATGAGCGAAAGCTAGTCGGTCGCATATTTGTTGCTGCCAAACAAACTATAGCTAAAGCCTGGAAAAAAAGACACTTGCCATTCAGGAAGTGAAAACCAGGTTAGACAATTACTTCACCATGGAAAGGCTCTCAGCAATAGCCAACGGAGATTTACATCCCTATGAAATAATATGGAACCCATGGATCCAATATAGAGGGCTAACAACGACCAGATAAACTTGGTATAACAGGCAAGCAGCCATCCCCTAAAGATTGTTATATTCCCCAAAGACCTGTATATATGCAGACAAACTTATTCTGTGAAGAGTGCCCAATCCCTAAAGCAGGGGTGTCCAACCTGCGGCCCAGGATGGATATGAATGCGGCCCAGCTGGAAATGTTTGGTTCCCATGGAAACGTTATGTTGCAAAGGATATAGGTGTAGAATGGAGGGGGGACAATGCCCATTCCCCAGTTAGTAGTAATAATAATAATATAATACATCTATTTAATAGCCAGGTGTCCCATATTCCAGTGTATAGCTCCATGTGGTTATCCATTATGTGCATTTTCTTTACTTTTACAAATCAAAAGTGTTTTGTTTATTTCATGTGCGGCCCCAGACAATCTTTCTTCTTCCAATGTGGCCCATGGAAGCCAAAAGGTTGGACACCCCTGCCCTAAAGGATACTAGTTTTATTCTGTACTTTCTTTTATACTATCCCTTTCTTCTCTTATTCTAATGGGGTTCCTTTTTCCCCACATCAAGTAATATAATTGCATTAAGCTACAAACTCCTGTTAAATGTCTATACATTAATGAGCTACTATAGTATATGTGGAACACTGGAACAGCAACTGTTACTCGATTTCTGTTTATTACCTTGTTAAAAAATACAAATATATATCATTTTTAAAAAATGGCACGTTTTTAGATTTTTAGATTGTTTATGGGGCTCTCCGAATGGCCTTCCCTTATAATAACTGAATGGTTTGCATATGAGGAGCCAGTTACTGGCCCTAGAACCAAAACATCGACCAGCCTAATTTGGCCCTTCACATAGGTGGCCAAATTGGACAAAGATGCACAGGTTTGGCCCAAATGAGTTAATGAATTCTCTTTATACTTTTATGGTTCAAAATTTTACTAAACCTCAATCTTAAGGTGGGGCTGCCTTGAAAATTCCATGCAAAGGCCAACTAATCCATGTGAAATACTATGGGCACACCAGTTTGTATTCCCAAGTATAGCAATGCTGGGATAATATCAGTGGTGTTGGGGCTAAACATGTAGGGCAATAGTGATGCAAAGCTTGTCAAACCTGAACATTTAATGAAAATTAAAATCTGTACGTCTGTTTTTATCCCACTTGACACATTATTATGTATTTCCTCAGTAGGTAACATCAATAACTGGCTGAAGAACTACATAAATTATTTTTTTGGGACAGGAATGTGCGGTCAGTTATATTTACTGTACTGAGAGTCATTATTAATATATACATATGTGCAGCCTGGGAAAACCTTAAAGGGAAACTGTCATGGGAAAACTTGTTTTTTTTTTTAAAACGCATCAGTTAATAGTGCTACTCCAGCAGAATTCTGCACTGAAATCCATTTCTCAAAAGAGCAAACAGATTTTTTTATATTCAGTTTTGAAATCTGACATGGGGCTAGACATTTTCTCGATTTCCCAGCTGCCCCCTTCATGTGACTTGTGCCAACACATTAGGAGGGAACTGCTTTCTGGCAGGCTGTTGTTTTTCCTTTTCAATGTAACTGAATAGTAGGCAGTGGGACATGGGTTACTATTGAGTGCTGTTCTTAGATCTACCAGGCAGCTGTTATCTTGTGTTAGGGAGTTGTTATCTGGTTACCTTCTCATTGTTCTTTTGTTAGGCTGCTGGGTGGGGGAAAGGGAGGGGGTGATATTAATCCAACTTGCAGTACAGCAGTAAAGAGTGATTGAAGTTTATCAGAGCACAAGTCACATGACTTCAGGCAGCTAGAAAATTGACAAAATGTCTAGCCCCATGTCACATTTCAAAATGAAATATAAAAAAATCTGTTTGCTCTTTTGAGAAATGGATTTCAGTGCAGAAATCTTGTGAAGCAACACTATTAACTGATGTGTTTTGAAAAAAACACTTTTTCCCATGACAGGTTCCCTTTAAAGGAATTTTTTTTAAAAAACGCATCAGTTAATAGTGCTGCTCCAGTAGACTTCTGCACTGAAATCCATTTCTCAAAAGAGCAAACAGATTTTTTTATATTTCGTTTTTGAAATCTGACATGGGAAATTGACAATATGTCTAGCCCCATGTCAGATTTCAAAATGAAATTTAAAAAAAAAAAGCAGATCCCACAAACCTAGGGGCAAGAGGGCCCAAACTGCAGGGTCTGTTATATCTATAGTTGCCCCCTATCCCAACCATTGTCATATGGAAAGTAGGAGGGAGGCTTTAGCAGGGGGCCTGTATAGGATGCAGTTAGCAACGGGCCACGGGCCCCTCCAACAATGTTTTTGCAGTGGGGCCCAGCACACTGATCTGACAGCTCTAGTTCTGCCAGTTTTCAGCCCAAATAAATTTCCTGCACCAGAACTGGCCCTGTTACGTGTCCTCCATTCAAGAAAAGTTCCACCCCATGCATTCAATGACAGGCAAACACCAACGAAGAAGATATTTTTCTGTGGGACTAGTGATGGGCGAATCTCCCGCGATTCGCTTCGCCTAGAGATTCGCGAATTTCTAGAGAAATTCGCGAATCGGCGAAAAATTCGCGAAACGAGTCGCGGGACGATTTTGTCGCGTCGCTTTCGTCGCGTCGCGTCAAAAACGAAATTTCGCTGGTGGTTCGCAAATTTATTCGCCATCGGCGAATCGTGGGAATTCGCCGCGAATTCGACCTAGGCGAATAAATTCGCCCATCACTATGTGGGACAAGTACTTCTCTTCCAACTGAGGAACCATGACTGTTGCTAGAAACCTGTATAAGGAATGACTGGATCAGTCTATTTTTCCATTGACTATATCACACCTTCAATGCCACCTGTTGTGTTTCCTTGTCAACCTGTCAATCAAGCTGCAGCAGATTTGTAGAAATAGCATTGCATTTGTTTAATTGCACCCAACTTCTGGATTTCACCATGGTATTCATTGCAAACCCACCCTCCATTGTAAAATGTGCATCAGCTTTTAAATATAATTTCTAAGGCAGTCCCTTTCTCTTTCGTGAGATGACACTGGTAGACAGAAAACAGCCAAGGCAGCTTTGGTGTGCGTGGGAATAGCTAAAGGGGTGGGCTGGATATAGGATGTGGCAGGTGGATCTTTTTGAAGTGCCCAATTTGCATTCATGAGCCTGGTCAACCTTCCAGTGACCTTCCATAAATATTTCAGCCAGGTTAGTTGAAAAGGATGAGTTGAATGAGAGGGATAGGAAAAAGAGAAACCATGTCTACTGGCTGGATGAGGAATCAAACAGATAAACAAACAAACAGAATGACTTCCTCCTGGAAACAATTAAGTGCAACTTGTAGTATTTAAAGTGCTGTTTCTGTAATGAAGTGCCTTCAGTTTTACAAATTTGACTTTCTATTTGAAAAGGCAGTGGCTTAATCATTCAAAAAATGCTTCATATAAGCAACGGTTATTCCACTTTATAGTGTCAGAAGGGTTAGTGTGTTTCTACCAGATTAGGCTTTTCACTGACAGGGTCGGATTTACATAGCGGGACCCCCTAGGCCCACTGTCGTTTGTCGCCCCTGTCCCCTCCCTTTTTTTTTGCTCAAATTTCCATCATCGGGACGGAGCTATGGGAATTGGTACACAGGAAATTTTAATTTCTAAACCATTGTGGGCAGTGTTGGACTGGCCCACAGGGATACCAGGAAAACTCCCAGTGGGCCCAGATGTAAGTGGTCCCTCTTGCTTCTAACAATTTGGCCTATTTCATGTTCATTCCCTATTTCTTTATGTGGAAAAAGAGGCTTAATAATAGAGGAAGAATAGGGTATAGTAAGTAGATCTAAAAGAGTTGGAGAATAAAGAGGTTAAGTGAGGAGAGAAGGAATAATAGTTTGGAAAGTTGGGCCCCTGGTCTAAGGCTTTCTGGTGGGCCCCAGTTCCAATGTTTTCTGGTGGGCCCCAGGTCCAAGGTTTTCTGGTGGGCCCCTGGCATCCCAGTCCGACTCTGAATGTGGGTATGGTTGGGCAGCATGCCGCCCCCTAAAATCCTGCCAGCCTAGGCCCGGGCCTAGGTGGCCTCTCCACAACCCCTTCCGGTACACTCTCCCCCCTTCCCTCCCCTCATGTGCATGAACATGCGCACATGCACAAATAGGCGGAAGTGGATGAGCGGAACTCACTCTGCTGGACTAGGGGTAGGCAGCAGTGAAAGGTACATACCTGGTGCCCCCAAGCTTTGTGCTCTAGATACGTGCCTACCCCTAGTTATGGCCCTTCTATTTATTGGGCTGGTTTGGGCCACTGTGTACTTGAAATTGCAGGGCTTGATTTGGATCCCAGTCCAGGTCTGGAGCACTTCTATTATGATCCAATCTGTTGTGCATTATTCAAGAAGTTTGAAATATGTGAGTAGGGTTGCCACCTTTTCTGGAAAAAACATACCGGCCTCCCTATATATTTAGCTTTTTTCCCTATTAATAACATTGGCATCAACCATCATTTTTACCGGCAAGACCAGTAAAATACCGGCCAGGTGGAAACCCTATAAGTGAGTCATGAGTGTTATTTTTAGAAGAAAACAAGTTGTTTTGTGCTCAGAACACTCATTTTCTAATTGATATCTATACAGCTACTATATGAACAGTATGCATCTATACAGAAAGCGCCAATGTTCTTGCTTCTAAAGAACATTTTGTCCCAGTTTTTCAATGAGACTAAACCACCACTAGTGAGTGGGGGACAAGATCAAGTATATCACTCTCTGAAGGACCGCAAGCAGCGATGCTCCAAAGAACACACTGGCACTTTTTTAATTCCAAGAAACAAGAATAATCGCTCTTTTTTATGATATCGGATTGTTTCATTCTAATAAAGGTTAGGATTTCTTCAAAATCCTTTGAATATTTTAGAGATGTTGCCCTGGCTGCAATTAAACCTGGAATCACATCACTGCATTCCCTTTGCAACAGGAATACAAGCCATCATTGAGAGAATGCATTAGTGAGCTGATGTGTTCCTCAAACCAACATAAAAGTCAAACATGCCCAATCAACATCTGGTCGATTTTTGACCAGATATCAGTGAGGTGGGCCTATTCGAGGGAGTCAAATATCGACAGATAAGCTACAGAATTGGTCTGAAGAGCCCAAACTGGCAGTTTATTTCTGCCACCTTAATGGAAGAATATCCCACCAGCAATGCCTTGCCAGAATGGTAGACCAATTTTATAATAAAACCCTTTCTTTTAGGGATGCACCGAATCCAGGATTCGGTTCGAGATTCGGCCAGGATTCGGCCTTTATCAGCAGGATTCGGATTCGGCCGAATCCTTCTGCCTGGCCAAACCGAATCCGAATCCTAATTTGCATATGCAAATTAGGGCCAGGTAGCAAAATCATGTGACTTTTTGGCACAAAACAAGGAAGTAAAAAATGTTTTCCCCTTCCCACCCATGATTTGCATATGCAAATTAGGGTTCGGATTCGGTTCGGTATTCGGCCAAATCTTTCGGGAAGGATTCGGCCGAATCCAAAATAGTGGATTCGGTGCATCCCTACTTTCTTTTGCAATGAGCTGTTGGACAGACCACACACTCTTGGCCATATAGTATAAGATTTAGTGAAAAATTTACAGCAACCTTATGCACCAAGCTGTAAATCTGAAAACACCAGAAAATTTGGGCAAAGAGCAAGATAAGGTGCGTAATCAATTGATTTTATAGTGTGTGAAGGCCAAGACCTGAGCATACAGTGCCAGGTGTTTCTTCCTGTCTGCAGAGGAGCATATTCATTAGGGCCAGTTTGCTCGGTGAGTAAAAATGAGTGTGCCAGACAATGGAGCCATAAAGATTCAACTGATACACTTTATTTTTCTTGTGTTGTCCATTTTTATTGCCCGCCATATAAGTACTTAATAAGAAGCCTTTGTCACACTATGTTTGCTCTTGAAAAACAACTTACGGCTTCTAGACTTGGATGAAAAGGAAATTTTGTTGTATACATTACATTGTATCAGTTTATCCTTGGTTTACAATTGGTTGGTACATAGATGGTGGTTTATCCAAGTCAATGGCTGCCCCTATGACAAGATCAATCAATAAATTGTGCACATCGGCTGTATGATTTCCTTGTCTCCTAAAGAATGGACCCCCAAAGCGGCACTCTGAAGATTGGGTGTATCAACAACACTTTGGGGCAAATTTAGTAGAGCGAAGTGGCCATCGTTAGCAAAAATTCACAAAAAATTTGCGGGGACATCACCAATTTACTAACAGGTGTAGAGGACAATTCACTAGCGAAAGAGACCGTCGCTAGAGCAGTTTTGCACTCTTTCCTCGGGCGAACCTTCACTCAGGTGAATAATTATTACTTTGCATATCCACAATTTTTAAAGAATATTACCTTTTTTGCCAGAGATTCCTTCACCACCTTAGACCTGGTGAACTGATAAGATGAAGCTACATCCTCCTCAGTCTTATGTCAGTGACATCATATCCTGTATGCCGGAAAGTCATAAAAATTATAATCAATTCTGGCGTTTTTTTTTCATATTTTAAAGCAGGATTGTTTAAAAAAAAAAACATTTTTAACATTTTTTCCCAACCGTATGAGGGGGGTGCCACATTTGTTTTATGGTGGGCTCATGTCTAGAACATTGGAGGATCTCTTTTGTCTTTATTTTGCTTCTTTGGACTTGTGTAATAAGAAGTGGTACTTCAAGCATTTGCACCACCATCTCTAATAAAAACGTCTAGTTTCGCCGAAAAATTTGCGAATTTCCAGCGAAATTCGCGAATTGGCAAAAAAAAATTGCGCAACTTTGACGCGTTGCGTCGTCTATGACGTGCGTTTCGCAAATTTATTCACTAGCGGCGAATCATGGGAATTCGCCGCAAATTCGCCCCTGGTGAATAAATTCGCCCATCACTACTAAAAAAGTTTCCCTAGACAGAAATGAACGTTAGCAAATGTTCGCTATAAAATGCTCGAACGTCTCCAGCACTTGGCTACAAAGACGCAACATCACATTTTAGTGAATTAGTGTCGTGGTAGTGAATTTTTCACCTGGTGAAGAGGCGCAAAGTGTGACAGAGCTGGAGGAAATTCGGCATTTAGTGAATTTCTCCCTTTGTGTCACAGAAAAAGACTGTTTTTCCTATATTGTCCCATCAGATGTGCACTTCCTATACTGAACTGCAAAAAATGTGCTCTTCCTCTGCTGTTCCACCAGATAAGCCCTTTCTGTACTAAACCACTAGAGGAGCAATTCACTAGATGAGTTCTTCCTACTGTATACTGTCTTAGCAGGTTTCTTGAACTATAGCAATAAACAAGCTCTTCCTATACTGTACCACTAGATAAGCACACAATCTTTCAATAATACACTTCACATCTTATTGCCACACAATAGGGTCTACATCAGGGATCCCCAACCTTTTGAACCCGTGAGCAACATTCAGAAGTAAAAGGAGTTGGGGAGCAACACTAACATGAAAAATGTTCTCGGGGTGCCAAATAAGTGCTGTAATTGCCCAATTGGTAGCCCCTATGTGGATTGTCAACCTACACTGAAGCGCTGTTTGGCAGTACACCTGGTTTTTATACAACCAAAACTTGTCTCCAAGCCTGGAATTCAAAAATAAGCACCTGCTTTGAGGCCACTGGGAGCAACATCGAAGGGGTTGGAGAGCAACATGTTACTCACGAGCTACTGGTTGGGGATCACTGGTCTACATTATCTTGTATGTATGAATGAGATCAGTGCCAGGCCAAGCCAGCCAGACACCCTGGGCCTCTTGGCTGCCACTCCACTTTGCGTGCTCTGTTGCTCATAAGCGCGAGCACATGCGGATAGTCGGGATTGTGCATATGAAGGCTAGAGACACACACTCCGTATGAGTTGGGAACAGCCGGGTAGGTGAAAGAGAGGGTATGTGCTTGACGCCCCCCAGCTTTGGCCCTAGGTACTTGTCAACTTTGCCTACCCCTAGTTCCGGCCCTGGATGAGATGTACAACTATGATATACTGTACAACTAGATGAGTTCTTTTTGTACTTTACCACAAATTAGGTTTTCATACTTTACACCACCAGATACTGTATTGTTTCTATCATCATCTAACATCTGCTTTTGCACAGTAACAATCCCATCCCAGAGCCTTTGCTACTACAAGCACCATCTCTCCCTACTATAACTGCTATCCTAAGCCACAGTCCCTTCCCAGAGACTATTATTAAACTGTTACTATAGGCACCATATCTCCCTACTATACCTGCTATCCCACAGCCACACTCCATTCCCAGAGAATATTATCCACTGTTACTATAGGCACCATCTCTCCCTACTATACCTGTTATCCCACAGTCACACTCCTTTCCCAGAGACTATTATCCACTGTTACTATAGGCACCATCTCGCCCTACTATACCTGTTATCCCACATACACATTCCCTTCCCAGAGACTATTATCCACTGTTACTATAGGCACCATCTCGCCCTACTATACCTGCTATCCCACATACACAGTCCCTTCCCAGAGACTATTATCCACTGTTACTATAGGCACCATCTCGCCCTACTATACCTGCTATCCCACAGTCACACTCCCTTCCCAGAGACTATTATCCACTGTTACTATAGACACCATCTCTCACTACTACACCTGCTATCCCACAGTCACACTCCCTTCCCAGAGACTATTATCCACTGTTACTATAGACACCATCTCTCCCTACTATACCTGCTATCCCACATACACAGTCCCTTCCCAGAGAATATTATCACACTGTTACTTTAGACACCCTTATTAGCCTGTTGCCCGAAAGTCGGCCAGATCTCGATCGGGCAGGTTAGAAAAACCTAGTCGGATCGTGGGCGCATCTGTGCGTGTATACGGTCCCGCGATCCGACCACTCGTATCGCCACCATTCTGATCCGATCATTGGGCACTAGGGCCCACGATCGGATCAGCCTGATATTGCCCACTTCAATGTGGGCATATCGGGGCGGGGAGAGATCCGCTCGTTTGGCGATATCGCTGTTTCTAGCCAGATGGAAAAGAAGCAGTTCAACAAGTTATACACAGGCAATTTAAAAGTTTTTTGATTCAAATGTATTTTCTGGTTTTTGTCACCCGCAGGGCGCAGGATTCCCAGTGGGTAACAAAATGGCTCATGTGCCCTCATCTTTTATAACTGCAAATTTGTGAATTAGCAGTTTCTGAATTAGAGGGATTAGGGAAGTTAATACCTTGTAGGATATTTGCTGTTTGTGTTACCCCATGCTGTTAAACACAATGGTTTAGGAGCTGTTGTGGATTTATACAAGTTTAGGATAGCGGGTATAGTAGGGAGAGAGGGTACCTATAGTAGCAGTGGGATATTAGTCTCTGGGAAGGGAGTGTGACTGTGGGATAGCAGGT
>CM044436.1:10694539-10711622 GCA_024363595.1 Xenopus borealis | reverse complement strand
GTCTCTGGGAAGGGAGTGTGACTGTGGGATAGCAGATATAGTAGGGAGAGATGATGCCAAACAATATATGATAGTACTACTTTATAACAACATTGCCACCATTTTATAAAAAAAAAAACCCAAAAAACCTATTCTTTTGTTGCTGTACAACTCCCAGCATCCTCCAGTAGGAACAGAATGCCAAAGCAGATCAGGGTTGATGATGTTGGTCAAACCTTTCTTTGGCCCAGACTGGAAATGTGTGGATTCTAACAAATACCAGACGGGCTGCCATACGATGCCATAGACACTCACTATTTATTGGGCGTCTGTGTACTTGGGCCTGTTCTGATCGTCAGTCTGAGCCTGGCTTATACCCAGTAAAACATCTGTGGGTGCAATTGGAAGACAGCTATTAGCTGGTGTGTATGTACAAGGGATTCTGTAGAATCCAGCGTGGCTACATGCAGCTGTTTCATTTCCAGGCCAAACCAATAATACAGATGATTCATCTCTTCCCAACATTTGTGCTGCATCCCACAAAGCTGCATGAGATTATTCTTCTATCATTGCACATATGGAAGCACAGACTCAGCAGCACATGGATATTTAACTACCAGCCAAGATGCCTGGCATTCAGTACCCACAGGTGTGCAACATATGCATTTCTTGCATGCCTTCATCTTTCATCCTTCCTCTTGCTGCTGAAATCAACTCCTTTTTTTTTATGTAGACAGGAATCTCATTTCTGCTCCAATGAATTCTCCAAGAAACTGTGCCAGGGAATGTCATGCATATTTATTCTGCGCATATTTATTCCGGAATCACTGCCCCATACTGCCACCTAGTGGCAAGTCCATGGATGTCCTGAATTGGGATTCATTATTTTGTTCATTCTGCTTAGTGGTTATTCCTTATAGTTCTTTATGCAGCTGAGACACATATTCTGCAGTACTTTTCAAAGAGTATACATCATTTACAATTGCCACTGTCACAGTGGAGCTTACAATCTAAAGCCCCTATCACACACAGACAATTTTATCAGATAGCCAAATAACCCATCTATGGGGGAAATCCCTAAAGTGCCAAGCGTCTAATTCGCCAGCGTGACATCAATTCGTAACTTCACAAATTTACTAACACTGAATTTTCACTAGAGAAGTAGATAGAATAGCGCAACTTTGCACCCTTACGCCAGGCGAAGTTGCACACTGACGAAGTATCGTAATTACGCCAATTCACTAAGACGACCATTTTACTGAACGTTACCACTTACGCTAGACGTTACTTCGCCAGGTCAGACCTGCCGAAGTTCAATACAATAGATAGGAGTTTGAAAAAAAATTTGGAGTTCCCAAAAAAATTTGGAAAATTGGAAGTCCCAAAAAAACGCTGGCGTGTTTTACCTTTCTAGGGTGATAGTCTGAAAAAGAGCAACATTTTTTGGGGGGGTTACCCTCCTTCCCCCCTATATTTCCTGACATATGGCAACACAACTATACAGGGGGCACATGTAGGGCAATAGGACAACTTTATTTTATTTATTAAAGGTTTACTGGGCTTGTGTAGTGGAATGTAGTGGCTGTAACATATACTTCTATTACACTTTCAACTTCGCGGCGTATGCAAATTAGGCATCGCTAGCATAAATGCGCTTTGCCTGGCAAAGTAAGACTAGCGCAACTACACTACCTTTCGCCGACCTTAGCGCAACTTCGCACTTTAGTGAATTTGCGTAGCGCTGACAAAAATTTGCCTGGCGAAGTGCGGCAAACATTAGTGAAGGCAACGCTAGCGAATTTTCGCTGCTTAGTGAATTTCCCCCTATGTGTTTTTGTAGTGTAGGAGGAATTTGGAGCACTTGAAGGAAACCCATGCAAGAGAGGGAGAACTTAATATAAACTGATGTTCTGGTCACAGTCCTGCAGGCTGATCTGTATATAACAGTATCTTCCTTGAATATACCCCCCATGCACAATTCGTGGGTGACACCCCACTGCATGAATGGCAGGTATCCAGCAAAGAACATTAAATCTGACCTGTCTCCTTCTTCAAAGTCCCCACAACATCTGCCCCCTCTGAAGTGACTCTTCTAGTCCATGACATACTGTGTCACAGGTCAAATAAATAATGTGTACAGGGAATAAATACCCAGTTGTAAAATAGAAGGCTATTAAAAGTTGCCCTAGAGTTCTGTGACCATGGTTGTTCCACTGTAAGTAAACTTTTAGTATGTTACAGAAAGGCTCATTCTAAGCAACTTTTCAATTGGCCTTCATTCTTTCTTTTCTATTGTTTTTGAATTATTTGCCTTCTTCCTCTGACTCTTTTCAGCTTTCAAACGGGGGCCACTGCTACGTTTAATTACTCGTTTTTCTATTCAGGCTCTCTCCTATTCATATTCCAGTCTCTTATACAAATAAGTACATGGTTTCTAGGTTAATTTGGACCTTAGCAACCACAGTGCTGAACTTGCAAACTTTAGAGCTGCTGAAAAAGTGAAAAAGTAAATCTGTCATACGAAATGTTACATTTACTATTATTTGTTGTTTTTTTTTTTGTTTTTCTTTAAAAATTCTTATTCTTCTCACCAAATCTGTAGTAATTTGGAGTATTTCTTATATGTTAAATGACCTAAATTGTAGGGTAGGGGTTGGTTTATTATTGCTCCCACCCCTGGGTGATCTTGCGTCAGCTGGAAAGACTTGCTGGTAAATAAAGAATTAGAGAGATTATTATATGATCCCCTTATATATTTATACAGGGCCACCATTAGGAATCACAGGGCCCTGTACCTACGGGACCCTGTGCCCAAAGTCCTTTCATGACTTTGGGTCTTTTCACGGCTTCTGGACTTCAAGTTCATATCCTTTAATGACTTTGGGTCTTTTCGCGCAAAAATCACTCACCCCTCCCCTGTGTTGGCCCCCCTCCCTCATCCCCGGCCCCACGGGTAAATGCTCCTAAGTTGTTACTTACCCCTCGGCACAGGTCCTCTCCAGAGTTCACAGGTTCCATCTTATCCCAAGCGTTCTGCTTGGATTCACAGATGCCTCCTACTGCGCATGTGCCAACAAACGCCAGTGAATCCGGGAAGAAGACCGCTCGGGAGAAGATGGCGCCTGTGAACTCCGCTGGAGAGGATCTGCGCCGAGTGGTAAGTAACAACTTAGAGGCAGTTGCCCGGGGAACAGGTAGACCAGGTGGGAGGAGGGAGAGGGGCCAACACAGGAGAGGGGGTTTAGGGGGTTGTCTTCTCCTTTAAATGCCTCTTATCCAGCGTGAACAACCACAACTTGGCCAGCCTTTCTAGCTATCTAATGTATCAGCCTGTACAACTGATTCAGGGAGAGAATTACACATCTTCACAGCTCTCACTATAAAAAAATCACTTCCGAATATTTAGGTGGAACCTCTTTTATTCTAATCTGAATGGGTGACCTTGTGTCAGCTGGTAAGACCTACTGGTGAATAAAGCATTAGAGAGATTATTATATGATCCCCTTATATATTTATACATAGTTATCATATCACCCCTTAAGCGCCTCTTCTCCAGCGTGAACATCCCCAATTTGGCCAGTCTTTCCTCATAGCTAAGGTTTTCCATACCTTTTACCAGCTTAGTTGCCCTTCTCTGTACCCTCTCTAATACAATAATGTCCTGTTTGAGTGATGGAGACCAAAACTGTACGGCATATTCTAGATGGGGCCTTACAAGTGCTCTATACAGTGGAAGAATAACCCCTATTATTATTTACATATATCAATATAGCGCAAACATATTTTGTCACCTTACCCAGGGCCAGAACTAGGGGTAGGCAGAAGAGGCATCTACCTAGGGTCCAATGGAAATGGGCAGATACCTGACTTCTGCCTACCCCAGTCCATGCTCGCTGCTCTCCCCTCTGGCGCTTTCGTCTACTGTCCTCCCCTTCCCTCCAATGCCCCCTTTCCTTATGACACCCACCCTTCCTTCCCCTCTGACTCTCTCCCCTCATGCACTCTCCCCCTGCCTCCCTCCCTTCCAGCACTTTAGCCCTGCCCCCTCTGCGCGTGCACGGTGTAGGAGCACGGTTGCTTGGGGTGCACTGTTGGTTCAGGCCGACGCTGCTCTTGCAAATCTATGCCCCTTTTAATACAGCTCAAGACCTTATTTGCCCTTGATGCTGCTGACTGGCATTGCTTGCTACAGCCAAGTTTATCATCTACAAGGACGATTGTAGTTGCAGCATTGTGGAGGGTTAATGTGAGGCCCCTGACAACAGTCTCCACCAGTGTCGGACTGGGATCCCAGGGGGCCACCAGAAAGCCTTAGGCTGAGGGCCCACTTTCCAAACTATTATACCTCCTCTCCTCACTCTCTCTTTTCACTACATTCTGTACTATACCCTATTCTTCCATTATTAAGCTTCTTTGTTCCCATTAGTAGGGAATAACCATGAAATATGCAAAATTTTTAAAAGCAAGAGGCCCACTGACACCTGGGCCCACCGGGAGTTTTCCTGGTATCCCGGTGGGCCAGTCCGACACTGGTCTCCACTGTACCCCATTGATGGTGGCCCTGTTTGCGAGGATTAAAGATGAGGCGCAGAGCGCAGTTCAGGAGGGCACCCAGATAATAGAGCCTGCCATAAGGCAGAAGAAACCAACATATAGCTTGGAGCTAGTGTGTGACACTGGCCTCAGAGTTTCCTTTTTTGTAGTGATGGGCGAATTTATTCGCTTAGGTCGAATTCGCGGCGAATTCCCGCGATTCGCTGCTGGCGAATAAATTCGCGAATCACCAGCGAAATTTCGCTTGGCGAAAATTCGCCGAAAACGAGTCGCGCGTCAGTCGATGAAAACGACGCGACGCGCGCCAAAAACGACGCGACGCGTCAAAGTTGACGCGACGCGCGACAAAATCGTCCCGCGACTCGTCTCACGAATTTTTCGCCAATTCGCGAATTTCTCTAGAAATTCGCGAATTTTTCGGCGAAGCGAATCGCGGGAGATTCGCCCATCACTACTTTTTTGCTTGTTTTATTTAGGTTGGTAACTCTAACAATCACGTTTTCTGCTTCTTAGAATTTGTTATCCATTGTTTATTCCCACTTAGATCAGTTAGCCCTGCATCCTCTAACTGTAGCCATTTTTGGTCCTCCAGCGTCACCAAGGAAGAAATATTGAAAAACATTCTCTCTGAGTGTCACATCACAGCCCCTTGTGTGACACCTACATTTAAATAAGGGCTTTGTCTATATTACCTCGAAGTATTAAGGCGATAAAATGTGAATCGTATTCCGAATTCTTTGTCTCTCTCACATTCTTTCTGTCCAGTGTCACAATATTGTATCTCCTTATTTGTGTATGTGTGTCTCTAGGCTATGTCTGGGTTTCTTCTGCCTAATCTCTCCTCCTAAGTACCATTTCTCTTGCAGCTCTGCATTCCAAGTCATCCTTATCTTACAGGCATTTTTTTTTGTCCTTAAAGAATTGCCTAACAGGATATTGCTGGCACAAAGTTGGCAGGGGTTAACTCTTCTCACCATTAAGTAGATCCAGATGTGCTGGGGAGGACTGGGGAGACCGGAAGACGGTGTTTTTCTTATCCAGTGTCAAGTTTGTGGCAGAATTTATAAAAAAAAAAAAAGTTCTCATAGATCTGCTAGAGGGTTCTCATGACTAAGGTCACCGGCTGCATACGGTTCCTGCAGTGC
Organism: Xenopus borealis; assembly: GCA_024363595.1. NCBI lineage: Eukaryota > Metazoa > Chordata > Amphibia > Anura > Pipidae > Xenopus > Xenopus borealis. Next base: position 10,705,944 of record CM044436.1, on the reverse strand, counting down.
AAATGGTGGGAAAAATGACGGTTCTGTTTACTAATGGAATCCTCTGAGGCAGGACAGGAAATATTGGTAATTAAAATCCCACATATATATGCATCTATTTTATATGATATACAGATGGTGGCTCCGTGAGAAGTTGTCTGTAGCAAGGTGATGCACGGCAGGCAGAGACGGGTGCAGCGGTCACATTGTGCTTCTAAACTTTCCTTTAAACTTTTTAAACCAAGTGTATTGGGGGTGGTGGTGGGATCATTGTGGACTGATGCAGTTCAGACCACAGACCAAAGGCTGGATCACATGGGGAGGAAATGCAGAACCATTGTAAAAAATAACCCATCCACAGCATCATGTGGTCCTCAGTACAGATATCAGCTACACAGGCCAATAAGGACAAGTTGGTCATTTCTGCTACTCTTATTATACAGGATCATGTGGCATTTGCAGAAATCAGCTGCTGAGGGCAGTGTCGGACTGGGACACCAGGGGCCCACCCAAAAACCTTAGGTCAGGAGCCCACTGTCAGTACTAATATTCTTCATCTACTCAATCAAACTCTATTCTCCTAGTTTGTTTTCTGTACATACTATAATCAATGAATCCATCTATTTAGCTTTGTTCTCATAGAAATAGGGAATGGCCATGAAATAGGCCAAAAGTTGAGCAACATGAGGGCCCCCTGACACCTTGGCCCACCGGGAGTTTTCCTGGTATTCCAGTGGGCCAGTCCGACACTGCCTGAGGGCATGTAACCAGTGGCAGGCCTGGATTTGTGGAGAGGCCACCAAGGATTTTAGGGGGCGGCATGCTGCCCAACCACACCCACATTGGTTCAGAAATTAAAATTTCCTGTGTACCAATTCCCATTGCTCTGTCCTGATGATGAAAATTTGAGAAAATAAAAGGGAGGAGACAGGGCAACAAACGACAGTGGGCCTAGGGGCGCCCGTTATGTAAATCCGGCCCTGACCAGTGGCGGATTAATGAGATGTAAGGTCCCTAGGCTACTCTTTCCACAGGCCCCCCTTCAAGGCTACTCCCACAAGTTTTGAAAAATACAACTAATTAGGGTCATGGGTACACCAAGAGACACAAGAAGGGTCCATAACTTAGATTTTTTTTCAGTTATTATTTATATTTTCTTAGATGGACCTCAGTCTTGTGGGGATGGGTGCACGGTGCCACTGAATCCAACGCAACTCTGGTGCACATTATGCACACACACACCTTGCCATTATTGTGTACGCTGTTTGGCTGCCAAATCTTCTCCCAGCATATACTGTTCACCCATCCCGACTGGACCCAAGGCCCAGCAGTGCAGACAAAAATAATTATTTAAAAAAAAAATAATAATACTAATAATGGGCCCCTAATCACCCTGATTACATTTGCTTACTGACCATATTGGATCCCACTCTTACAAAACAGAGCTAAAAATCCTGTCGGATCGTGGCCGCATCTGTTCGTTGATGCTGTCCCACAATCCAGCTGTCCGTTAACCTCCATTCATATCCGATCATTAGGCCCTAGGGCCCACGATCGGATCAGCCCAATATCACCCACCTCAAGGTGGGCATATTGGGGAGAGATTCGCTTGTTTGGTGACATTGCCAAATGAGCGGATCTCTCCGTGTATGGCCACCTTAACTCCCCCCCCGAATGACAAAAGTGGCCTCATGTACTCACATAAAGTGATGAATAGTGATGGGTGAATTTCCTGAGAAATTCGTAAAACAGTGAAAAAAAATTCAAAGCACCGAAAAATTTGTGACGCATGCGTCTCGTTTCGGATGAAAAAACGGACGCATCCGTCCAAAACAAAACGCCGGCGAACTTTCACCAGGCGGATTTTTGCAGGTGTTTATTAGCCAGCTGTGAATCTCGGGAAATTGCCGCAAATTCGTGCCATGTGAATAAATTCGCCCATCACTAGTGATGAACACCCAGAAGTCAAGGCAGAAATTGTGAAAAAGTTGAATTTGGCCAGTAATAAATAACATGGGAATAATTCTAGTTCCAAATTAGAATTAGAATACTGAGGCATGCCATATAACATCCAATTGATATGTATCAGTCCAGGTAAGCAGGGAAGGGATGTTCTGCACACCCCTGTATTTGTTCCATAGAGAATAAATGAAACGGAAATCCATAATCAGAAATATGGTATTTTACCAATTTAGCGTGCCACAGGGTTACTCACTGGATTGTGAAAAAGATATTGCCACATGTTCCCATTTATTTCTCAGTTAGCTTTGTTTATTTCCTTCCCATGAAAATAATCATCCCTGCATAATGATTCCATTAAATGGAGTGGGAAAATTGTCCATGATCTGTCATTTCCGAGTGGGGCTCAGCTTCCTGGCTTTTCTCATGGGGGGGGCATACATCAGGGCTTTACATGGGATGTTCTTTCAGAACGGGTTTTAGAAATGATGTCCTCCCAATGCCGTTTTTATAGGTATTGTTTCAAATTTTCTGGAAATATAATTTTCACAAAGGTAAAAAAATATTATTATTCTCAACATGTATTTATATAGCGCCAACATATTTCGTAGTGCTGAAATGCAGCTTTACGATTTCTGATGGAAGACAATAGAGCAACCATGATTCCACAATAATGGCAAAACAATCCAATTGGTACTCAGGCCTAATTGCGCTGATGATGTAGACTCTATGGTACAGGTATGGGACCCCTTATCCAGAATGCTCGAACCTAGGGCATTCCGGATAAAGGGTCTTTCCGTAATTTAGATCTTCACACCTTAAGACTACTAGAAAATCATGTAGACTAAAAAAAAACCCAATAGGCTGCTTTTGCTTCCAATATAGATTAATGATATCTTAGTTGGGATCAAGTACATGGTACTGTTTTATTACCGTAGAGAAAAGGGAAATTATTTTTAAAAAATTTAGATTATTTGATTTTAATAGGGTCTATGGGAGAGGGCCTTTCCGTAATTCGGAAATTTCTGGATAACGTACCTGTACCAGGTTCCGCTGGTTCGTATTGCATTTTTATGTGAACATGTCTGTTTGTCATTGCCCTGCGGATCAGCTTGTTTGGCAGGGTCACTGAATGAGCAGATCTTTGTTAGATCTGGGTCAGATAAGTCTTATCAAATGTTTGGCCCTCTGGGTGTAATATAGTCTAATTTTCTAACCGGCTCAATATATAGGGATCTGGACAAGGTTGGGTCGGTGCCCCCTGATACCAATTAGGGGGCATTCCCTGCCTGGTTTTCAGACTTCAAAAAAAAAAAAAAAACAGGTATCCCATATACACAAAAAAATGGAGCTTTCCAGTTCAAAATCGGACAGGTGGCAACCCTAGATATCTGTCCAACAAGTTGGCCAAAAGTTTTATCATCATCATAATCTACAGGCCTCTGATTGTAATTTGAAGTAATATGAGGTCATGGCTTCACAGACCTATGTGAACAACTACCAAAAGCATAGTCACATAGTTAGGTTGAAAAAAGACACACGCCCATCAAGTTCAACCTATTAACTCTATTTAACCTGCCTAACTGCTAGTTGATCCAGAGGAAGGCAAAAAGAAACCCCATTTGAAGTCTCTCTAATTTGCCTCAGAGAGGGGGAAAAAATTCTTCCAGACTCCAAAATGGCAATGGGACCAGTCCCTGGATCAACTTGTACTATGAGCTATCTTCCATAAACCTGTATTCCCTCACTTGCTAAATACCATCCAAACCCTTCTTATACCTATCTAAAGTATAAAATATCTGTCATGTATCAAAAATCTGCCAGGGTATAATATCTGATTTAGTTCAACTGAAAACTAGGAAGGCCAGCTTACAGTTTTATCCTTGTCTATGCTACAATTTCATTATAGGTTCATTATCACCTCCTATAGGTCTCCTATTGTGGTCTAATTACATTACAAAAAGTCAGAAGATTTTGTGCAAAGGGCCATTAGGATTTTGCCATACCAGGAAAATTCAGGCATTTTGGAACATGATTTCCAACTTCCATAACATATTTGCAAGGTTCCAGTCACACAGTTGGCCCTCCTGCAAAGCTCCCACTCAAAACCACCGCCTCCTCCTCTGAGCTGCTCTTGCAAGGGGATTTCTTAAACCTATAAAGGAAGCCCTCCTACAACTGCTGGGAAGGTTTCTTCTATTGATATGCCACTGTTCATAGTAATCACTATGACTATGCTGTTTAAGCTTTTCCAGGTTTCATTTTGGATATTTTTTTTTGCTTATTGAAAGTATCTTAAAATGAGTATTTTCTATGTACTTGGTTACTGGCGCACAATAGATTTCCCATATTGTATTATAAAATTGCTAGCAGTGATTCTTTGGAGGGTACAATCTGAGCTTTATAAGCTAACAGGAATCCATGAGCAAGTACTGTGTGATATCTGATGGGATAATGATCCATAACAGAATCCCTCGAAACAAACAGCCATTGTCCCTAGACACTGCCTCTCTGACCAAACTTGTATCACACTATTGATATGTGAGATATGCCCGTGCTTAACCAATCTAAGACTCATTGAACTCTGTGTCACTAAACAAATCCAAACAATGCATCACTGAATCAGCCTTTTCAATTGTTGCTCTGCTAAGCCTGTGTTCTGCATATGTCTCATTCTGTACTCTACAATGTGCCTCTGTTCTTCAGTCTTCTGTGTATTGACAATAAGTGCAGAATAATTCCAGAGTTTGCCTTGCAAACACACTGCAGTCACTAAATGATGATCTGGGTGCAGCAACTCTATCAATAAAGGAAATTAAAGTTTGTAAGTTTGTGGGTTAGGGCACACACTGGATAAAAATATGCCTGATGCCCTCCTGTGCTTCCAATCAGTTTCCTTAGCATGGAAACTTGTAATCTGATGGCGAGTAGGTAATACTTGTATTAATTGTCCGTTTCCCTCTCCAACTGGACGTTTATAACTTTTACTCAATGAGGCAAAGACACCGTTGTGGCACCAGCTTATCCAAGGATTTCTTTTGTGTGACATCATCATGATGCTAAAACCTGCCCCCTAATATGATACGCTTTGAAAGATTGTACAAGCCTATGCCCAGGGCCGCCACAACTTAGGGGGCCTCTATGACCAGTGGGCTATTGATTAGAGCCTCTACTTAGTAGTAGGGGGTCCAGTAGTTCCTGGTGGTGGCCCTGTGGGGTTAAAACATGCTGGTAGCTATAGTCCATCAGTGAGGTATACAATAGCAACTATTTTATTTATTTATTTTAAATTTGGTCTTAAACACAATTAAAGTAGAAGGAAAGTCATGGTGCCTGGGTGGGTGCCAAATGTTAGGCAGGGCCATATTTACCATATTTACACTCAAGAACCTGTGCAGGACTGGACTGAGAATCAAAATAGACCCTGGCATTTCAGGTACACAGAGGCCCAATCAGCCCACATAGAGGCCCAAACAGCCCCCACCAGCCCACTAAAAACTGACTTTCTATTGCACTTTATAGCAGCCCATCTTGCATTTGCCTGGGCCTAGGGGGTGTCCTACAGGTACATATAAAAAAAAAGAAATTCTACCCATCACTGCTGGATACTTTCCTACTAAACATGGCTGTGAGGAGATATAGGTACCTCACATAGGTACATTAGCAGGCCCAGACTGGCAATCTGTGGGTTAGGGCAAATGCCAGATGGGCTGCTATAAGTTGCCATAGAAAGTCACAATTTAGTGGGCTGGAGGAGGCTGTTTGGGCCTCTAAGTGGGATGATTGGGCCTCTGTGTACCTGAAAAGCCAGGGCCTATTTTGATTCTCAGTCCTGACCTGTACATTGGGGTGGGTACGCTGGGGTATGGTGCCTAAAGCACCCCCAAACATACCTGATACCTGGGGCCACGGCTTCTCTCAGCAGAAAAATGCACCAGCCGTAGTTCATTCAGTGAGCACTCTATGGTATCAGGAAAGTCATCCTGACAATCATTGGTAGGTTCCGAACATTTGACACCTCCCAATTATTGAGACTTTCCTTCCCTTAAAAGAGCACAAAGTTTTAAAGAATGTTTGCATCCTCTGTAAAGGTGATATAAACACAGACGTTCAACTTAAGGATGCCCGGCTCTTGCTGGACTGTATCTTCCAAGAATCCCTTACATATTATCAGGGTTTAAAGGCTAGCTGTCCCACTGCGCCCCCTAGTTGTGTAAAAGATAGAAATATTAGGCTGCCCAATAATAAAATTGTACATATCATAGTATCGGCGCATATCTGGTGGTCTGCCAATACCAAGTGATTGTCATCTTTATGTTCATTTTATATTCATTTAGCTCATGGGTCAGTGATCAAAATGGTTGTGTTTGACCGCCGTTACATGCATGCGTTTCAACACCCATATTCGACATATAAAAACATGTACATTGCTTTGATATGGAGCAATTTCACATTGCAGTGAACATGCAGTTCTCTAGTTTGCTATCTATAGGTATAGGATCAGTTCTACGGATACCAGTTATACAGAAAGCTCTGAATTAGCGATGGGCAAATTTATTCGCAGGCGCAAATTTGCGGTAAATTCCTGCATTTCGCTGCCAGCGAATAAATTCTTGAATCACCTGCAAAAATACACAAGCGAAATTCGCAAATTTTTTGCCGTTTTGCGAATTTCGCTGGAAATTTGCTAATTTTTCTGCGAAATGGGACTAATTCACCCATCACTACTCTAAATTAAGGAAAGGACATCTCTCATAGGGGCATATTCACTAAGGGGTAAATTTTCGCTGTGTAGGCCTAGCCACACTTGGTCAGGCACAAATTCCCTACCACTACTAAAATGCGAAGTTGCGTCTCTGAACCTGAACGCTGTCAATGTTTCGCTATCGTAGAGTCACCAGCACAAGCATTTCCTAACAAACAACTTTCTCTAACATTCGTTTCTGCCTAGCGAAACTTCATTAGTACACTTATGCTTAGGTCAATTTGAATAGGACAGGTACATATAGGTCGTATAGACATCTTTCTTAGATATGCAAATGCTTGAAGTGGCCATTATTATTATTATTATTATTATTATTAAAATGTCCAAGGAAGCAAAATAAAGACAAAAGAAATCCTTGAATGCCATAAACATAAGCCCACCCTAAAACAAATGTGGAACGCCCGACAAATGGTTAAGAAAAATGTCCAAACAAATATTTTTAATAGTTACAAATTTTAAAGACAATGCCCCTTTAAAATATGAAAAATGACAATATTTTTTATAATTGTTATGACTTTTCGGCATACGCGATATGATGTCACTCACATAAGATTGAGGAGGACGTAGCTTCATCTGGTCCATTCGCTAAGCTGAAAAGAAAACTCTGTAATTCTGTAAAATTCGCAAAAATTCACTGGTGAAAGGGAAGAAAACTTCCTTAGCGATGTTAGTAAACTGCCGATGTCCATGCAGATGGGATTTCTGGCAAATTTTCGCTGAAATAAGTCAAATGCTTCATAATTTCCTTTTTCTGTGTAATAATAAAACAGTACCTTGTACTTGATTCCAACTAAGATAAAAATGAATGCATATGGGAGGCACAACAATCTTATTGGGTTTATTTAGGGCTAGTCCACAGGGGAAGATCCGGGGATATTTGTCGCCTGGCGACTAATCGGCTCTTCTTTGGGGCAACGAATCTCCCCGAACCGTTTCCCCCAGCCTTCCAGCTGCTTTAATAAAGAATCGCCTGCGCCTATTCACACGCGGCGCTGCGTTTTCCGAAATTGATCAAAATTGCAACTGCGACAGTTGTTTTCGGATTGTTCCCCAGAAATAAAAGCTGTTTTTCAATAATACTTTCTATCATTAATTTTTTACTGTTTTTTTCAAAATCTAAGTTTAATGTTTAAAGTCCCTATTTCTGGAGTTTGAGTCTGGCATCTCAGTAAATCAGGTGCAGATTCTAAACTGTTACAATTTTGCAACATTTAATTGATCCATTTCTCAGCAGCATCTCTGGAGTATTAGCAACTATTGTATCAATTCTAACAGCTGCCTGTAATGTAACCCAGAGATTCTGCTCAGCAGGGACAAAGATAAGAAATGGATCAACTAAATGTATCAGTTTACAGTAGAACTGTTTAGGAGGACGGCGACCCCCCTCCCTGGATCTGTTTTAGAAGGTGACACTTTACACTTCATTATTAGAAAAACGGTCACACATAGAAAATAGAACATCATTGGAAAAAGTTGTTATTTCTGGTGATCTCTCTGAAAACAACTAGTTGTTTGAAGGCGAACAACCCCCTTTAAGGCATGATCCATTTTACAGAAAGATCCCTTATCCAGGTCCTGAAAATTCTGAATAACATGTCCCATACCTGAGTTCTCGGTGTAGCCTTTACAGCAGTTTATAGCTGAAATACTATTAATACCGAACCAATACTTGATTAGAAACAGAACAGCTGCATGACTGATGTTGCAGCTGAAAAATGCCTGGGGGCTGGGGACAGTTTTAACCTGAGCAACAGTTAAAAACCCACCAGTTTGTTGTTATAATAGGAGTCCGTTTCATATGAGTTGGCTTTAATAAAGCCATGAGTCAGCAGCTGGCATCAGTTGTGAATTTTCTACACATCCCCTCATATCCTGAGAAAGAGAGAAAAAAAAAAGTGAAGACAAAAAAAAAAAAAAAAAAAAAAAAAAAAAAGAGAGAGAGAGAGAGAGAGAGAGAGAAAATGAAGCTGAATTGAAAACAGACTCCCAGTCACCCTGACACAGAGGGGGGAGTTGAGAGAGGTGGGCGTCACACATGGAAAAAGAAAGGGAGGATTGGAAAGGAGTAGAAAGCAAGACAGACTGTTTAAGCAGGAAAAGTGCAACTCTCTTCCTTAAAGATTGAACAATTGGCCATACTACCAAAAAAAAAATTTTATCATTGAAGCTGCCATGTTCATATACTGAAATACCTGGATAAACTTTTGTCCTCAGATAATTTCCATCAGTCTGAAGAAGTGATGCTGCTCGTATAGACTTTATTGCTCAATAACCGAGGCATGGCCCAAAACAACTCTTTTGGCAAACTTCTTTTCCTGACTCGCGCTGTATGAAATCCAATGGAAAAATCTGTCAAACATTCCAGCGTTTGAAAAAATTTTCGCTTTTCAAGAGCTCGGCGAGAAGAAATTCAGACAGACAGAGACAAACAGGAAGAGCTTGGAGGGGGAGATTTGGGAGCCCTGCAGAGATTCTCCATCTGACAGGAGCAGGACCCAGGTAAGTGGAGCTTTGTACAGAGATGGGAAATGGAGCTTTGGGAAAACTGCCCTGCACTATTGTTACCTTGGCTACACACTAACTGTCAGAGTGAAAATGAAAGATGGCACTGAGTAGTCAGCGGTGGGAAAAGTAAAGTGAAGAAATGGGTTTTTCTTTCCCAGGTATCAGTGGTGCTGATTCCCAGAACCTACCTAAGGGGGAAGAAACACATACATTCTCTGCCTCCTACCCCTAGTCTGGTCCCCTATTCTGTTTGGCCTGCTTGTGTGTCCTTTTCGTGCATGCATAGTATGTGCCATTTTCGTGCATGCATAGCGTGTGCCCTTGTCATGCATACATAGCATGTGTCCTTTTCATGCATGCATAGCGTGTGTCCTTTTTGTGCATGCATAGCGTGTGTCCTTTTCATGCATGCATAGCGTGTGCCCTTTTCATGCATGCATAGCTTGTACCCTTTTCATGCATGCATAGCGTGTACCCTTTTCTTGCATGCATAGCGTGTGCCCTTTTTGTGCATGCATAGTGTGTGCCCTTTTCGTGAATGCACACCTATTGGGCGCTGCAACAAGCCAGGCTGCCTAGGGCACCTGGCTGGTCTTGCCCCGCGCTGATAGTGCTAATTGGCTTTGCTGAGACACCTTGTTTGTTTAAGCAGAGGCAAGTCTCAGTATTGTCTATGGTGGGGTATTTTTTGGCACAACAAGTAGCCGTTACTAATAGCTTCATGTGTCTTCCACCGAATGCTTTACTTTACTGCTTGCATATTAGCTGGTGCAGACAGGGAGATTCGGGGAGTTTTTGTTGCCTGGCGATTCTGAGAGGCGACACTCTCCCTGAACTGCCTTCTCCCTGTCCACAGCCTGTTTAAGTCAAAAAGCACCAGCGCCAATGCACACGCAGCGTGGCAATTTCCGGAATTGCACGAAGTTACTTCGTGAGGAAACTTCGGGCGATTCCGGAAATCGCACAGGGAGAAGGCAGTTCGGGGAGATTGTCGCCTCGCAGAAGAGGCGATTAATCACCAGGCGACAGAACCTCCCCGAATCTCCCTGTCTGCACTAGCCCTTAAAGAAGACTTGATAGCAAGGAGCTAGCCAAAAAATGTGGTGGCAGACGGGGAGATTAGTCGCCCAGTGACAAACCTTCTCTACTGCGGGCGACTAATCTCCCTGAACTGCCTTCCCACTGGCAAGAATACAAATCGATGCGGCAGGATTGCTTCGGATTTCCAAAGCTCCCGCAGTAGAGCAGGTTTGTTGTGGGACGACTAATATCCCCATCTGCCACCACCCTCAGGATGAAGATACATGGAGCTACTGTCGTATCTAAGCCAATTATCACTACTGTCCATACTGTAGCTGTGACAAGTAGCTGCTACTAGTAGCTCTGTGTGTCTTCACCCTTAGGGATGCTGTACCAGGACCTACAGATAGAGTAGTTTCTGGGCACAAAAGAAATACCTGTAGAGCTCACCCAGGTTACCTGACTCCTCCTTTCCATATGGGGCAAAACACACGCTCAGTGCCCCATTCTGGGATGCATTATGTGCATTATTGTAAAGCACTTTTCTCATGGATGTGATACCATCAGACAGTTGAGGGGCCACTATGAACCACAGGTTGTACTTTTGAGAGCTTTGAGAGTACAGTACAGGTATGGGATCCATTATTCTGATAGCTCCGAATTACGGAAAGGCTGTCTCCCATAGACTGCATAGTATCCAAATAATCCACATTTTTCTGTACCTGATCCTAACTAATCGACCTTTACTGGAAGCAAAACCAGCCGATTGGGTTTATTTGATGTCTACATGATTTTCTAGTAGACTTAAGGTATGAAGATCCAAATTACTGAAATATCTGTTATCTGGAAAACCCCAGGCAGACAGGTCCTATACCTGTACAACTTGTACCAATTGATGCTGTTTATATGTGGGCAGAAGCGTTGTCTCCCAATACAGCTCCTGCACTCTGCTTCTTGTACCAGTTGTGCCTAAATGGTACCATCATGTTTTTTTTCAAAACACATCAGTTAGTAGTGCTGCTCCAGTAGACTTCTGCACTGAAACCCATTTCTCAAAAGAGCAAACAGATTTTTTTATATTCAGTTTTGAAATCTGGCATGGGGCTAGACACATTGACAATTTCCCAGCTGCCCCTGGTCATGTGACTTGTGTCAGCATTTTAGGAGGGAACTGCTT